>KZ613489.1:106565-546076 GCA_002865625.1 Hyaloscypha hepaticicola
ACTTAAAGTGAGTCGACTTAAAGTGAGTCGACTTAAAGTGAGTCGACTTAAAGTGAGTCGACTTAAAGTGAGTCGACTTAAAGTGAGTCGACTTAGGGAAACTCTCATTATCAGATTTGCGATGTGCAACAAAAGGCATCGGCCTCCTCTTCTGATTTCGGGTGGAAGTGAATAGAGCCCCACCGTGTCCACTCGTTTTCCCATCTTAAGACCAGGAGCCAGGAGTTGCGTTCTGTTGCAGATCGCTAATCTCATGATGAGATTGAAACTCAAAGTCGAAATCGCCTCGATGAGGGGAAGGGAGGCACGGGGTCAAGGAAGATGAAGCTTCAGTCTGCAATCTATACAATTGTCTCTTTCGAATGCTGCGTCGCATACCATAATCTACAATTCATACAATCATACAATCATCTCATCCTCTACTTCCCCACTGTTGCCACAGGAGACGCAACTGGTGGTGATGGTTTATTTAAAAACCTCGGCGGCACCCCTCTCGCAGCATAAGTCCCCTGCCCCACATACGCACCCACCAACTTGCTCCACTTGTACTCCCCCCTCTTCAACCTCTGAATCTCCTTGTATGCATAAGAATTGCAGTACGGCAAACCAGTCGATGGATCACGATACTTTGCTGGGTATCCAGTGATGGCGCACAGTTCGTGGGAGTTCTTGGATTCTAGGGATGGTTAGATAGATCGTAAACAAGGGAAGGACACTTACTTCTGACTTTGGAGAATTTTCGACCAAAGAGGATTTGTGTTTGGACGTCTTTGTCTTTGATTTGGACTTCGTCGAAATTTTGTAGGATTATATAATTACGTCCTTCATGCTCGATTTCTGGAGGAGGCGGAGGGAGATTTGGTGGCGGAGGAGGATTGAACGCAAAGCCTGTGGGTTGGGAAGGCGTTAAAGGAGGTCGTACGAAGTTGTAGCCAAATCCGGGAAGAGGAGCAGATCCATCGAGGGTTGGTGGCGCAAGAACGTAGGGATTTTGACTCTTGGGAGGCGGTGGAGGGGGAGCTGTCAACGGCAGGCCTGCAGGTGGAGCGAGAAACGATGATCGTGGTGGTCCAGGAAGAGGAGCAGGAGTCACGATAGGTTGTACTTCTTCCAAGATTTCAGGGATGGCGGGTTTCGGTGCTTCGTCTGGCTTCGTAGTCTCGGGTGGCTTCGCGGAATCAAATGACTTTGCATCTGGCATTGCAGTATCTCCATGAGATGTTGCTTCCGTCGGTGCAGGCTGTTTCGACTCTTCTGGTTTCCCAGACTCCTCCGAAGGTACTGATGCCGCAGCTTCTGTGCCGCCCTCCGCTGGCTTCGCATCCTCTGCCTTCTCATCCTTCCCATCCTCCATCTCTGCAGCTTTCTTCTTCCTCGGACCTTTCTCCTTCTCCTCCAAAATCAAATTCTTCCCAACCTTCCTCAACTTCCCTCCAAACCTTTCTGCCATCCCACTCCAATATGTAATCACGGGACCTTCTAAATGTCGATTTTGCAACGCTGCCAACTTCTCCCTCTGCGCTTCCTCTCTCTGCTGTTCTGCCTGCTCCCATCTACTGACAGTCCTTACATTAGCCTTCTCGATTCTCGCTGCCTCCGCCAATCTATCCGCTTGTGTCATCTCCGGCTTCTTCGCTGCCTCCTTTGCCGCAGCTGCCTTCTCCATATTTTGAAGCTGCCTCAATCTCTTAATCTCCCTAGCCAGCATCTGCTGGTGCAACTGCTCCTTACTCAACTTTGTAGTCTTCCGTGCTGAAGCTCGAGTTGGTGCTTCTTCCGCTGTCGGAAGCCATGATGCACGTTCTGATTTCTTCTTTGGTCGAGCTGCAGGCTTCATTAGGACTCTAGGGTCGATCTTGACTTTCTTTCTCTTGATTCCAGGAACCTGTGCCAACTTCCGCTTCTTTGCCTGCCGTTCTGCCCTTTCTTGCTTTTGTATGGCCTTCTCGCCTTCCAAATCGTCTCCTGCCGCTGGTCCTTGGTCTTCATCGTCCGAGGAGGAGTCCATCTGCACATCCGAATCCGCCCCCGCATCTTCGAAGCCAACATCATCCTCGGGCTCCTCGAACAGCAGCTCGAGTTCATCATCGGGCTCTTCTTGTTGAAGAAGACTCGCCAGTCGGTTTCCAGCAGTTGCGCGCTTCTCTCGTGTTGTGGCTAACCACTCGACTTGTTCCTCTTCACCCTCGCTGTCACTGCCAGATCCAGAGCCCGACCCTGAGCCCTCTCCCTCCTCGGTGCGTGCGGGCGTATCCTCCTCTGTGCGCGCCGGCGTTTGCTCTTCCTGTTCCATCCTCATCGGGGTATCTTCTTGCTCCTCCATCTGCATAGAGGTGTTCTCTGGTTCGTCCATGTCCATCAGCGCATCCTCTTCCGCCATGTTGGATGGCGCGTCACAAGCGCGTACTGGAGGCTCAAGAGCTATGGTGTGACATGCGAATGCTCAAGAGAAGATGTTATTTGACTGCATAGCTCTTGGACGGGTGGACGTTGACTTTCGGCGTTGTTGAATCGGGCCATGGATGCACCAAAAACGCGGGTTGTGCAAAACCAAGACCGGCCCGGGGATGACAGCAGCATTGCAGATAAGCGAGAGCGGGAAGATCTTCAGATGGTCACGTGTGTGTGAGTCGGGAGAAAAGGGGAACGAATATGATTGGGTGGAGATGAAACGAGATCAAGAGAGTTCGGTGAAGTGTGCTTGTAAATAGACGACCTCGAAGGTTCGTACTCATCCTCATAACAACGCAGTGAGGCTCTTCTCACACCCCGATACCCATTTTTCTCACTTCTCAAAGTCACGGTTCAACCTGCCTCTCTCCCAGCTCTCCCGAGTGGCTTACCTAAGGTACTGCGTACCTAGTACCTTATCCCTTGCGGCCCGCCTCCCACCCAGCGCGCTCACACTAGTGTTTCATCTGTGAGGATCAAGCCTCCATCGCATCAATCACAGCACGAGAATGCCTGCCCTTTGATATGCACACGCTGGAAATATCACATCCAAATAACTTCCACAGAACATGCAGAACCCAATCACCCCCAGATAAAAGATGCGCTGTACTGTTGCAGCCAAACGCGCCCGGCCAGGTGCAGCTCTGTCTCTCGGGCTCTCTCCTCCTTGGGTATTCGAACCATAGCCGAGTCAAGGGAGACGCTGATGATGCATAAGGAGGCAGAGAGTGTAGAGTCACTTTTTATGGGGAGGGAGATACTTCCACGTCATACTTGCGCAGGCTCGTACTGGGGACCTGGTTGACCTGCTATTTGTGCTCAGAGATCAATGCAAAGCGGTGAAAAGACCCTGCAAGCAGCCCAAGCGAGGACACCACTGGTACGGTTGTGTATATCCCACACATCTGGCCATGCTGTAGTAGTTGAGAAGGCCAGGCAACCGCTGGTCGATAGTGGTGGTGATATTTCGTCCATCCCATCAACTGCCTAAGGTTACCTGTCAAACGCCTGTGCCTGCCAACGACTTGTTACTTCTCTCAGGGATACACTGAACCGCAAACTCATCCCAACTTCGGCACTACGAGTACTGGCACTGGCACAGGGGGTGCATCCGGATCCGATTAGCTAGAGAGGTTATTTTCATAGCGAACTAGAGTGCGAGGAGCTCGAATACGAGCGCCAACTCGGGTTGACGACGATTCTCCAGCCTCAAAGATGAAACTGCGAGTCATCGTGCAGATTGAGGGCTCTATCCATAGAATCTCATGTCATCCCTATATATATGTATATGTGGATGCGAATGCGTGGAGGATTCTTCCTGGACGGGGTGGTGCGGATGAATGCCAGATATACACCACAGCCTCACGCACAGTAGAGTGAGTTTATTGTTAGTAGCTCGTATCTTTTTTCTCTTCTAGATCGTGTGCATCTCACGGAATAATACTCTACCTACTTTCACGAATCACCATGCCATGCCATGTCTCCCCGCCGCATTGGGCCAGGGATTAGGGGCAGCTTTTGGACTTGAAACACGATCACGCTAAACGCACCTACGAACATCCTCGCTCAACGCTCGCCCTGCGCCCAAACTTCCACAACCTCCTCTGTTAACCCTCCTCCTTTTTCTCTTCCTCTGCCTCCCTCCTCCCCACCCTCATCGCCCACCCCTCGACGGCGACAGGCTCTTCAACTTCAACTCTTGCTGTATTAATGCCCGTCTGTACATTCTCCTTTCCATCGGCAGGAAGAAAAGAAAGAAAGAAAGAAAGAAAAGAAAAGAAAGCACGAAAGAAACAGAAACGCCAACACTGACGCTTCCCCTTTCTCGATTCAATTCATCCCCCAGGAAAGCTTAATCCAAGCATCAATCGTCTCAGCATCCCCAATTGCGGCCTTTGTGCTTCACGGACGACCGAACCCCTATCGGCTCATCTACCTTCCTTCTTCAAACCAAGATCTTCTGCCTGCCTGCCATCGACCTGGCCTTCGCAGAGCCTAGCATCAGCTTTTTAATAGACTCGCAGCTTTTGTCGAAAATTTACTTCTCACCTCGCCCACCGCGATCCTTCACCGCGACGCTTCCTCTTGGCCGACCGAGAAACGAACTGCAAAGCTTCTTTCTTCCGTCCTCTCGACTCGAGATTTGCTCCGAACCGTCGAGTCCGTCGCACGCCGTCATTGACTTGACCGCTGACGTCCAGGTTGGGTTGACGCAACACATAAATACATTCGCATACACCTTCCTGCCATCTCTCGTGCCAGATACGGGGGACCTTTGGTGGACGAATAATCTATAATGTCATCTGCGAGATCTGAACACTTGACGCTGGGGTACCTGCCCACTCCAGCGGTCAGCCTGCCGCGTTCCGGATCTTCGACTGCAAATACTTCGCCCACAGAGCCTTCCAGCGGAAGTGCATTGAGATCACCCTTCGGTTTGTCGGGTGGCTTGAACTCTGCGGGTAAAATGGCTAGCAGCGCGCGATCGGGGGCTGGATCTCCATCGCACGAGTTGGGCAGCGCCAGCAGACTGTTCTCCAAGAGGTATGGCGAACCACCCGAGAGTGAAGCACATCCTAATCTTCTTTGCAGAGCACGAGAAATCCAAGCCCAAGAAGGTCTGCCCGTCAATGTTTGGGGACCTCCAACCAGCGGCAACTCCACCCCCCTCCGCGAAAACATCCCCGAATCACCAACTGATGGCTTCCCCGACTTTGCCCACCTTCCCACATCCGAGAGTCTGCCCTCCACAAGACGAGCACGAGCTGGTACCGTCCCATCTCGCTTCTCTCCGGGCGGTGTGAGCAATGGTTTGGGAGCTCTGCCAACCCTCGTAGCAAAGACTTCTCGACCATCTCCTTCCCCGAGTCCATTTAAAACCCCTTCTCCATCCATCGGTGAAATGGGTGACCTCAGCGCGGCCAGCAACGCTGCTCTTCTGTCTAGATTACGTGCAGGCTCCATGCCTCAGAGACCTCAGTACGCCAATCCCTCGGGTCCCTTCGGACCATCCGTTTTCTCTACAAACTGGACTTCAGGCCGCGAAAGGACATCCACCTTGGCCAGCATTGCAAGCCAGGGATCAAACGGACCTAGTTCTCCTGCACAATCATCATTTTCACGAGAAGGGACGGGTGACAACGATATGCAAATGCGAACTTTAGATTATCTAGGCCTGGCAGACACTCCTCAACCTCCTCGAGCTCAGTTGGCAAATCCCTTTCTGGCAAACATTGCAGATATCGCCAAACAAGCAAACCGGTTCCGATCATACTCTGTAAATGCAAAGGAGAAGTATGCGGAGGACGAGGAGGAAGAGTATGGCTCGGGAAATCTCACTCCATACGAAACACAACAAGCCCAGCTTCATATGCAACTTGCTGCCACCAATGCCGCAATCCAGCAACACAATCTTGCCGTTCAAGCTTTTGCCAACCAAGCATCATCGAGCAGACCTAGAGCCAGAACTGCAGGGGTCCTCGAATCCCCCACATCCAGATTGCTTCGTAACTACTACCCCACAGCATCCCGACTCGACAACAGCATCAACGCTACAGATTTGGGAATGTCCGAGTCAAGAGAATATGATGATCTTCCAGCAGCAGTGGCTGCTATGTCCCTTGGTCGACCAAACAGCGGAGAACACTTGAATCCAAATGACAACCTAGAAGGCCCAACTACCGCTCTCTGGCTCGGCAGCATTCCATCATCTACCACGGTCTCAACTTTGACAGAAATGTTCAAGTCACATGGCCCGATAATCTCTGCTCGCGTGCTCACCCACAAGAATTGTGGATTCGTCAATTTCGAGCGTATGGAGAGTGCAATCTCTGCTAAGGCTATAATGAATGGAAAGGAAATCTTCCCAGGAGCTGGACCTGTCAGAATCAACTTTGCAAAGCCTCCTTCACCATCAGGCACCCCTGGTCACGATGGACAATTCCCTTCCCCATCTCCAGACCCTTTCAAGAAAGGTAGAGAGGACAATACCAACAGCGAGACTAATGGCGTAGCCCCAGGCGTCATCTCGAGGCCTGGAACGGCTGCGTTAAAGATCCCAGCTCTTGCTGACATGAAGTCTGACATCATGGACATTGTCGGTGAATTTGGAGCTTCTCCGGACGACAAAATCAAGATATCCCACAGTCTTGACTCTGCGATCGGTTTCAACGAGTACCAGTCTGAGATCCCCTCGATTCCAGAGCCAGCCCACAACCGAATCCATGATGCTCCAAAGCTTCGTGATATCAGAAAGAGGATCGACAATCAAACTTGGTCTCAAGCGGAGATTGAAAACATTGCCGCTGACATGTTGCCAGAGATTGCCGAGCTTTCATCTGACTATCTCGGAAACACTGTTGTTCAAAAGCTGTTCGAGCACTGCTCTGATGAAATGAGGGATGCCATGCTCACCGAAATTGCGCCTCACATGGCTGAAATTGGTGTTCACAAGAATGGAACCTGGGCTGCACAGAAGATCATTGATGTCTGGTATGTTGTTTCTTCCATACTTAATTCGCGTTTTGGGGGAGCCGAGAGAGTAGAGAGCATGGACCTGCTTCAGGAGCTTTCTGAGGAACTTGCAATTATGCAAGCTCCCGGCTCTCGTGCCCTAGTGGTTGTCAGAATTCGTGGCGCAAAGCTGAGTTCCAATATACTTCAACTTATGGAACTTTCGTAAAGCTACGAGCCACTACCTTTCAGATTGTTCCTCAGATTAGGGAACATTTAAAAAAGCAAAATGGCAGTTAGGCTCTAAATATCCCTCGAGCTATAGTACATTGAAAACCAGTATTATGTCACGAATTCTGACAACCACCGGTGGTGTTTTATCTTTTTAACAATACTAATTTGCAATAGCAAAACACCCAAGCAAATGCGCATGATTGTGTCAAACCTCCAGCCGTACACTGTCCCCTTGTTCCTCGACCAATATGGTAACTATGTTTTGCAATGCTGCTTGAAGTTCCAGTCTCCGTACAACGATTTCATCTTCGAATCGATGCTCAGCCAAATGTGGGAAATTGCTCAGGGACGATATGGTGCCCGAGCCATGCGAGCTTGCCTCGAGAGTCATCACTCCACCAAGGACCAACAACGCGTGCTTGCAGCTGCAATTGCACTCCACAGTGTTCAATTGGCCACAAACGCCAACGGTGCTCTACTCCTTACCTGGTTCCTCGACACCTGCACGTTCCCACAGCGTCGCACTGTTCTCGCTCCTCAGCTCGTTCCCCACCTCGTCCATCTCTGCACTCACAAGGTGGCCTACCTGACCGTTCTCAAGGTCATCAACCAGAAGCTCGAGTCCGATGCACGAGATGCCATCCTCCAGGCACTGTTCTTCTCACCAAACGATGAAACCCTCGAGGCCATCCTTTCTGACCACGCTTGCGGTGCAACTCTGATCTTCAAGGTCTTGACCACCCCATTCTTTGACGAGAGTATCCGATCCCAAGTTGTGGAGAATGTCAGAAACGTCCTGCTCCGACTCAAGGCTCAACCTGCCCAAGGTTACAAGCGATTAATGGATGAAGTTGGACTGTCGACCCGCAATGGTAGCACTGGACCAAGCCGTGAACACGCTCAGAATAGCCATTCCCAAGAACGTCCTCGACCCGGATCCAATCACAGCCAAGTTAACGGTCACATCCCGCCTCCTCAATACGGTGGCAACCAGTTCTATCCTCAGATGCAACAGCCTGCTTTCGACATGAGTATGGGTATGCAACGACAGGATAGCGTGGACTCGAACCTTGGCGCTTTCCCAAATTATACACCAATGTTCAATGCACCCGTCCAGATTCCTCCCATCAACTTGCAACAACTCCAATACCAGCAATCTCTTCTTGCCCGTGCGAATGCTCCCATGAACAACTTCTACCCCAACATGCAATCAGGATTTGGATACAATAGTGGCAGCCCATCTGTCGAGCATTACCGCAATCAAACAAACCCCGTTCAACCACCGCAACCCCAGATCAACCCAAGCCCAATTCTCGGCCAGAATTCATTTGGGCCTCCAGGGTTTGGGAACATCGGAATGGGCATCAACGCGTACGGATATGCCGGCATGGGTATGCAAGGAATGGGCTATGGTATGCAGCAGGAACAGCAAGTCAATGGACGCCGAGGACGAGTACGTTGACTCCACGCTGATTGAAAGAGTGTCGAGCTAACGGCAATTGCAGAGATGAGATCTACCACTCATCGGCACACATGTATGGATTTATTTTGTTGGGATATATTCAGCGGCGCAGAAAACCGGAGTTTTGGTGACCGGAAATGCAGGGATTCATTTTCGAACAAAATTTCGATGCACGCTGGCAATTCAGATCTACGTTCGTCTTGTACACAGCAGTTTACGGCGCGGATCATCAGATATGGTGTTCAGCTCAACTTTTTAAAGGTGGGAGGGTCGTTCATATTTTGCGGGCTGAATTTTGGGCCAGTCTCCAAGTAGGACGTGCCGTCCGTCACCCGTTTGGAGAGAAAGAAGGTCTGATACAAGCAGATTCAAACGCAAATAACAGATAGAAGAAGAAATTATATGAATATGACAATCACAATTTATTTCTATCTATATCACCTCTTACCATTCCTTTTCCTTACACAGAAACTTCCCCCTGGCCAGCGCCACTCTCGTTCAAGTTATGCATTTCATTTGGATTTTCACTGTCATGGTCCTTCTCCTTTCCCCGGGGCATGCAGATCCACAACGCCGCAATTGCCGCAAGCAGCCCCAACACAACAGGTTGCAAAGTCTTGACGCCCTTCTTCTGCGCAATTGCCCCTACAATAAAGGGAAACACTGCACCGCCTGAGCCACCGAACGCGGTCCCGAAACCTATCGTGCCGACGTGCAGGGAGCGAGGCAAGAGTTTCGTGACGAGGACGCAGGCAGTAGGGAACATGGGACCCATCACAGCGCCCAGGAGCGCCACGGCGATGGCGGATGTGATCAAGCTGGGGACTAGCCAGAAGATGAGCTCGAGGATGACGGCGAGGCCGAGGTAGAGGAGCACGGATTTGAATTCTCCGAGGCGGGCAGTGAGGAATGAAAGGCTCAGTCGGCCTACTGTCATTCCGCCCCAGAAACCGGTTGAGGAGGCGGCGGAGGCGAAGGCGTTGGCGTGACGGACGTTGGTCATGAATGTTACGATCCAGCCGCCGAGAGAGACTGATGAAGGTTAGTCTCGAAGCTGAAGAGGGAATGGGAATGGGAATGGGAATGGGAAATGGAAAGGGAAGAGGGGGGAGATGCCTTCAGCGCCAACGTAGCCAAAGATGAAGAGAGCAAAGAGCCAGGTTACTTTGCTCTTGAGCGCTTCTCGAGTTCGGCCTGTCTTTGCGCTTGTATCTTGCGGGTTTTCGGACTGATAGATTGCGCCGGTTTGGTTCCAGAAGGTGTAGGTCGAGGTGGTTAACTCGAGGGCTGATGCGCCGATCTAGGACCAGTCAAGAATGAGGAAGGGGATCAGAGGGCAGAACGGACCATTATGTAGTAGAACGCATACCACCCTACGCCCCCTTTCTGGATCAAGGTTGTAGCAATCAACGGCGCGACGGTGGCGCCCAACGCATAACACGCTTGCAGGAACCCCGAGACTTCATTCGAGTTCGCCATGTTGCCGATCCAAGCACACCACGCTGCGTCAATGAGGCCGTTGCCGAAACCGACGAAGATAAACATTACGACGAGCACGGGGTAGGGAGGGTGGATAGAGAAGATTATGTAAGAGATTAGGTGGCATGCTGGGCCTACGATGGCTACTCCTTGTTGCCCGAACTTGACGTGCATCAAGTTGTTGACGGTTGAGGCGAAGGTGTAGCCTGCGAATGGGGAGAGGAAGATGAGAGAGACGACTGTGTAGTTTAGGCCGTAATATTTCTCCAGCTGCAAAAGTCAGAGGATCCTTGATGGAGAGGGGGCTCATACGTGTGGAACCAACGCCTACTCCGGTCAGCTTTTGAAGTTTCGAGGGTAGGGCAGGAGTTACGCCGTAAGAGCCATCATTCATCCCAACTACGAAGAAGGACCAGAATGTTGCGAAGACTCTGAGCATGTTTATTCGAGGAGAATTCCATTTTTGCAGGACTTCCACGGCTGTGTTGGGCGGGGTTTCATCTTGAAGATCTCCGGGATTTGTCTTTTCCTCTGCAGGATTTGAGGTGGGGAGGGAATGCAGTTCAAAGACTGGGCTGCTCGGATCAGCCCGGGTTGTTGTGTGTGTTGCCATAACTTTGATATTCAAAAGTAAAGTAGTTAGTAAATTATTGAGGGACCTCCGCGTTTTATACCCCTTTTCGCTCTCCCGCTCGCACTTCGGGCTCTAAAGTGGGGGTAGAATGCGGGGATGTTCTGCGCGCTGACAGAGTAGAAATCTGTCCCTTGGCATGATTCAAAAGTTGAGACTTGTCCCTTTCCTATCCAATCTCATATCCTACCCAAGTTGTAAGACGGCTTGAGTTTCTGCCATGAAAGTATCTTAGGGAACTCGGAGAAGCTAGGGATGAGAATGAGGAAGGTAAAGCTCCTTTTCTTATGCGGTCTGACTCATTAAGTCTCAAGTGAGAAAAGCTGCGGTTCGAGCCGCACACCGCTGAATCATGACGCCATATAACCACTGCAAGGTCCCCAAGGTTCCTGAAAAATTGGCTCTTTATTCTTTTCCGAAATCGAATTCAATCTCTGTTTATTCTTGTATCGTGCAGAATAAAAACCGAACTTCCGTTCTCGTATTACTCGAGGTCAATAGTGGGGTGCTGTCATTACCCCTCCATCCTCCATTCTCTTCAAACTACAACCATGCCCACAGATTACAGCAAACCTCCTCTCGGCTTAAAATGGCGCAGCAACACTCTCTTCATAATTACTACCATCGGCATAGGCCTCTTCACCGATCTCTTCCTCTACGGCATCGTCGTACCCATCCTGCCTTTCATCTTGCGAGACCGGGTTTCCGTCCCTCATGACAAGATCCAAACCTACACATCCGTCCTCCTCGCCTGTTTCGCCGGAGCTTCCACGCTCTTCTCTTTACCAACAGGCATAATAGCAGATAAACTCCCTGCTCGACAATTGCCCTTCCTTGGTGGTTTGGTGGCCTTGCTGGCAAGCACGACCCTTCTCTGGCTAGGCAAGACAATTCCCATCCTAATCCTCGCCAGAATCCTACAAGGAATCTCCGGAGCAGTCGTATGGACCATTGGTCTCGCTTTGATCATGGACACAGTCGGGAGCGACAAGCTCGGCGTAACTATCGGCAGCATCTTCTCCATCATCAGCGTCAGTGACCTCGTAGCCCCTGTCTTGGGTGGCGTAGTGTACAAGAAAGCCGGTTCAGGAGCTGTCTTTGGGATCGGATTTGGGCTTCTGGCTATCGATTTCATTATGCGTTTGGTGCTGATTGAGAAGAAGATTGCTGCGAAGTATGGACTTAAGGACGCCGAGGAAGAAGAGGAAGAAGAGGAGGAAAGTGCGAATGAGGACTCCCCTCTTCTCGCAAGTGAAATCAACAACCTGGACGAATGGAGGATCCCCAAGGATCAACCAGGATGGATAAAGAAATTCCCTCTTCTCTGCTGCTTGAAGAATCCTCGCCTGATTGTTGCGCAATCAATCACATTCGCCAACGCCGTTCTGCTCGGAACCTTCGACTCCACGATCCCAACTGAAGTCCAGGACCTCTTCGGTTTTGACTCTCTGAAAGCAGGTCTTCTATTCATGCCTCTCGTGCTACCATATCTAGTATTCGGTCCGTTGGCTGGCAAATTCGTCGACAAGAAAGGCCCGAAACTGGCAGCCTCCATCGGCTTCGGCTTTCTCGTCCTACCTCTCATCCTCCTCCGCCTCCCTCACCAAGGGGGAGATGGCGAAATTGCGAAATTCTGTATCTTCCTCGCGATGTGTGGAATTGGGATGGCGCTCATCTCTGCCCCCTCAATCGTGGAAGCCAGTTTTGTCGTCGAGCAGTACTACAAAGCGAATCCAGACTTTTTCGGGGATGAGGGACCATATGCGCAGCTGTATGCGATAAACAATATCTTTTTTAGTGCGGGATTGACACTTGGGCCGTTGATTTCAGGGGCCCTCAGAGATGCGATTGGATATGGGAATATGAATGCTGTTGTTGCGGGGATGTGTGCTGTTGAGAGCGTGCTGTGCTATGTATATCTTGGTGGAGCTTCGTTGAGCAGTTTGGGAAAGAAGTGCGATATCCGGGACTAGAAAGGGTCCATTCTTTGCTTAATTTCCAGCATGATGCGATGCCTAGGTTAGGTCAGCACAACATCCTTCAACAGGTACTATAGATCTACCGAAGGCCACCGGAACTGCATTGGTGGCATCTCAAAGGTCCCTTCCAAGGTCATTGACTTTCTTCGCGCCGCGGTTTGTTCAGTCTACTGCCCAACGATGAGGGCTTCAAATCATAGCCTCAGCGTCAAACCGGTACATCGCTTCCACCAACAGTGTTCAGATTTTTAAACTAACAAACGAGAGGTCGCCAACCCGACAACTACCATAACTCCAAATTCCCACACCCGTTATTTTCCTTGACTCAGGCTCCCCCTTTCCGGTCGCAGTAATTCCACTGCTAGTGAGTGAAGATGATTCATTTTTGAAAGTAAACAAAGAGGTATCCATGTGACTGATCTCGGTTTCCACGCTTGCAAAGACCAGGAAACTCTTGGAGCATAGAGCAGCATTGCGGATGTACTTCTAAACAGTACAAGAATCACGTTGATAATAATTTAGGCCACTAAGCCTCGCATGGCCAGGAGCTAAAGTCTGGAAAAAGGAATCCATACTCCGCAATTTCCCATACAGCGTCTTCAAATCATTGAAAAGTAAGGAATAAATCAGGAAAACCCGTCACGGATAGGTCTTCCACATCCAAACAATCGCTTGTTCTTAATTAGCTATATATGCGCCTAAATATCCCGTAATTCGTCAAACATGGGCTGCCCTACATTCATTCGAAATATCTTATACCAATATCATACAGGCAGAAATCCGGAAGGCATGGTGTACTGTACATAATCATATCGACTCATTATTTTTATTCCATCGCACTAACATCAATCATGAAACTCCTTTCCCTCTTTTTCAATCCTTCGGTGGCACTTCAGGCGGCGTGTCCGTCCCTGACCTCTCCAACTCAAGGAAAGAGTCAAGTCTCTTCTTCCTTCCCTCCAATCCCGTCCCCGTCTGCCAAGATTTAAGTCCAGATCCTTCTCTGGTACTGAAAACCGGGGTTTTTGAAGCGGAGCGGAGCGATGAGGGGAAGATTCTGGGGAAGAGGTGCATGACGAGGAGGCGTAGAGCGGGGAGGGAGGCACAGATCATAGCTGCACAGAGCTCGATGACAGTCCAGGTAACAACGGGAACATTATCCCAGGAAGGATCGACCGAGTTACTAAAATGCATGAGGGATTTGAGGCGGATCATTGAGACGATACAACCTCTGTTTAATAATCGTCAGCCTCAGCTCGCGTTTGAAAGGATGGAACGGGAAGGGAGACGTACAAACCACCCAAAACAAACATAACTCCAATCCCCACCTTCTTGCTCGTACTCATCTGCAGCCTGAATAATACCGGAAACGGCAGCGCAACAATAACCAGATCCTCCACGATACTCAGCGCGCCTACCGCGTACGCTACGTTTTGTATATTCAGGCAGCGCCCACCTTTGATGTCTCGGTCCCAAAAGTAGGCCACAGGGTAGCAGGAGAAGATTGTGATGAAAGAAAGGACCAGGGTGGCAACAGCGGTGGAGAAAATTGTGATGTGAGCAGCGAGGCGGAAGGAGGGGTGATGCTCGAAAAGGCGAAGGTATAGGAAGAGAATGGAGATTTTGGCAAGGGTTATGGCTACTACGTAGGCGTTTTCGGCGATGTAGACTGGATTGTTAGATTGAGGTTTGAGACGGGGTGGAGAGAACGTACAGTATTCCAGGATGTGCATTAGATCGCCATCCTGAAGATCCCAGACATGTTTCCCGAACCCCATTTTTGCCACTGGAGAAATTAGCCGCTGCTGCTAAATAGGAAGAAAGATTCATACTCTTGATTGTGAAGAAGACTGATATGAATAGAATAACCTAAATTTATCAGCACGGTAACCTTCCAACAGAATTTAACCCACCAGAGCACTAATTATCATCCAGTCATCCGTCCCCATTGTGCGTGACACCCAAATCTTTGATACAAGACGCAAGGCAATCAGGACACATACGACCGTGTATACGGTAGCAACCAAAATAATTGGTAAAGAAGAACGATCTGGATGAGGAAGGTCGCAGACAGCTGCTTGCACTTTCGCAAGAACTATTTTGACCCGTCAGAAAGAAGGCAAGGAAGGGAAGGGTACCCACTCAATCCATCGTGCATTGTGCAGTTTGCGAGGAGACAATTCGTTACCAACTCTGGTAACTTGGTATTCTTGCATTGACAAGCTGTGTCAAGAACAGAGCAGCCGACAGTTGGAGCGACTTCTGCTACGCAAGAGAGCTACAGAAATCAGCAAGATGTTTTTGGGAGACGAGTGAAAACTTACCCCACATGTTGTCACGTTGGCTATAGAGTATTCTTGGGCGCTCGCGGTTGATACTATGCAAAGCAGGAGAGCAACAAATACCGAGCCTAGGCATTTCATGTTGAAAAGGATTTCGAAGTTCTGGTCGAAATGATATTATATCGTCGTATTCCGGACCGCTTTCTTTCTTGCTTTTCTCCTCGATGTCTCCTACCAGACAGTAGGACATCCATAAAGGGCTCTCGATAGTGGGATTCGAGAAAGACATCCTAGCTTTTGAACCAGTTCTCGTTTCCGTGGGACGGGACGGTCGGCTGGGACCTGCGCCACTGTGACAAGGATGGGTCTCCAACAACACGGACCACAAGGGAGAACCATGCTTCACCAGCTTCAACAAATCAAGAACGCGAAAAGCCGCTTTCCAGGCACAGGATCACTTCTCTCGTTGCAGGTTGCAGCAGAGTGTCGCCCCAGATGCCGTTGGCTCCACATTCTTCAACACCATGTGGGAGACGCGGCAACTGCCCCGTGTGTCTGAAACTATTGACACGGAGGAACAGAAATAGTGTCTACCTCCTCCGAGCACCCTCATGCCTTCCACACTCATTCTAGAAGGGCCTCAAGCAGGGATTTAGATGAGGCAAAGTTTCAAATGCAGAACATAAATTTCCCATTGTTAAGGCTTACTGCTGATGAGCATTATGAAACGGTCGTGACAGTAACTCGGGAATGATGGAAAGTTTGCTCCCTTTGAGGGATTTTTCGTTTGTCCATATAACTTGCAATAAATTCATTCATGCTTTGCGTAGAATCAACGGAGGGGCGACTCGGCTGTTTTCGTATCATGATCCGAGAGTGGCTGAAACTTGCCAAGTAGAGCGAATGATATCCCGTAACTTGCCCCTCGCCTTGACCGACAGATCCACACAGCGAATATAGTAGTATTTTGGTTCTCCGGCACTACTGAGGATTTGCACATGCTGATCGGACAATGTGAATGGCACTTGCATTGCAATGCGCTCAGACCTCTACCTGTCTCTTCTAGTTGGTAAAGGGCCTAGAAACCGGCTCAGATTCTATAATCACTAATCGTAGAGGTGGAAGTGGGCGCATTTAATCCAAACAGTGAACTGCAATGATCTGATCCCCAGACATTGCTGTGGTACTCACCACAGGAAGATCATGAGCTGTGCCACACCGAAGCCGTCCCACGAGACAGCCAAAAATTCTTCGAAGGTCGGACCGACGCACGTTGCACACATCGCAATGCACAGATCACCAACGTATGCTCTCGATCCCTCGTAAAATATCAAAGTTGCGGGGTAAGACTGATTGTGGCGTCGAGGCTCGAGCAGCTACCAAATAGAATGTACTTCTCCAGAACCCCTACCGGCGCTTTGTCACTTTTGCCACTCTCTTGGCACCCAATCATGTTTTGAATCCGAATCTCTGGAGAGATCTTAATGGCGGTTGAAGAATCCGTGACGGATCAGCAGGACTTACAAGTGCTTGAATTGACACAGGCGCCGGGCAAGGTACTGTATACAGCAACGCGTAAGCGACCGGAACAAACAGCAAACACTTTGACCCAGTGCCAGACAATGCATCTTGCAGGTAAAACAATCGAAAATGCAGGTGACCATCTAAAATTCCTATAAGGCCAACCAATTCACCACCTGGAAAGCCGAAGGGTTCACCACACGTGATTGTTCAACATTCTTCACCTGAAGGCTGAATGCAAATGCTGCTAATCGCGAAGAGGCCATTGCCAAAATGCTACAAACCTATGCAAAAAAATAAACAAAAATCCTAGCTATGGATTTCGCAGTTCAAACAAACACATCATTGGATCATACATCTGACATAAAAGGGGTAAATCTGACGTGAATAGAGGCAAGTGCTGACTTCGCTTGAAGCAATGGATACGGAACTCCAAGAATAAGTCTATTCTCATATCTAACTAAAATAGGAGAGAAAAAGCCTCGAATTCCCTCGCCTATCTGAAGGATCTCAAACCCTATTCTCAACTTCCATACCCCAGAATTACCCCTTTTCTAGACCCCGGACTAACTCCACCACACCAGGCTGAAACGGGTAAAGGTCGGCCCAGAGTGGCAGCCTTGTCGCCTCAATCTCCAACGACATCACGAATTGAGTGTCGCGATAATCCATCAACCACAGCATCGCATTCATCGCCGCCATCATGGCTGCAGCTGTGGGCAGTAGTAAAGGTATATATCTCTTCGCGCCAACTTTCTGTGGCGCAGCTAACTCCGGCAGCCTCGGTCGCGAGCGACGACGACTCCACCATCAAGGTTGCGCCCAAGAAGGTTGCGAAGGACAAGCCTGCTGGAAAAATCAAGCTGAAGACTCCTGCACCGAAGCAGAACAAGCCTGGAAACTGGCGGGATGGGAGCGTTATTGATGGTTTGTAATCTGAAGCAAATAGCGAAGGTAGCTGACAAGCGCAGACAAGAAGGGAACCGATACCCCATCCACCAGCTCTGTTCCTGTGAGCCCCCCTGGCCCTGTGGTTAATCAGCTTGATGATTCTGCGCGAGAAACTTTCCCGACCGGAAGACCGCTTGAGGATCCACTGGAGCTGCAAACATGCAAAATCTGTAAGAAGAGCTATTTGAAGACTGCGATCGCAGCACATGTCGAGGTATGCGTCAAGTTGAAGAATGAGAGGTTGAAGAAGAAAAAGGAGCAAAAAGAAGCGCGCGAACGAGAGAAGAAGATGGCTGCGAAAGGAGAAGATAAAGACAAGGACAAGGACGAGGAAGGAGATACGAAGATGGAGGACGAGGATGAGGATGAGGATGTTGCAGCGGATAAAAAGGGACCTGGTGGATTGAAGAGCACGAAGAAGAGCGCGGGCAAGAAGATCGAGGTCGACGATAATAAAAAGGGAAAGAAGAGGAAGGCGGATGGGGATGCGGAGAAGGGTCCCAAGCAGAAGAAGAAGAAGGAAGAGCCGAAGCCAAAAGCTCCAAAACAGAAAGGTATTGTTGATTTTCTATTTGTTTGGTCGCGTTCTTTTGCTGTTGTCTCCGATATACGGCCTTGACCGCCTTCTAGTGGTGGTGGTCGATCAAACCTCTATCGATACGGCTTCCACTATCATGCATCTGTTTTTGTTTACTTTTCTTCTTCCCTAATCTCCAACAAACAAACATGGATGACCTTCAACCCGCCATGGAGAAAGGTTCCCTTGGATGAGACCCTGCATTACGATCTTCGGGTTGTCAAAAAAGCAAAGCCCAGGCCCAGTGTGCTAGACTTTGTATTCAACGAAGAGGCGTCTAACAAACTTTCTACTGGCCTCCTTGATGACACGCCTGATATCCTTCGGGGGGGGCGCCTTCTTGACATAAAAGACGTGGAGCCCCTTTTGGAGTATCAAAGAAACACTCTCTTTGGTCCATATTGTCCAAGCATGTTCTATTTGCCGCAGTTATTTACTGGTCTATTGCTAACAACCTTCCAGGTCCCGTTGATGTCGAGCGTCAATGCGGTGTGATTAAGGACGGAGTCCCTTGTGCTCGATCCCTGACATGCAAGAGTCACTCAATGGGTGCGAAACGCGCTGTTGCTGGCAGATCTCTTCCTTATGACATGCTTCTCGCCGCCTACCAAAAAAAGAACCAGGCGAAACAACAAAGTAAATCCTCCATCCTTGACGCGTCAATAGATCACTGACCTGTTGAATAGAAGCTGCAATCGACGCAAATGCTCCCCTCGAGGACGAGGATGCTGGCCAAGGACCCGTCGATTCCGACGAAGAGCTTACTGCTGTCATGCATGGTCTTTCCAATTGGACCCCACAGCCTGTTGTTCCTCCCCTGGTCCACGAGCCCATCGAGAAGAAATATATGCGGCAACGACTCTACGAGCAACTTCACAATGCCACCAACGGCTTTACCGTCAATATCTTCAAGGTCGTCGGCTACGGAGCACAGACTCTTCCACCAAGGCACCCTGGACTGATGGAGCAGGAAGGAGATGCTGATGGCGAGGTGGACACCGGCCAAGGCTTGGGTATCGGCATGAATGGAGTTGCTGCTCGTCGGGCAAGTGGCTTCAACATGCAGCTTCCTCCACAACGACGTCCTTCCGGTACGACTCAACGTTAATCACGCTCTCTTATCGTCTACTTCTCCTCGCATAATTCGGAGGCTTGGGCATAAATTGGCGTTTGGTCCTTCGGAGGATTTACTTACAGGCGTTATGGATGATCCAGCCACGGCTGTGAAATGGTGTATGTGTAACCCTGACATGATATCCTAGGTAGCTGATGAGCTACGTCTTCCCCGTATCGGGCGATAATTGAATCGTTGAACTTGTAATTTCCTTTTCATCTTTTACTGCTTCTATCTGTGTGACCCAGTTTCTGCTGCTTGTTTTCTGCCTGGCTTTTTGCTTTCTGAAGAAAAGATACTTCAGCTTACAGAGCTCCTTCCTATCCCGTTTCCAAACCTTTCTCAGACATCCAGAGAGCGAATCGGAGCAATTTTACTCGAGACTGCAAGGGACTGTTGTACTACAACGTTCTTCTCCCACGGAAGGTATAACGGTGGTAAAGCTGAAAGCTGGGTGCACCTTCGGATGACGTTTTGGGTTTACTTTTGCGAGCCCTTCTTGCTTCACCCTCGAGACGAACTTCAAATTTCTCAGCCTTCAGAAAACTTTCCTCCAAACCACAAACCTCTCCAATCCAATCCAGCACAACACGAAATAGCCCGCCTCCACGATGCTGCACAAGGTGCACGAGATTCCTAACATGCTTCTCCTTCTCGTCCTCCTCTTCGGAGCTGCTTTCTCCAATCCAATCCACCCGCGTCAAGCTGTCCCTGCCGGCTGCGTCAACTTCAACATCCCCGTCACCGCGTCAGCAGACAACGTTGCTCTTCCTCCAGGCCTTGATGTCTCGAACTTACTCCTTCTCCTCAACCCACCCGTCTTTGAAGTCACGAGCCAACTGGCCTCGGGCACCTTCGATATCGCTGCAACCTACTGCCCTGCTACGACCTACGTTGAGGGACGCGAGAACACACTCCAAGTCCTGCTTCACGGGTAAGCAACCTCCAGAGCGATTGCTACCAGTAATTGACATCTCTTAGAGCAACGTACACAAAAGCCTACTGGTTCGGCCTCTACTACAACGTCCAAAACAGCTGGGTCTCCTACGCTGCAAACCAAGGCTATGCAACACTCACCATCGATCGGCTTGGCAATGGTCAATCTTCCCACCCCGCTGCCCTTACCACTCAAATCCCTCTCCAAGTTGAGATCCTACACCTGATTATCGAAGCTGCACGCTCTGGCAACCTTCCTCTACCCGAGCCATACTCAGGGCAAAATTTGACAAGATTATCGCCGCCGGTCACAGCTTAGGAAGCATCGTCGTCAATACACTCAACTGGAGATATCCGTCCGATGCTGATGGCACAGTGCTCACCGGTTATGCCACCGTTGATCCGTTGCAGCTCGCGGGTATTTTTCTTGAAGCTGGTCTCGCCCCCGTTATAGGCCTTCCCATCGGATACCTCGAAATCACGTCTTATTCGGACTGGCTGTGGTTATTCTACAGTGAAGGACTCTACGATCCAGGACTCGAAAGCTATGATTGGAATCACCGCGGTACTGCAGCTTTGGGAGAACTTGCTGGTGCTGCTTTTGCCAGTCAGACAGCAGACCAGTACACCGGGCCTGTATTGATCATGACCGGCCTTCATGATGCGGTGTTCTGCAGCACATTGACTTTGGACATAGGCATTCCGTTGCTGGGTCTTGGAGGACCGCAGACGTGTGATACTGGTGCTGGGGGAGCAGTGCCAGTCACGGCGAATCTGTATCCGTATGCGAGAAGCGTGGAGTTTTACTATCCTGACGGAGGCCATTGTTGGCATTTGCATTACGCTGCTGAGGATGGCTTTGCTGCTGCTCATGAGTGGATGCAGAATCAAGGATTTTGAGGTGCAAGAACTTCAGGGTTGTTGATTTGCAGAGTTGCAGATTTCAAGATGTTAGTGGGGATGAGACATGAGCGAAATGGCATTGCGGGACCTATAATTGAGCTATTGCGGAGAAATTCTGCCACGATGTGACAAAGATAATGGAATTGCGTCCACTTACGCTTTGATGAATCTATTTGTGAATGCCATGCTTGCAATCAAAAATTGGCGAAAGAATGTTGATCATCCCTTTTCCGGATTGCCACTGAAGTGCAAGCAGACCCAAAATTCCAGACGAAAAAAAGAATATACGCTGTCTCTCGCAGGAGAAGATTTATAATATTGGCCAGTGGCTTGAGAAAAGATCCTAATGTCACCAAGATGTAGGCGTTAAATGAATCAAGGAAGGAGAGCTACGTAATATTGATAGCTCATTTTCCCTGGAGGGAGAAGCCTCGGAATTCTTTCTTCTGCTCCAAATGAGCATCGCGTGATGCTACCTTTCCCCCCTTACTTCAATTGATCGGAAGTGAGATTTCCAGAACAAGAAACATCTCGGTACTCATAAACATATATTTTCATAATGGGTAGTATAGTATCCATCCCTTCGTATTTCCAGAATTGAGGAACGGGGAAAATGATAGGCCTTGCCAATCAAGGCTCGATATAGACCGCGTTGGGTTCGCCTTTTTCAGTGATTTCCCAACCTGTACCCTCGTTCAAATAACCCTTTGCATCATACAACTTACATTCGAGCCACAACAAACAACCCAAATGCAAACAGCAAAATGAAGCCTATCGTGCAAATCTTCGCTTTCCTCCTCCTTGCAGGAGTTGCCTTTTCCTCCCCCTTCGAAAAGCGCCAGAGCAACCCAACCATCCCTTCCGGCTGCGTCAACATTACCATCCCCATCACCGCAACCTCCAACGACAACATTCCTCTTCCCTCCGGCCTCAACCAACTTAACTTCCTCCTGCTTGTCAACCCACTCCTTGTAGGAGCCATCGACGCTGTTGCATCCGGCACCTATAACATCGGCGCAACCTACTGCCCCGGCTTCGGCTCTCGTGCTCAAACTCTGCAGATCCTGATCCATGGGTACTTCCCTATTCTACCCTCTCCCTCCAACTAATTTCTGATTTGAATAGCGGAACGTATACCAGATCGTACTGGTTCGGCCTCTACTATTCACAGTCCAATTCCTGGGTTGACTACGCCTCCTCCCTCGGCTACGCAACTCTGTCAATCGACCGCCTAGGCAACGGCCTCTCCGACCACCCTGACCCCATTGTCGACGTCCAGCTCCCATACCAAACCGAAGAACTGCACCAAATTATTTTGCTAGCACGCGCTGGCCTCATCCCAGAGACGAACACGAACTTCACCCGTATTATCGTCGTGGGCCACTCGCTTGGAAGCGTGGTGGCGAACTGCCTCAACGCCAAGTATCCTGCCGATGCGGACGCTACGCTGCTCACAGGTTACGCATTCTTCTTCCCTCCACAGTTCACTGGCGTGTTCATCCAATCCTGGTTGCTGCCGGCGGATTTGTCTGATCCGCGATATGCGGATCTGAGTCCGGGATATCTGGAGTTGAACAACCTAAACTACATCTCCTTTCTATTTTACGATCCAGGCCAATTCTCGCAATCATTGCAAGACGTGGACTTCAACAATCGGGGAACAGTTAGCCTTGGTGAGGCTTCAGGCATCCTGGCTGGTTCTCTGCAGACGGCGTATACCGGTCCGGTGTTGGTGATTACGGGACTGCATGATTCGATTTACTGCAGCACGTTTACGATCGATATCCAGATCTTGTTCGGGACGCCGCTCTGCGATACGAGCCTGAACGGTATCGTGCGTCAGGCTTCAACTTTGTATCCATATGCTAGCAGTTTCGAGGTCGTGTTCCCGAATGCGGGACATTGTTGGCAGTTGCATAACAATGCGACGGTCACATTTGGCATTGCGCATGAGTGGTTGGCTGCTCAGGGATTTTGAAGCCGTTTCTGAGATAGAGGTGCGCCGAATCGCATTGGAGCTTTGAGTGCTGAATTTTGCAGTTGATTGAGAGATCATCCTTGGTAAGTTCTGGGGTTGACAGATGGCGGCAGCTGTTTCGTAGAAATGGAAATGCATGCATTGAAACACAAAAAACAATGCTAGAGATGGATGCCTACTTTTTCCTGCTTGATTAAACGCTCGAGGCTTGAATTTTTGTTTTGGTTGAAAAAATAGAATCCCAGTGCAGGAATTCTTGGCAGGGGTCGAAAAGGGGTATCATGTGACCTGGATAAATGTAAGCACTTGTGAGGTGTGGATTCTTCAAGAGCCTGAGAATTGACATTGTAGATCAAATGCCGCAAATGAATTGAATGCCACTTGGAACCCTTGAAAAACAAGATATCTGGTCCAGAATAATCCATCCTGGCAGCGCAGATTGACTTCTCTTCGTCAGATGAAAAGGACAGAACACATTCATCCAAAAGTTTCCGAAGAACTATCAAAAAGATGCACACCTCACTGAGGGTATAAACCAAGTCATTTATTCAATCCAGTCCACAAATCCCATACCGGACACCAAGTAGCCCTACAATCCAAATGTTGTCTCGTTCATATAATACATCCCTCTCCTGCCGCGTTCTACAGGATGTCTATCACATAGTTCCCATCCCATGACTCGGTCCACTTATCCCTCCAATCCTCCCATCAACTCTTTCTCTATGCTGCCGATTCTTCAAATGCACCTCGAAATTACCCACCGTCATTTCGGGGCCAGGGGTGTAGAGTTTGCCAGGGCAATCGTGACATCGGATACGTGGGAGGTACATGTATTTTACATTTTCGGGGGTAGGTTGGCCAGCTGGAGGCGCGGAGCAGGGGAGCTCGGTGATAGTATTGACGGCTGAATAGCGCATGACGCCTTCAAAGCGGTCATTAGAGTATTGTTTTAGGAGGTCGGCGAGGCCTGAAGTGAGCCAGGATGGTGGTGCGGGCTGTAGCATGTTAGTTGGAGAACACTTCCTTATGAAAAAGTACTTACAGGAACAAGTGCGGGCTGGCCAGGAGCTGGAGGTGGGGGAGCTTCTATTCGTCCTATTTGCCCTTGAGGAACAGGAGTCGTTGAAGCCTGCAGAGTTTGATTCTGTTGGCCTGGTGTCGAAGGTGGAGGCATTGAACCAGGCACAGGAGTACCAGCAGAAGATCGCGCCCTGTTGAAAGTTGGTGTGTGCTGTAAATTCCCAGGCCGAATTCCAGCCTTCAGCTCCCGATTCCATTTCCTCAACCTCTCTCTGCCAACCTTCAACTTGATAATATATTTGTCGAGATCCGGGCTGTCTTCTCTTGCTGGGCCACCGAACCTCCGTGCAGAGGTCCGAGTTTCATGATGATGCAATGTTGCTGCTTCGGGTGTTTCTGATCTCCCAATATTTGCCATCCTTTGTTGTGCTGCTGTTGCTGCTCCACGCATACCTCTCGTCCTCGCTGTTCCAGACTGAAGATTCGACATTGCAGGTGACTCAGGCGATGAATCCTCACTCTCCGAAGACTCGGAAAGATCGAGACCAGCACCTGGCCGTTTCTTCCCAGCGCCACTAACATACTTGTACAACCGACTCTTCTCAACCGACTCAGCAGCTCCCGGAAGGACAGAAGAAACGATCAAAGTCCGCACAGTTCGTTGTCTGTCTTTCAGATCCGGTAATGTTGGGCCTCCTCTTCTATTCACAGATCTCTTTTGCCTCCTCTGCTCCCTAGAATAAATCACCTCACTCCTTTCCAGATCCTGCTCACTCATCTCGTACAAGTACGGGGCAAACTCTCGAGCTTGCTGTTGTGGTCGGAAAACTGATGGTAGTGGCGATGGTAAAAATGCTGCTTGTAGATCGGCATCCTCCAATGGCCTTCCATCGAACGGGTGCCCCACAATGTACAAACTCCTGATAAACAACTGGCTTTGTTCCCGTATGCAATGCGCAATCGCGGTGGTAAATTCCCCAGATAAAGATAACTCCCGTGCCATGCTTTGCGCAAACTCTTCTGGTGAATTCAGAGGATTATTAATCTCCCATTCGAACTTGTCCTCCAAGGTATGTGGGCCAATTGTGATGTTGAGCTTGATCAATATCCGCATCTCGTCGTTCTTGTACGCGTGATATGGCAATTCAGGATCGAGAGCATCTTCCTCCATGTATATTGTGGGAAAGTAGTCCATGAGTTGGTCCTGGACTTGCTGTAAGACCTGATCGAATACGGGATTTGCCTGAGGAAGAGCAAGCCCCAAATCCTCTACCAGTTGCGCCGCAAATAACTCCGGAGGCACAACTCGGTCATGCAGGTTCCAAGTAAAAGTATCTCGCAGCTTGATCTTGTCCCAATCGACATCTAATCTTATGGGCACGAGTTCTTCCACCTGATCCCCCTGAGCCTGCAACTCTTTGCGCTTGATTCGAAGTCGGGACGTCTTCTTGTGTCCTAACCGTGGCTTCGCATTTGGATAGACCAACTTTGCCGGTCCATCTGTATGTCCATTGCCGTACCCGCTGTAGCCCTGGCCATAGAGTCGACTAGGGGGGAACCACTGTCGATATTCGGTGCGTAATTTTTTGTAGTCTTCTGCCTCATTCCGCATGTGCTTGTAGTTCTTCGTTCGATTGGCGAGGTCATCGAGCATCGCCGCCGTGTGTGCCAGGTCCCGGTTGACATATTGGTCTAGGAGGATCTTGTGGAAGTCCTCTTTGGATCTCTGGCGGTGGGCTAGAACTGTGGAAGAGCCAGCAGCTGCGGCGTCGGCGTCCAAGGAGGCCTGCTGAGGGTCGGGAGCCATCGCGAACACATTCGCGACGGCAGTGCGACAGGCGTGAAATGCGGTATGGGCCGGCCTGGGGCAACAGGAGGTGGGAGGCTGGTGATGCGGAATTCTTGAGAGTGAAGCGCGAACTACAGGCGCGCGTTGAGTTTGAGTGAAGGCTGACTGCGAATGGCTGACAGACCTACGGCGGTCAACAAGGCGCAAACTGGCAGTGGCCGAATCGAATATTGCAAGGATGCTGCGGGAGGACCTTGGACTTGGCTTGGGTAAGCGAGTACTGCAAGCCAACGCCCACACAACTCGTAAGTCGCAAGGCCCACGCAGACTCGAGTCCTCGTCTTTGACTTTACATTTCGAAATCCACCACAATTCCCCATCTTAACCCTCGCCACTGTACCCACGTTCATTTGGAAATACTCTCATCATGGCCGACAAGAAAGAACCCGAGCAGGAGATCGGTGAGCATAATCTCCCTTCCCGCCTGCAACCTGGACATCCCACCATACCCCGCTATTTGGGTGCTAAATCGAAGTCTCTGTTGAACCACGAATTCGCCGCATCCTGAAGCACACGCGCTGACATTTCAACCATCAGATTACACCTTGAACAACCCTGATACCCTCACAAAGTACAAGAGTGCCGCCCAGATCTCCCAGAAGGTTTTGGCTGAGGTGACCAAGCTCTGCGTTGCTGGCGAGAAGATCGTGACCATCTGCGAGAAGGGCGACAAGCTCTTGGACGAGGAGATCTCCAAGGTCTACCGGGGAAAGAAGGATCTCAAGAAGGGTATGCATCATTAATCGTGCCACTTTCCTGACTAACAATTCCCAGGCATCTCCCACCCGACCACGGTCTCGCCATCGTCCTTTGTCACACCTTACACCCCACTAACCTCGGATGAGGCCGAAGCTGCAGTTACACTCAAGGAGGGAGAAGCTATCAAGATCCAACTGGGTGCGCAGATCGATGGTTTTGGAACAATAGTTTGCGATACAATCATCATACCCTCTTCGGAGAGCAAGAGCGACGTCATTGAAGGTCGAAATGCTGATCTGCTGTTGGCATGCCACTATGCAAACGAGCTTCTGTTAAGGTTGATGGTTCCTCCTGGACTTCTAGCTACTGGCACCGACGAGGAGAAGGCCAAAGCTGCCAAGGTCAAGGCCCCGACCCAGAGCAAAATCACGGCTCTCCTTGAGAAGGTGGTCAAGAGCTACGATTGCAACCTGGTTGAGTCAACTACTAGCTGGCAATTCGAGCGCAACGAGATTGAGGGCAAGAAGAAGATTATCCTGGCTCCGGGTGATGGTGCAAAGGGCGAGGGTATTCCGGAAGTCGGTGAAGTGTGGGGCGTGGAGATGGGTGTCAGTCTGGGCTCCGGCAAGATCAAGAACTTTGAGAACCGAACAACTCTCCATCGACGCACAACTCTCACCTACGCCTTGAAACGACCTAGCTCCAAGAAGATCCTGAACGAGGTCGTCAAGAAGTTCGGTACTTTCCCGTTCAGCTTACGGCAGTTGGAGGACGAGCGAGATGCCAAGGTTGGTGTAGTAGAGTGTGTTCGAGGCAACGTTTTCCGACAATACGAAGTGGTTGGCGACAAGGACGGAGATGCAGTTGCAAGACTGCTGACCACTATTGGTAAGTGATTGTTGGACACCTAAGTAGCTGAACTAATGTGGTCAGCAATCACCAAGAACGGTCTGCAGAAGATCGCCGCTCCTCCGGCCCCTGACTTGTCAAAATTCAAGACTGACAAGAAGATCGCAGATGAGGAAGTCCTCAAGATCTTGGAGCAACCACTTGCAAAGGAGACGAAGTCGAAGAACAAGAAGAAGAAGAAGCCAGCGAAGAAGGCCGCGGCCGCTGATGATGAAGAGGAGAGCAGCGACGACGAGTAAATATGGATGGTGAGATGATCACATGATTGATGAAAGGGGGTTCTATCCATATCGGGGTTCATCTATTCATTGTCCCTCATCGACTTCTCAACTCTGATTTCTTGCTGCGGACACTGCTATGGGGCTTGTCAAGCATCGTTTGCTCTAACCGCGTTTGGCCTCGCTAGTCGAGGAGATGGCGGGCCCGACATTCGTCATGGATCTCTGAACTTTGAAAAATGGCCAGGAGATTCGTTGCGTTGGAGTTATCGAGCATTCGTGCTTCTCGAAGAATAGAGAAATGCAGCAAATCATGATTGATATATCTCGTATGCGCCATTTTGTCAATCTTTCTCAGTGTTGCCTATGAGTCTGAAAAGGGGTTGGCGCGGGAAATGCAAAAGGAGAGAACTCTGGTTCAGATGAGTCAGTCAGGTGGCCACTAATAAATCCAACACAGGTAAATTCGGAAGGCTATATATTCGGCTTCTTGATGTCGTAATATGGAAGATGAGGGGTTGAATGCGATAACCGACCTAAATATATGTCACATCATCAAACCTCGAACCACTGCATCCAAGGCCCCAAGCCTCTTGTTTTTTTTTCGCCGCTGTTCCGATCGACAAGACGCCTTCGTCTCGCTTCCACAACCGCTTTATAGTCGCTCACCTCAGCAATTTGGCCCTTTGAAGATATCTGCAGTTCAAGTCACTGAACTCTCTATTAGAAATTTTCACACAGGCAGAGAATTTTGCACAGGTTTGTGTGTGCGTCGACTTCCCCCTAGCCCGGGTGTTTTGGCCGCGGGACCTGCCACCACCAGTTTTTGTTAGGGGGTGCTGCGGGTTCTAAGCGACCCTCGAAGCGAGACTTTCTCCCCTTCTTCAGAGCTCCATCTCCATTTCCTCACCAAAACTCCAACGCGTTCAACCCCGCGAATCGCGATTGCAACGGCTGTGCATGCCTCTGAGCCGTCGAGCAGTATTGAATCCGGCCCCCTCATAGCTTACCCCTGAACTGACTGCTTGCTAGATTCGTTAAATCCCGGTGGGCGGACTCGCGGTCGCAAAGAAAGGGAGGTGGTCGCAGCCGCGAGAGACAATGGCCACGCCGAGCACCAGACCGACAAGATCGCGCATGGCGAGCCCTTTCCTGCCAGCATCCCAAAATGCTGCAGCCGACACGAAAACTACATTGGCAGATGCCTCCGAGAAGACCCAGGGCACTTTGGATGGCTGGAGCGAGCCTCCCCTCCCACCCCCTCGTCCCAGCTTTATGGATGCTGGAATCGAGCGACATGGCGTGGTGCAGAACATGGCACCGCTTGGAGCACTTCCCACTCCAAAGGTTATCAAGCTGGCTACGAAGCCGGAGGAGGTTCTGTTTGGGCGCACGGCAAATTCGAAGAGATCAGTGCCTTCTGCAGTGTCAACTCCAAGCGAGTCTGTTATGACCCCAGAACCACCCACAAATCCACCACGGCAACGTTCTGCGTCAATCAAGACTATCGATGAGGTGGAGAGTGCTCCCCAGACACCCCAAGCTCCTCTGAGTGCGAGAAAGAGCGCCTCCCGGCAGAGTGTTCCTCCGCCGCAACATAATGGACAAGGAGTTTTCCAACTTCAGCCCTCTCCTATCTCTATAACAAATAATATACCTCGACCAACACCTCCAACACCTCAACCTGCTCCTCCAGTGCAGCTTCAAGGAACACCTGGCCCTACTCTGGGTGCCGATGGGCTTCCCCTGACCAATCTGGACAAGACCGACCGAGTTGTTGAGGAGGCTGTCCAAGAGGCTGTGGATCTGCAGCGGTGGCCAACTGCATATGCTCTCCGCACCCTCTACGATGACCACCGATCAAATCCGAGGATTGTTCGTCTGATCGAGGCCGTCTATTATGGGCGAGCTTCTGAGGCGAACTATGTGGAGTTCAAGAGCATCATGCGCCACAAGAAGAGGGAAGGAAAGAAGGACCGGACGGGGGAGTATTATTTTAACGGCGATGGAAGTGACCCAGCACCCAATACCAAGGAAATAACACCAGCTCCAGTCATCCCGGCGATACCAATTGAGGTGATTCAACCTCCACCGCGGCCCTACCAAACGCCCTATCGAGATATGGGACCAAAATCCATCTCGCTTGCGGGCAGGAGCTCCTCTGTCAGTGCACTTCCAGCAACTGCATCACCAAAGGAAGGCGAGGAAAACGAGCACATCAGCAAGAAGCACCGTTCCAACAGCTTCCAGCCTGTCAGTACTGAAGTTAATGGGACGCCCACTGCAAACGGGATGGGGACAGGCTCACCAGCGCGCGCAAATGGCGCGTCCAACTCGGCCAAGTCGACGCCTCACAAGTCGCGCAGGGCTCGCTCGCAGTCAACGTCTTCGTCGCTGTCGTCAGTTGATCCGGAAACGTTCGAGGGGGAGAATCCGATGATGGCTGGGGCAGACAACAGCAGCAGGATCGTGTCTCTGTCTCCGGCCGCCAATGCCAATGCCAATGCTAATGTCAATGCCAACGCCCATGCCCATGCCCATGCCCCTAATCTGGTGCTGACTCGGCTGGGCGGACATCCACTGGCGGGGCTTGGGCTATCGCTGGGCGGTGCCGCCAAACCGCACGTCTCGCCCTACACGAGCCACAACAATTTTGTTGCAGCAGCGTCGTCTGCCGAGACCCTTGCGCGCAATCAGCACCAGCCAATCAGCGCGCCCGTGCCGCCTAGGGAAAAGACAGGCCCCAAGCTGGGCTTCTTTAAGCCCACTCCATCCACACCTGCGTCTGCTCCTGTCACTGACACCACCACCAAGTCATCCGCGCTGAAATCTCCCACCACATCCACCTCCACCTCGCTCGCCAACAATCCTCCGGCCTCTACCACCGCCGCTGCCTCGACTTCGACATCGATGGCTCCGGCGGCCCTGGCTGCCTCATCTTCAAACAGTTCTGCTTCTTCTTTCCACCATTTCCCATCCTCTTTCAAGGCAAAGAGTTTGGCAAAATTCAAGGGGGATCCCTATGACCCCAATGATAAGACCAGCCGTCTGAGGCGTCGTGCGCGCGAGACTACCAACGCCATCAACGGCGACATTCGCGATAGCTTCGAGCGGCATCAGGTGCAAGTTGCATCGTCGCAGCGGGAGCAAGAGACAGATTCTGAGGGTGCTGATGCGGATTCTGTCGCTGTCCCCAAGGTCTCAAAACGCCCAGCAAAGGTCCGCCTCCTCAACAACAAGACCAAAACCAGAGAGTCGACGCGGCAGCGGGACAAGTATGATTCGGATAACCTCAGCTCCCCGACCTTGCTCTCCTTTCAGGCCGACGTCGCTCCTGGCTCTCTCTCAGTTTCTCGGGCTGGCACTCCCAACAATTTCGGTCGACCAACGAGAAAGGCGCGAACAGGCACCGGTCTACGTGTCAAGACATCGTAAGTCATCAATTATTTATGTACTACCGCATCTTATTATCCATCGCGTTCTTGTATCTCACGAGCTTCATGTTCTGTATTCTTGTCCTCGCTCGATCTTTCCGTTTTCTTGCCTAGAGCGTTCCTGATTGCCGTCGCACAATGCGACCCGCGCCATTCTCCATCATTTTCGCGTCCTCACTTTTGATTCCCATCATCAAAACACCTATTTCTGAGAACCATGCTAATGCGATATCTTTCTATCACAGCCCAATGAAGAAGAAAGGCGCGCTTCCAGCTGGAATCCCCAGAGCCAGCGGTGAGAGGAACAGCCCGACCGGCAACGGTGCTTCTTCTCATAACCAGGTAAGACCTTCCGCTCTCTTCATCGTCCTGCTCTTTCTATCTGTTTCAGCCGCGTCTATTGCCCTCCCTGGCCAATTCTTTTGATGTTTTCTGGCCTCGACGGGGAGATGGATCAAAAAGTTGATTCCTCACGCTGCTGTGGCCTGCGAAAATGCAAACGCCCGGGCGACAATCTCTGCTCACCATTCCGCCCTTACCGAGCAGACCAACCATGCAGCACAACCCCCCACATCATCCATCATCCTTCCCGCAATGAAACTCGCCACCGTGCCGCGCCCTCCTTCCGGTCTTCCTCATTCTCTAGTTTCCTCTTTTAAACATCAGAGCTGACTCATGCCACAGGATGATAATGATGATTATTGCTCAGCGTGCGGAGGGAACGGCGACCTGGTCTGCTGCGATGGATGCACTCGATCATTCCACTTCAAGTGCGTTGATCCTCCCATGATCCAGGGCAGTCTCCCCGACGAATGGTTCTGCAATATTTGCCAGGCCGGTCGTCCAGGACGAGAAGATCCTATCCCGGGTACCTTTGGACCGCTGTTGCTCTATCTTGATGCGAAGAACCCGAGCGCATTCACACTACCCAAGAGCATTCGTGAGTATTTTGTCGATGTCAAGACGGGTGCGGATGGAGAATACGAGGAAGCCGGCACGGGGAAGCCAAAGTAAGCCTTCAAACATTCTGAGTTCTCACGCAACCATGCTGACAGCACCACAGGAACACGCGTGGAGGTTGGGATGAAGCACCAGATTACTATCGTCTGAAAGACGGCAAGGGAAAGGCGATCCTGTGTCACGAGTGTCACGGTGCAGCATCACATCCAAATCGCATGATCATCTCTTGCAGCTTCTGTGGTCTTAACTGGCATCTGGACTGTCTTCCAAATCCTCTAGCCAAAGAGCCTTCTCAAGGACGGCAATGGCGATGCCCAGCGCATGTTGATGATCTCCTCGCTCAGGTTCCAGCTACGCTTGCTCCCGCTCACCGATTCCGAAGGATTAAGGGCGCTTCGGCAATCAAGCCAGCCATTTCTCGAGGTATCAAGAACAACGGCTACATCGAGATCGAGACCGAGCCAAGTGAAGACGAAGAGGAGCAAGGTTTCTACGAGCAGCGAGAGTACGGTCACGTATACAAGCTTCCTGAGCAGGGCATCAAGCTGGATTTCATTTCAAAGTAGGTTCCCATTTTTTACATTTTTGGATCAAACTAACAATCCTCAGGGTCCGACGAGAAGGTGGTGGATATCTCCCAAGTCGCTTCGCGACCAGACCACCGAAACCAGTGTCACGACTGACCTGGAATCAGCGCTCCGTTAACGAGCAACAAGCAGCTCTGAACCTCGCATCTCTTGCAGCACGAGGGCCTCAGGATAGCGATCTCAGCCAAATCATCAACACCTTACTCGTGAGTTTGAAACACGTGTCTCATGACGTAACTAGTGTCAAATGCTAACCAGGGGAACAGGCCGAGGCTCCACCGGCGGTGATCGAGATGATGGCTTTGGACCAAGTGGATGCGTTGTCGGACAAGCTTCCTACTCATCTGATCATGTCGATGAAGTTGCTGTTCGACAAGTTGTACGAGAAGATTACTCCTCTTGAGGATAATCACGTTCAGGTGTCGGCTCCGATTTCAGCCCGTGTTTCAACACGAGGTTCAGCGACGCCAGCTCCTATCTCGGCTTTGGCTTCAGCTCGTGGTTCGGTTCGGGGTTCAGCTACACCAGCTCCTCGTTCGGCCTCAATTCCAGCTGAAGTTGTTGAGCCCGAAGTCGAGAAGATTGTGGTCCGCGATGCCACACCAAATACAATCGAAGAACCGGCCGAGGACGCGATGATTGAGGACTCAATCGTCGAAGAATTAACGGCTGATGCAGCTTCTGTCGAGGCAGTGACAGACCAATCGCCCATTGAGACTGCTACACCTATTGAAGCGCCAGAGGTTGTTGTATCGCCTATTCAAACACAAGTTGAAGCAACACTTATTGAAGCAGCACCCATCTCTGTAGTTACAGAGACGGAGCACGAGCATGAGAAAATGGACGAGGATCCTGTCGAATATCCAGTCCAGACGTCAGTCGAGAAGCAAGTCGAGCCTGTAGTCGAACTTCGAGCCGAGCCAGAAATTCAGCACGAAGACGCTGACACGGAGATGCTACTTTGAAGCCGCACTGGATCCTCCTCGTCTGGCTTCTCGGACTCAGCTCCGGTGATGTGCATGCCTGATAACCGAAAGTTTCTCGGTAAGGCGGAGACGGCACGAGTGTTATCAGGTGATTCATGTTGGCTCAATCACATGATGCGATCGGAATGGATCGGCTGATCTTCTCGATTGTGGCTGATTTGATATGTTTCATTGCGCTATCGGTCTCTTCGCCTGCATGATCGAGCCACCACGCGTTGCTGTATCATGGGCAGAGACGAGACATGTTTTTCTTTTCCGGTTTTCCTTTTACACGTCGCCTGCATACACCGAAACCCTTCCACACATCACACAAAGAGAGAACCGTTCTGGTGAAAATAACTTGTATCATATGAAATCCGGCGTCTGGCGGTCGCGTCGCATACGTATCCTCGACCGGATACCTCTGAGATTCTGGAGGTGCAGCATTCGAGCATAGATGGCGAGTAAATTGTTTCGTTGAATGTTTCGTTGAGGGAGTGGGTGGAGGGTGATTGTTGGACTATATCAGGTAGGCAGGCTAGCGGGTATTGATGAGTGATGCATAGGCCAGCTTGTGGTTGCGAGGAGCGGTGGAGGGAGAAAAGAGAGAAAGCAGCTTAGATGCTAATGGAGAAATCTACAAAGTATTTGTGCCCTGATCGTGACATGACTGATGATCTTGAGTTAAATTGCAGCAAGTTCTCGAAGGGCGAGTAAACAGGCTTCCAACAAGAAAAGCTGATGTCGGCCGCTGGGGAGCAAGCAAGCTGACCACCTTCCTATCTGCGACGACATCACCATCTACCCAAAGATCCTGAAACGAGGCACATGATGAAATTCGGAATAAAGAAGAGTGTTATGCAGGTATCGTCCATTTCATATCATATTCGGGGCCAATTAGCTACGTACATCCCATCCCCCTCGTCCGTATCAATCATTTCCTTTCTCATCTCATACATCCATCTTGGCGCATCCTCAGCATCATGAGGGACCCAACTTTTCTTCCGGCCCCCACTTGTTCAACATACACCCACTCAATCATATCCATCCCGGGTATCCTAACGCAGCAAGCAAGCCATCACAGATAGCTAGTATTACGCAAACACTCAAACACTCATCCCCTTCCGACCAGTCAAGCTGCGATCACTTCCTAAGCTGAACTGAAAAGGCGTTCAGTCAGACTCGTCCATATCCCAAACGCTCTTCTCCTGCTCCACTGCCTTCTGCTTGCCCTTCCCTCTGCCTCCTTTCTTCGGCGCCAGCTTCTCCTTCTCAATGGCTTTCGTCTTGACAAGAGGAGACTTTGCTCTTCCTTTCGTCTGCGGCTTCTTCACCACTTTAGACGTTGCCGCTCGGGTTTTAGGCGTCGAGGCTTTTCGGGGTGAGGATTTCAGAGGGCTTGATTTCTTGGGACTTGGTTTTGCCTTGGCGGAGGATTGACGGCCGTTGGAGCGAGGGGGTGGAGTGATGACTTTTTCCTCTTCGTCTTCGGGCTCACGTGTAGCTTCTGGCTCGACGTCTGGGGCTGCTTCCACCTCCTCATTCCCAGGTTCAGGAGACGAACCCTCATCCTCTTCGGAATCGGAGTTGCGAGCTCTCGTCTTCTTCGCACTACCAGCAGCCTCCCTCTCCCTCTCAGCCTCACTCTCAGAAAGGTATTCCCACTCTGCAACCCCATCCCACATCTCCTCGTCATCTTCACTATCGTCCCTATCCGCATAGCTCTTCCGTGCGCTAGCACCACGACGGCTGGTTCTTCTTTCCGCTGAGCTGGGAGCTGTTCCGCTGGGTCGCTGCTTCTTTGTCGTTTTCGGGGTCTTAGGCTCCTTGGGAGCTTTTGGGGGCCTTCCTGGTTTGGATTTTGGTTCCGATTTGGCCTTCTTCGCAGGGTGGGAGTCGGGATCCGCATCGTCGCGAGCGCGCTTTGGCTGTTTGGGAGCCTTTGGCGCCTGGGATTGTTAGTTCAATTCAAAGAGGGAGGTAACGAACTTACTCGAATCTTCTTGTCTGCGTTTCTGACCAGGTCATCGAGGAGGCTGTCCATCTCTTCTGGGAGGTAGTTCTTCTCTGCGATCTCTTGTGCGACTTCGTGGCTTGGTAGCCCGGAAAATAAACCAACGGGCATGCCGACTTTGGTAGGCCATGTTTGCATGCTCCAGCCTTTCTTCTCTTCCCACTTCTTCAGCAGCGATTGAGCGAGATCGCTTAGCACATATAGGTTATCTGAATCCGAACCTGGAAGGGCATCGCGAGCTTGTTTGACTCGCTCAGCGTACTTGTAGATCAGAGCCAAATTGTCTTCTGAAACAACGGTGGTAATGTAGTACAGGATATATCTCGCATGATCTTGAAGCTCCGCCGGATTCGAGCTGTAATCTGGATGATGTGCGAGGAGATGAATAAGACGTGGAAATACAGCTTCAAAGACTCTGTTCTTCGCATCATGGCAAACCTTGACACGAGAACGGATCCAAGTCATGATCTGAGTCCGGAAGTCGTTCACAGGCTCAAAAGCAGTGAGGAATATGATGGTTAAGAACCGGTTTGAAAGCTTGCCCTTGACAACATACTTCTGCAACTTTTCCACAAAGTCTCGACGAACCTCGGGAGTAGCGTCTTGTGCAACGAAGGATAGACGGTTGAACTCGATTGGGGACATAAGCTCATCAAACATCTTGCTCGTGCACACCTTCAACATTTGCTGGGCTGCGAGGAGACGTAATCGCGCCTTGTGAGGCGATGGAGTATCATTTTGCTTCGACAACTCGCCATTTTTGACAATCAGCGCATTCAGCAGCTTGTAGACGGGAACAGCAAGCTTCTTTGCTGTCTCAGGATCAGTGGTGGTCCTCAGACGATTGACCAACGTCTTCAGAGCCCAGCATTTCGCCTGCAGTTCTTCATCCAATTGCTCATTGGACTGCCATGCTTGGTCTTCATCCCCAGCGAACTTTGGCGTTCGAGTTTTTAAAAGAACTTGCTGCGTCGTAATGTCAAGAATCTCATCGTTCGCGTCCTCGGTTGTCTTCGGATCGAGTAACGTCAATTGACAAATTACCGCGAGCTTTGTTAGAAAATGGTCGCCACCGTATTCCCAATCTTGCGTTGCATGATCCAGCAGATCCTTCGTATGCATTTCTTTTCGGTCCGTAGACGCCATCAAGATGGAAATGGCATATTTAGCCGCTTTTGGTGGGGTGCCGTACTTCGCGAAGCTGAGAAGGGTGGAAATAAATTTCCGGTCTTTAGGAATCTTGTTTTCGGGGCTTTTGGCAAAAGAGGCCAGAGCCTTCAAGGTGTCCACACTACCCGGCAGATTCGGTTTCTTCTCCGAGGGGGCTTGTTCCTGAAGAGACTTACAAAGTTCGTTGACACTTGCCTCAAATATCAGGGGATGCTTATCGGAAATCTCCTGCATAACAATATGCGCGGTTGCCCCCAAATCCTTGTCATCAGTCCGGGCATACTGCAGGATTACCGGTTGGTGACTTCTGTTGTAGACCAAGTGAGCCGAACGGTAAATGATGGGAATCAACGTATCAAGAAGACCAGCTGGAGCACCCGGTGCTGACTGAATGCGCTTCTGGAATTCCTTGAAGGCTTTGTAAACGGTGTTGAAATCGCTGGCAGGAGCCATCATAAATCGGAGAAGCTGATAGCTTCGTCGGTCATGAAGCTTGGCGTATTTGTGCAAATCGTGAATGATGCGCAGGGGATCATGGGATTGATCAGCGAACCATTTGATGATACTGTCAAGTTTAAGCTTGATGCCCTTAGGATCCTCCTCCATCACACCCCCATTAAAATCTTCGCAGCGCTTCAGGAACGCCTCAAGGACATTCGCGCAGGTTGGTTGCCGACCTTGCATCGCAAAAAAAGCTTTTCTCGACTTTGCATCAAGACTCTTCACAACCAGGAGGATACGCTCAGTGCGGATCTTGTCTGGATCAAATGGCCCATCCCCGTTGATTTGGGAATCTCCATTTGCTGCCTTTCCCTTCGCCTTGGCAGGTGGGTAGCTCAAAGGAATAAGTTGCTCGAACATGACATGATCTAAAAGAACGTTGACTTCCTTGTCGTTGGCGTAATAAGCGTCGAAAATCTTCGATGGAATTGTGCCGAGAGCATCAGTAACCGTACCATTTCCTACTGCAATCTCACCAGCTGCAACTCCCCAAATCCTCCCCAACGTCGTCATGCCTTCGATTCTCACTGCATGCTTGCGATCCCTGGCTCGGTCTGCCAAACTACACAAAACAGATCCAGATTTGCCCACGCTTCCATCTGGAGCGAGCTTGATAATGATGTCTCGAAAGCCGAATCCTCCGACTGCCTTGACAGCAGCAAGTCTGACTTTCTCATCTGCATCGTTCAACTTCTCTCCAAGGCCCTTCACCAAAGCACTCTCTTCGTGGGTGCTCAGACCAATGCCTCCACCTGAGGTTACCAGAATTCGGCCAATAGCGGTTGTCCATGCTGCTCTAATAACTGCTGATTTGTCATTCTTTCTTCCCATGAAACTCTGATAAACGCCAGGATGGGTTTGCGCAAATGATTGAGGAGAGCTTGGTGTCGTCAGGATATTCTCTGAAGCTGAGAGTGGAGAATTGTCGTCGAGTTTGGCAGGCGGGTATGCCGCTGGATCCATATTTGGAGGAGGTGGTGGTCCAGCAGCTCCAATGCCCGATATTATATCACCCAAGGTCTCAGTAGCTAGAAGTCGAAGTTGTATGTTCTCGGCAGACAATTCTGCTTCCAATTGTGGAATGACGTTCTGTAACACAGGGGCCGAGGCTCTCCATAACTCCCGCAATAATCTATGCGCCTTCCGAAGCTCAATCATATCTGATTCCGTGGGGCCAGCTGGACCATCTTCATCATCAGAGTCAGGGGCGACATCGCTCTTCCTCCGATGACCATTAGGTTTTGTTGCTTCGCCAGAAACATCCATGATAACATCGTTGAAGTACTGACTAATGTAACGAGCCATCTTCTCCGGGCAAGCATTGCAGATTGTCTTAGCCATGTTATATGCTTCGGGAAGTTCCTTTAATAACAAAGTCGACTGCTTCTCGTCTGGCGCCTCTCCTTTCTTGCCACTTCCAGGAGTACTTGCTCGTAAAAATTGGGCAACAATCACATCCACAGCTTCTGAAGGTAAACTCTGAGCTTCATCGACTAATGTAACAAGAATTTGTGTCATGTTGTATTGCACATCTCGGGAAATCTCCTCTCCCGTCGAGGATTTCGAAGAACCAGAGATGGTATCGAAGAAATTGGTGAATAGATGAATGATCAATGGATCCGAATTTGGAATATCGCAGAGTAGAACGATGCTCTTGACTTCCGCAAGAGACACTAAGACGTATTTATGCTGGTTATTGTAGGCATTTGAGGGGTCAGAGAGGGCAGGTAGTGTGGAGGTAATGAAAAGAGTAAATATGTCCTGTTTCCTGTGTTAGCTGCGCACTTCCTGAGCTTGGCGTAGTATACCTTGAGCTGTGTTGGGGTAAACGGCGCATCAGGAGCGCAAATCTTCAATACATCCACCAAACAACAAGCTGTAAATGCGCGAACGCCTTTGTCCTTGTGCCCCAAGAGGTTCTGCCCCGCAAGTTCCTTTGCGACGCTGGTCAATGAGTCCTTGTCCGTTTCTTCCTGATCCATCTCACGAAGCTCGGTGGCCAGAGTATCGAGTCGCCGCAACAGCTCGCCTGTAGGAATCGGCTTGCCTGCGCGCCATGATAGAGGTTCATTGAAGACAAGCCCGCCGAGCTGTGGCTCCTCAGGCTCAATGTCCGCACCGCGGCGCGGAGCCATTCTGAAGGATGAAAACCAGTCGCGGAGCTATAGTCACAAGAATGATATCGTTTCCTATGAGAATTGGGCGTGCGCTGGGACGTTGTCGGGGATTGGAGGTCGATGTTGGGCAGAAGTGGTTGGAGTAATCGCGCGTCGTACAAGCGCTCGCCTTTTTGGGACGCGTTTCCGGGAAGCACGCTAGCCGACGTCAACTCCAAATTTTTATTACTGTATCACAAACACCAAGATATCATCAAGATTCACTAGAGGCGGTGACCGAACCGCTCTCGTTTGGTCTTCTTCTTGTTGACTAGACTAAATTTCAGTGTTTATTCTCTCTGACAGGCGACTGAATCAAGATGATTGCTCTAGGCTCACTACCTCGACTCAGCGAGCAATGACTGGACTCTGCTCGGCGTCACAAAAAAATTGATCTTCATCGTACATTTTTCTTTGTTCTATTCTGAAGTCATTGATGCTCGACATGGTTCTTGACTCCATTGCAATTAGCTTGGCTATTCAATGGCAATTCTTCTTCGAAGCAGAAAGCTCCAGTCAGCTCGGAGCTTCATCGCTACTATCAATCATCAACACTTGTTAGATAAGAACTTCTTGTTCATGAAACTTTGTCATCGACGCAATGCATGTCTTGACTCCAAACATTAATGCCAACCGTCCTCTCTGCTGCGTTGGGCAAAGTGTTGTCGATGATCACGTGCTCAGAGGTAGCACTCCATTTGCACCTCCCTTCCCGTCGATTTTTCAGACCTTCCATGCGTTCATTCCTATCTTTAAGGACAATAAAAAGACCCTTCTTCTCGTTTAAATATTTATCGAAAAAGTATACCGTTCTAAAACCGCAACTCCGCGGAAGTAAGTCACATTCGGCCCATGCTTGTCTCACCGAAATCAGATTTGATGTGTCCAGAGCTCTTTGTCTTTCTTCACCATTATGAAGAGTTACGTTACCATTGACGCTAGTAATCTCTTTATTCTGCTGAGAATGCAGTTCTGGGGGTTTGTACCTCTCTGGGGCAATGGCCTGAATCAGTTCGTGGGAGTGGTTGGCGGTCGAGATGACTGTGGAAAGCAACGATACAAAGCGGTGAGTCTCTTATAACCCCGCTCAATTACCTCTTCCAATGTGCCCCGATATCCGGCGAACCATGTGACATCAAAGCTAGCTTCATCCGATATTCATGGTGTGTTGTTTTTGATAAGATAGGGAAGGTAAACAAACACATAAAATATTTTTTGCACCCAACTCCAACCTCAACCGCGATCTTTCTCGTACCTACACCTTCAACTGCAAACCGCGTCTCTCTCTTCTTTGCGTTGACCTACACCGCTTGATCCTGATTTGTATCTCTGAAACTTCAACCAGCTTCGCAAGTGACCCCTTTTGATCCCATCGCGTCGACATCGCGAACACTGTCGCTACCTCTTCGAAGAGATAGACTATCCTCAGCCGCAAGACACATCTTTAATTGGCTCCTGGCTAGTTGCAAGATGAAGCTGTCAATTGCAATTACCTCCTTGTTGGCGGTCTCCTTTGCTGCTGTGGCAAAGAGATCCCCTCTCGAGAATGGTAACCTTGATCTGATCGGCGGACGCGAAGGTATGTATAATCAGTCCCAATTGAACATCTTCAATGCTGATACGTCGCTAGTCGGCTTTGGCAGCGATGGCCCTGTGGCATCCCTTGAGCTTCGTGGCATTGCTTTCACTCCGACCAGCACCGATGACTGCACTGAATCTTCCGTCCCTCCTTCCACCCCCTCCACCGCTCAAGGCATTGCTACTGTTCCTAGCTCGACCGAAATCTCCACCAAGACTTCTATCGTATCTTCGAGCACGTCGTCAACCGAAGGCCTGGCCGCTACCTCGACTTCCTGGGGTCCATACGTCATCAGCCTGCCTTCATCTACATCCACTGGTCAAGGCGTTGAGACTTCTCTGAGCTCCTCACGCATCTCTTCGGCATCAAGCATTGCCACCACTTCAATCGTTAGCGAAAGCTGCAGCGAGACACCTGCTTCGTCTTTCACTACCGGTACATTGACTACACAAAGCCTCGTCCCAACTACCGCTAAGAGCCCCGAGGCTCCGACTTCATCGACATCGTCCGCGCAAGGCATTGCAACCCTCCCAAGCCCTACTGAAAGCTGCAGCGAGATCTCCACTTTATCCTCAACTTCGTCGACAGCCCAAGGTATTGTCACTTCATTTGGCTCTACTACGAACTATTCAGCACCTTCTCCAGCTCTGTCAAGTACCTCAACGACACAGGGCATTGCAACATCCTTAAGCTCTATCGAAAGCTCCGCCAAATCTCCAACCTTCTCTCCGACTACATTGAACTCCCAAGGGGCGTCGTCTACGTCCACACCCTCAACTCAGGCAACAAGCCACTTATCTGGTACGACAACTTTGACTTCAGCTTCCAGTACTGCTTCTCTCCAGTGCAATCAAGATAACTGTCTCCGTGAGCTCATTCGATCATCGACTTCGGCGACAGCATTCTGTGCTACCTTCACGGCCACTTCCTACACTGCTACAACTGGACTTCCAGCTTTTCCTTCTCAATGTATGAACTCGCCATCGGAGATCTCTTCAGCATGCTCATGTTTTATGAGCTCCTCGGAAACTTCCACAACCACATTCTTTACCTCGATTACTCAAAGCATTGTCACTTCTCTAAGTGCCACGGAGACTCCGTCAAGTGCAGCCGCAACAAGCTCAACCACCTTCCTAACTACGTTGATAGTCTTGACAACCACGGTGTACACTATTACTTCGTGCGCATCCACCGTTACCAATTGCCCGGCAACCTTAGGACTGGTGACGACTGAAACATTTGTTGACTACACCACCATCTGCCCTGTCTCCCAGGCGAGCTCGTTTATAACCCTGCCTTCGACCACATCTACAGCTCAAAGTACTGGGAGCGTTTCCAATTCCACATCTTCAACCAGCAATCTTTCATCTGGGTCGACTGCACAAGGAATTGTCACCTCGAGCTCCGCTACAAGCTACGTCCAGACGTCCGCGTCTTCATCCATTCTCCCAAGTGCTCAAGGAAACACTCTATCTTCAAACTCTGCATGCACGGAGGCTTCTGTCTTGCCGAAAGCTCCGCCAACGCAAAGTGTTATCACAAATGAAAGCTCGACTGAGAGTTCCAGCACTTCGATTTCATCGACTGCACAAGGAATTGCGACGTCCACAATACCCTGCGAGAGCAGCACTAAAGCTTCCACTCTCTCCTCGTCATCATTCAGCGCTCAATCGAGGTCCTCCAGTGCACCCTCGAGCACCGTAACAAACTTAGGCATCTTCACCGTGCTGAGCTCTCATTCATCTTCCATCGCATTCGTGGCTCCGAGCAACCTTCCACCCAGCACTCAAACTGGTCTCGTTATCACCACGCTCAATAAAGCTCCTACTTCTACGATTCTGTCGAGTTCAACCATATTCCTTTTGACCACAGTCAAAATCCCGCCATCTGCTTCAACTCTGGCTGTATTGGAGACCACGAGTCCTACGTTTGCTCCCTCTCAACCAGAGGCTCAAGTAACAACGATTTCTGTGACGTCTACATCTACCTCCATCTCGACAGTTGTCCATCTCACCACCATTCTTGTGACTCCGTAAGCTTCTCATTACTCTTCAATTCTCATTGCTAATGCCAATCCAGGGTCAGCTCCATCGCCGCTGCTCAATCCGAGGTCCAGAATCCATTTACAGGTCCTTCTCCGGCCACGCTCTTGAGTAATCAGATGTCGAGCTCTCCAGCTCCAGCTCCCTCCACTGGCACCAGCGTCCAAGTCACTTCAAGCAATGTTGGAACTAGCTATCAACCTTCCGTCTCTCCTGCAAGTGTTGCATTGACTTTCACAACTACGGTCACTCTGAGCGGTGGTTCCTCAACCACCACAGAGATCGTTGTAATCAGCACTCCGACTTCCATCGCTGCATTGCAAGGCTCTTCCTCTGTGCCCCTTCCTGGTACGGTTTTAGCCTCCGTTAGCGGTACTTCTAGCTCAGTATCCGTGTTCCAAGCCACTCCAAGCAGCTCTTCTGCCACCCCTATAGGTAACCTGAGCGCATCAATCCCTATTTCAGCGGAGACTACATCAACGACATCCTTCAGTACGACCTTGACCGCTGTCATCACCCAACCTGCAATTAGCAGCACCCCGTCAGTTCTCGCCAGCACCATCAACGCAAACCCTGGTTCCCCTGGTTCCTCGGCATCCTCACTTACAACACTCCAAACCTACCCCGTCATCTCAGCTTCCCAGCCCGCGACTTTAACCACCCCGGAGAGCGCGAACACCACAGCCGCTGCCCTGTCCTCTTCCTGCACACTGTGGGCCTACCCCTCCGCACCAAGCCTCCTCGCTTTCCAGGCTACTTCAGCTCCTGGTGCGCAGTGCGCTGGCTGGACTCCCATTACGCCTTCAGCCACTCAAACCCAAGGAAGCTCGAATGGTACGGCTTCTGAAACAGTAAATGGGCAAACAGCTACTCCTCAACTTCCTTGGATGGGTTCCGGACAGACTAGCACCACGCCTTTGGTTGTTCCGTTGTCCAGTTCCACGACTTCGGGTGGTCAGTCGATGGGTATGGGTGGAGGGGTTAAGCGCACAGGCGCCCTGTTGGTCGGCTTTGGTGCTTTGATGCTGTTGATCTGAGGTGACCATCGAAGTTCAGATATCAGCGATGCTGCACTCGAAGGATCGATGCTTGGCTGTCTTCGGAGAGGCAGAAGTATACTTCCAGAGCAAGTTCCAGACCGATGGGTGATGTTGATTTTGTCAGAGTTTCAAATTACATGGTTCTTCCTTTTATTTTCTTTCTTCTTTATTTTCCTGTGTTAGATGCCAAAAGCAGGAGCCGCAAAATCAATAGCATTAATACCCCGGAGGAGCTTGGGGAAGAAACAAGAGGCAAGAGTAATTAGACTCATGTCCTTGAACCCAGGCTCCTCCTTCGATTTCCTTTTAGTTTCTTGAATTCACAATTCGAAATCGCGATGTAGAGTAGTAGTCTAGAAATGGATAGGATCCGAAAACTCAGTCCCACTATCATATAATATTGTCCTTCAATGTGAGGCGCCTTGAACCCATGCCTTTCCTGGCAGCGTTATTCCCGTGTCCATTCCCGCCCAAACCGTCCTTCTATCAGATTGTAAATCTGGAATTGCCGTTCCGTGAAAAGCCTGGAATAAGATGCAGAGCAGAGTCATGCCTCCCAATCGAATACGCCCCTGGCCCATGATCCGTTAACGCCAGTTGAATCATAGATTACTAGCAGAAAGCGCCCAATACATTCCTCCAACCTCTATACCCATTCCATTCAGACACTTGCTTGCATTAAGGCTTCCCTGGGGGCCCAGGACTAGGCCGGCCACCACCTTGCTCATCAGCCTTCCTCTTCGCCCCTTGAATCGTCCCATTCCCTCCAGTCGCAACCCTTTTCCTCTCCGCCTCTTTCTTCTCTCGTGCGACATCCTCCGCTGCCCTTCTCTTCCACTCGTCCCTGATCCCCTTTGCAGCAGCAATGAGATCCTTCTCCGTAACCCTATCCATAATACTCTCAATCACCGACTCAACCGTACTCGAATGATTGGCCACGGTCTTGTCATCCCTAAATCTCATATACCGCCAGCGTTTCCGGCTGTCCATGTAACATTCTACAATCCTATCGTTTAGAGGTTGGTTGAGGGATTTCAGGGACTCCCATTCTGAGGGCTCGAGAAACATGGTGCTGTACCATGAATCTTCCTCCCCTTTGCCTACATTCACATGCAAATTGCAAATGGGTAAAGCATCGTAGTCATAGTATGGTTCTGTTATCCCTTCCGCGCGGTCCTGCTCGTCTGGCTGGATCTGGGGGAAGTCAAGGCAGAGGCGGAAATCAACGGAGTTTTCTGATTCCGGTTTCCACTTCAGGATGTTAGGATCGGTGCCAGCCTTGTAGTCTGTCATTCGGCATGTGAAGATCAGGCCATCGTTGCCATGAGGCAGAGAAGGCAGGATTTGCCTGAACATCATCTCAATGGCGTAGGAGAATTGCATGCTTTTTAGCTCGACAATGAAGTGCATGTACTGTTTCTCTTCGGGATAGGCGTTGAGAAGTTGTTTGTAGGGATCGAAGATACGTTCTTTGAAGTAGGCGAGCCGTTTGTCCAGAGTGCGGTTCATAAGGCTGTTTCCGTCTAGAACCATGCAGTCGAATACGAGATATTTGGGTTGCGTGGTGCCGTCAGCCAGCTTGTCGAGTACGAGCTCTCCGTCGATGAGAGTATTAATGTGGAAGCCTGCAACGTCCCGAGGGATGGGGAAATGTAGCCCTCCCTGAGGGATAAACCAGTAATCATTTTTCCTGTCGATCAGGTAGTGTATTTCTCCGCGTTGGTCGTCTTGTGTGAGGTATAGCAGATATCGAAAGCCATCGGACTTCTCGCAGACGTAAAAGCTAGGTGATGTTAGCTTGGACATGGCCAGGAGGGAGAGCAGGCTCACTCTTGCTTGGTTAACTCTTCCAGATGCCTCCGCGCAAAGCTCACGGGTTGTGCACCTGGGAAAGTTGTGTTGTTTCTGCCCAGGAGGTGCGCAACTTCTTTGCGCATGTTTTGAAGGAGTTCCCCATCGATCTTGATTCCAGGCGCCTCAATCGAGGCCACTGGACCAGTCATCTTTGCAGCTGGGCACGCAGGGACAACGCTGCAGTGTTGTACAGTCGACGCGGGAGGTGGGGAATCGTTATTGAGGTTCTCAGGCTATCTCGATGTGCAGGTGTAATTTGATGTTGGTTGCGCCGCCTTCTTCAGTAGTTGTTGCTCGTTTGCAATAGAATGTTGTGTCTTGCGCGCTGATTCTTCACGTCGATACGGGTCGTGTCTTCGTGTTGGATCTGGCGCAGACATCTATTCAGTTCCAGCTGCAGGCCATGCAGCTTGAAACTCTGTCGCATCTGTTAGCAGTTGAGGCGCATTGCTAGTGAAGCTGTGGACAGAGGTCAAGGCCAATCTTTTGCACAAAAGTTCTGTCACGTGCGCGTGTTGTCTTCGGAAATTTCTGCCTTCACTTCCGCATTCCTTTCGAGATTACCTAGCATCTTCTTTGGTCATCCAAATTCATTCCCGGCGAGCTTCTCACTATGTCAAAGATCTCCGGGTTTGCAAATAGACTTTCAGTGCTCTGTTTACTCGTTTAACACGAAATAAGTTTGTCAGACAAATCATTTTGGAGGGTTGTCCACAAGCCCTGTCGGGATCTGTTCAGGGCCTTTCCTCTACCGAATGCTTCAAAAAGGGCCTCAACAAGTATGATTATGATGGAAACCCGCTTCATAGGATCTCTGTTCCTTCCGAGCCGTCAGGGGTTCCCTCTGCCATGAAGGACATCCACAGACACCTACTTTCATCGCAACTTTCTTGAAGTTTGAGGTAGGATTTTCCTCGAGTCTCCGTCTCTGCATCTAAAGATGCTTGAAATCAACCTTCTTCGGCATGATTTCTCCTTGTTTGCTGTTGATTGTCCTGCGACTTAGGCCTACGAGAAGTCTCTTGGGCTTATGTTGCACGGACGAAGGAAAAGATGATATCTATTCTCAAATTGGTCGAAATTAATCTTCAAATGCATGCAAGGATTGCTGTTCGACCTTACATTTTCATTTATTGAACATGCCTGACTTCGCTCTTCTCCTCGTGCTCTGTGCGCCGCATTCAGACACCCGAGACTCGAGACTTTCTCACCAAAATCAAGACAAGAATCACTATGTTCGACCTACCCTTCTTCAGTTGCATATCTTCCATCCTTCAAAACGATTCTAGCATGGATCTTTACTCTTTAGGAAACGGCTGGAGCGGTTGACATGTGTTACCACCACCTGAAGCGGGAGCTTACGCTCAGCCCTGCGCCACGAATCTGGCAACCTTATCCTTATCTTCGTTCAACGTGGAATGCAGAGTCTACTTAGCTAGTTTCTCCTACCATTCTCAATCCACACCGTTACATCCCCTCTTAATTCATCGATTTTTTCTGTCCCACCGTTCTTGACAAATCATGAACGCAATTTTCAGCGCTGCAGCTTGCATTGCCAGCATTGGGGCAATCTTCTACTCTTCTACATCATGGAAAACAGCACGTGCAAAAGGACAGCAAGAAGGCCGGCGCGAAGTCTTGGGTCAATTGGCCAGATTTGGACCAAGCAGATTACGGCGAATGTGTTCAGAAATTGGCATTCATTTCAGTGACCTTGGAACCGAAGGCGATACTGAAACACGGACTTTGGATCCAGATCTCCAGGCTGAGCTTCGTGCTGCATTGGAGAGAGAACTGCGCGAGAGTATGCTGCCAAGCGTTGAAAGTGAGGTGCGGACTTTCTTGAGAGGAGAAGTGGAAGGGAATGTGCAAAGAATGGGGAGATTGAGGAATGAGGCGAAGGAGAAAGTGAGGCAAGAGTTGAGGAGATCGAATGCTGTCAGGGATGAAGTTAGGACCGAACTCAAGAAGGAGATTCGGGCGGAACTGGGCAGGTCAGGACAAGATGTTGCGCTGATTGCGGAAGCGATGTCGGATATAAGAGAGGAAGTGAGAGAGAGTTTGAAGGATCAGATGAGGAGTGAGGTTAAGAGAGAGCTAAGAAAAGAGCTGGAGCCTGAAGTGAGGAAGGACATGAGTAGCGAAGGCTGCAGCTCGTCTAGTCGGTGCTTGCAAGAGACGGAGAGTTGCTGGACTTCATGGACAGAGCAGACTGCGGCCTCAAGTACCTTAAAGCGGTAGTTTTCATGCCATACCGATTTCCAAGCCGCCACTTGAATCAGTACAAACTCAACCCCCAATCCCAGAACCTTAAAATATCCACCTCAGCACCCTCTCCACCCTCCCTCTTACACTCTTCTCCTTCTCCGTCTCCAACAAATCCTCCTCGCTCACAACATAAACATCGGTCACCAGATCCATCTCCTTATATGTTGGCACCTTCGTCTTCTTAAACAACTTCCACCCCAGCCACATCACGGCCATAATCGGCAACTCAATATAATAACTCACAAAATCCACAGCCGCAAAGCTTGGACTAAAAGAGCTCCATCCCTGCACTAAAATAATAATAACATTGAGGATGACGGAAAGCCAGGGACCCCAGGGATAAGTCCAGTTTTTGAAAGGAAGAAGATGCGTTTTGCCTTGTGCGGCAAGAGCCCCGCGGAAGCGAATGGAGGTCACGCCGATTGCTAGCCAGGCTAGCTGATTCGAGACGCCGACCAGGTTTTGCAGCCAGGTCCAAAGCTGACCTGCTCCTATAAATGAAGCTCCAAAGCAGAGGCCGGAAATGGCAGAGGTAGCGAGCACAGCTATCCAGGGGACTTTGTTCCTATTCAATTTCCCGAAGAATTGGGGAGCATGTCTATCCACAGACAATGCGTACAGAAGTCTTGTCCCAGCGAACAAGGCGTGATTCCCGGCTGAAATGACAGAGGTCAGGATCACGGCGTTGATGAATGATCCTGCTGCCTTGGCGCCGGCCATTTGGAACACGAGAGTAAATGGCGAGGTAGAGGATTTCTTGGTGGAGAGACCGGGGTAGTTCCATGGTACATTTAGACCGATGATGAGGACCGAGAGGATGTAGAAGATGAGGATGCGCCAGAAGACATTCTTGACCACTCGTGGGAGGTTTTTGGTGGGGTTCTTTGTTTCGCCGGCTGTTATGGCGATGGATTCTGTGCCGCCGTCTGGAAGAGGTGAGCTTGGATTTAAGGTACGGAGTGGGGAGCTTACATGCGAAGGATGCTGTTACGAAGACCGAGGCGAAGCCACCTATACCATTCACGAAAGGTGCCTCTGGGATGTACCAATTGTGGGCACCGAGGTATTGGTGGGAGGAATTGCCTCCGCAGTTGACGGCGATGCCAAGGATAATGAAGATCTGGGGAGAGTAAGTAATCATACTCAGACTTCTCATAGGCGGAACACTGACCGTGATAGTGATAACTTTGAGGAGACTCAGCCAATATTCAAGCTGCCCAAATCAGTTTCAACTAGATCAAAAAAAGATAGGATATCTCACTTCACCGTAGGCTTTCACCGTGATGATGTTCGCCAAGATCAAGAAGACCCAGAAAATTAAACTCAGTCCCCAGCCTGGCATATTGGTATCCCAATATGCAAACACCAACTGCAGCGCAACTAGATCTGCAGCCGTCGAGACCGCGTCATTGACCCAATAATTCCACGTCAACGCAAAGCCTAGACTATCATCCACATATCTTCCCGCAAAAGTACAAAATGATCCTGCAATAGGGACGAATGCAGCCATTTCTCCAAGAGCTAGCATTGTCAACATTACGATGCCGCCGACGATCATGTAGGCGATGAGCATTGAACCTGGACCACCAGTGTGAAGAGACTTTCCGGTTCCGAGGAAGAGGCCTGTGCCGATTGTGCCGCCGATGGCAATCATTTGGACTTGTCTTGCTGTGAGCTTACGGGCGAGCTTGTCGGCTATGATAGGATGGTGGTCATTGAGTGTGTATGCTGGAGCAGAGGGACTATCTTGGAGGTCTTTTTCTCCATGGTTGGTCACGTGGACATCTTCAGGGTCTGAGTGATAAGAGGCCATGATGGTGACGAGTGCCTAGCACTGAGAAATGTGAGAACAGAAGAAAACCCAGCCAGTAATACAGTTGAGAAAATTAGGGAGGAGAAATGAGCAGAGAGTAAGCAAAATTGAATTAAAAGATAAAATAAATATATTTCTATAATGAGGGGTAAGCTGAAAGGCGAAAATCTCCAAATGTAGCATTCAGAATACAGGGAGCAGATTGCGTGCTCGAGACCTTCCTCGGTGTGGCATGTTTGGGTTCATACTGGGGCCTTGGCAATGTACTAAAAGCAGCTGTCACATATATGACAGTAGTGGATCAGTGTTGAACAGCTCGAGATATGTACAAATTTTCACCATTCTTCTTCTGAAAAGCTCGAAAATGGAGATTCCAACTGAGACAGTTTTCAGACTCCCACGGCATGGAGACCTCAAAATTCAGAAAATCCATTGAAAGAGAGGTGCATGAAAGGTGCCAGCCACTCGGTCTGTCCGCCTCCCTTTTCTGGTTTTATGGTGTCATGGTTTGTCCTCGGGCAAAGTCTAAAAGTTTTCAGAACCCGACGGCGCAGCTGGTGCAGTATGTAGGTACCGTTGCCCCATTTTTATATCACGTGTCATTCTAACCTTTTATGGCCTTCACGTAATCAGCCCGCATCTACGTCATGCCACTTCTCAATCCAATGTTTACTTATATATATCATCTACCATTTGACAAGGCTATCAAGATCTTCGAAACTCAGTTCGTATCAAAATGTCATTCGATTCGTTCGCCCTCTCTCGCAAGAACGCGAGCCATGAGCTCGCCCAATTGGCCGAAGAGCACATGAAGCACGACCTCCAGCAATCCGACCGCGATGCACTGAATGACGCTTCGAAGAAATTCAGCACTTTCACTGCAATTGGATCGCTCGTCGGCCTGGGTCTCGGTGCGTTGCTCGCCCTGAGAGTAAGGAGGGCGAGGACGGAGTATTTCAAGGCTTTCCGTGCGATTGAGAAACCGACCCACGTGAAGTTTGCTGATGGAAGAGAGGGTAAGCTCTTCCATTTTGACTTTTATACTTTTCGCGTGAATGGTATATTGATTTAATACAGAAGCGCTGCCGGATCTCGGTAATCTGTTGAAGCCATCTCCTGTTGGAGATTTTGCGGCCTATGTTTTCTTCTCTGCGGGAGGCCTATTCATCGGAGGTGAGACGGGATTGTTGGCGGGTTCTTGGTCAGCCAGGAGGTCTTTGACGAGTGATGTGGAGAGGAAGGCGAGGCTTGAAAGGGCCTTGAGGAGGTATCGAGCTGATGTGTTGAGGCGGGAGGTTCAAAAACTCGAGGCTGGGGAGACAGATGGCAAGCCGGCTGAGATATGGTGAGATGCGTAGCTGAGGGTAGGATGGACTGGTGCGAATCAATCATGGCAAAACTGGTACCGGAACAGTTCTTCCTTGGGACTGCGAGATCGACTTTGAGTGCCTCAAAACTGGGCAAATGTACAAAATAGGATTCGGGGATTCAAGGCAGAAATTGACCACAATATCTGAACTTTGCGCGTGTCCGAGTATCACTCCTTGGAATAACACATCCTTCGTCTTTCATCCAGGATGGCCGGTAGGTACAAATTCTTTTGCTTTCTGTGGATCTACTTTCGGCAATTATCTTCTTCATTCTCGACCAAATACCTCGAGAAAACCCGAATGGACGAAGATCTACGTCGAGCTCGCTCACAAATTCTCAGATAAGCATGAGGTTGCCCATCTAGCAGGACGAATACTTCCAAGACAAATTCATGCTTCTCAGATAGCTTCCAAATTACAATTGCAAGATGTCTTTCGAGAGATGATCCTAAGGACATCAGAGTTGGAATGAATAGGGACTTGAGAAGAACTTTCGAGCGGTCGAGAGTGAGGCTGATGGATTATGGGAATGGATGATGCAGATATGGTGCTTAGATCAGTGAAGAGTCCCTTTTTCGAGGAGGATGGAGAGGTGGGAAGGTGTTAGGAGCGGGGGAAGGGCGGGTGTGAGTATGAGCTCTGAAAAATGGTGCGTGAAACGTGGTTTAACCTTACAATTGCGAAGGGAACCAAGAGGCACTTCCTAAAGTTTATATTTGAGACTTCTCTTTCTTAAATTCTTGCAGAGGGGCTACGATGTCACGATTTCAAGTCTGAACTCCTAATCTTAAGGTCTCGAATCACATCCTCGGCCTCAATATCACGTCGAGGGTAAACTCGGAGGCACAGCTTGTGCCCCAAAATTCCTGTAGGACCACAGCAATTTATTTGCTGAGTGGTTAACTTATTTTAATGTGATTTTTTTCAACATCCAATTGGCATACTCCACCGCCTTATCTGGGCCCGGTGAGCTGTGCCTCAACTCCATAGCCTTATTTCAGGCGCACACAGATATCGAGGACCTTCGCGGCTCTGGCCTTTACGCATTCGCCAACTCGACGTCACTTACCTGTTTCGCTGCCTCGATTTGTGAAACGGGTATTTGCGGGAGTTTCGGAACTACGGTTACTTTCTAAACTTCTTGAGGGTGAGTACCTTGATGGGCGTGACGGGCGAGAACGCCCTCACAGGGCTAGTTGTGCAACCGCCCTGAATGCAGATAAATGTCACACACACTTGGCTGCCGGAATATATTAACTTCTGGATATCGCGCTGAAAGCTATTTTCGAATAGAACTCTTAGGAGTTGGTGAACCCCCAGACCTTCGGTTCGTTCAGGGGTTGAAATAAGCTCATGGTGGAGATAAGATCTGGTGATAGCGGGTTAGGGTGGCGTTGGATAACTAATGCCGCGTCGCGTCTGCCTGGGAACCTCACCGCTCTCATATTTACGTCCATCCATCGACAGGCTGCGAGGCCATCCATTTCCCCTCTGTCAAGCCTCACATTTCGATCGCCAAATCATTGGCGATGGGGGACCTTATCAAGTTGGGGAGCTATGCGGCTCCTGCTTTCATTGCGGCGGTCACCATACCCGTGATCTGGAAATTCGCCAAGAACATCCGACAGCCTAGAGCCGTCAAGCCGGAAGGCCTGTACGAGGATAGAGATGGAAAGGCTACTGAAGAGTCGATGAAGGCTTATTCCACGAAAAAGCAGTTCATTGTCATCTTCATCGGACTTGGGTTTGGGATGCTTGCTTCTCTCATTCTGGTTGTTGATACCTTCGCTCAGCTCCTTGAATTCAAACCCCCTGAGCTAATTCTGGTAACCTTTGGGTGCTGGGTGAGTCGTGAATTCTTTCAGAAATGAGGACCAGGCTGATGGAATATAGATATTGGCACTCATTCAAGTTTTGGCAACATTCCGAGAGACTCGCATTGTGACCCGGTATCAGAAGGGTATTCGAACCTCATTCTCCTTTCTACTCCTTGCTCTGCTCGCTGGAATCATCATCTCCGAGGAAAACATCCACATAGATTTTCCTGGCAAGGTACTGCTACCCCTAACAACCGCGATTCAAGTCTTGTCTGCTCTCGCCGTGTTCCTTGGCTTCATCTCCATTCCACGCCGGCCTGATGTTTTCACCCCCGAAGGAAAGGTCGTCGAGCGCCAATCTACCGGCTCACTCTGGACGAAGTATTCTTATGACTGGAGTTCTGACATCCTGGACTTGTCGGCAACAAAGCTCGTCGAGTTTTCTGATCTTCCGGCAATGGACTCGTACAGGCGAGCGAAGGATGTGAAGGACACCTTTCAGTCAATCGTGTTGAAGCCCACCGTGTCACTATGGCTTCAAATATTTTGGGCTTGGAAGTGGCAGCTGATGGTTCAAGCAGTCTTGTGTGTTGTCTCATCCGCAGCAGATGTACTTCCCCAAATCGCAATGCTGAAATTACTGGAGTACCTCGAAAGACGGAAGGAAGCTGGTGTCATCGATCCAAAGGCTTGGATCTGTGTCGTCTTTCTTTTCCTGGCAACGATTGTGGAGACCGTGGTCGATTACCGTATTACTTGGCTGATGTGGTCTGGTCTTGGGATTCCAATTCGGACGACCCTGACGACTTTGATGTTTGAAAAATTGATGAAGATCAAGGACTGCAAGGAGCCACCGAAAGAAGAGAAAGTAGATGAGAAGGATAGACATGCCAGTGGCAAGCAAAATGGACATTCCAAAGCGCCCAAGACTGGCGAAGCGAAGAAGGAAGATAAGGAAAAGGAAGAGAAAAAGAAGAAGGCCGCTCAGAGTGAGCAAGACATCATCAACATGTTTGCTGTGGATTCCAATCAAGTCGGTGTATTCGGGGCAATCAATCAGTTTTACTTGCTGTTCATTTCGAAGCTCGCCGTCTCGGTAATTTTCCTGTGGTATCTTGTAGGGTGGGAGAGTTTGCTCGCTGGCATGGTGTCCCTCGCCCTTATTTTCCCAGTCAACAAATTCTTGACCTACCGCTACGGGGCTTTCCAGAAGAAATTGATGGCAGTGCGAGACAAGAAAACCAAGGTTGTTTCTGAAGCATTGCAAGGAATCAGGCAGATCAAGTTTTCAGCCATCGAACCGGAATGGACTGATAAGATCAACAAAGCCCGTGATGAAGAACTCGCGCAATTGTGGCAGACGAAACTGAACAATCTCTACATGATGCTTGGAGCAGAGATTGGTCCGGTAATGCTGACGGTATCTACGCTGGCGACTTTTGCCTGGCTTCACGGCTCCCTGCATCCCTCAGTAGCTTTCACATCATTGGGTGTTTTAATGCAGCTAGAAGGTGTACTCGGCATGGTACCATTCCTTTTGGTGCTCGGAATCAATGCCAAGGTCTCTTGCGATCGTATTGACGCATTCTTGAGATGCCCAGAGAAGCCAGAAAATACGCTACCTGGTGATTCAATCATCTTCAACAAGGTCTCAGTCAGCTTTCCGTCGATGACAAAGGGTCACGAAAAGGATGAAGATCAAGACGAAGAGGAAGCAGAAGCTACACGTCTGGCGCTCGAAAATCGATTCATCCTTCGCGATCTCAACCTCGAGTTCCCCAACCATCGCCTCTCTGTTATTTCCGGACCAACTGGGTCTGGAAAGTCCTTGCTTCTTGCTTCCATCTTGGGTGAGGTCGACGTCTTGGAAGGAAATATCACTGTTCCCCGACCTCCTCCGATCGATCAACGATTCGACAGCAAGGCAACTGCTGCGAACTGGATTATTCCATCATGTATCGCTTTCGTGGCTCAAATTCCGTGGATTGAAAACATGTCAATCAAGGACAATATCTTGTTCGGCCTCCCCTACGACGAGACTCGATACAATAAGGTGCTCAAAGCATGTGCTCTCGCCAAAGATCTTACTCTTTTCGATGATGGCGATTTGACAGAAGTTGGAGCTCAAGGGATCAGCCTTAGCGGAGGCCAGAAATGGAGATTGACCCTTGCTCGTGCCTTTTATTCCCGAGCTGGAATACTGATTCTTGATGATGTGTTTTCGGCTCTTGATGCTCATGTAGGGAAGTATATCTACGATAACGCCTTGATGGGAGAGCTTGCTGAGGGACGGACGAGGATACTGGCTACCCATCATGTTTCCTTGACTCTTGTGAGAGCTGATTATGCTGTCCGCTTGTCAGCTAATGGGACATTGGTACATGCTGGGCTGGTGGAAGATCTACAAAAGACTGGCAGTTTTGAGAACATCCTCAAAGTACGTATGAGCACTTTTCTTTCCTTACAGGGCGTCAAGGCAATAATTTGACAGCCTTCTTTCCAATTAAATCACGTGCTGACTTATTTAGGCTGTGGAGGAAGAGGACAGTGGAGAGAATCAAGCAGAAGATGAAGACAAAGCAACCACAGACGGAGAAACTAACGGCACTGCGAAAAAAGACGACAAGCATACTCCAAAGAAGCTTGTAGAGGATGAAGGCCGCGAAACGGGTGGCGTCAAGCGAAGCGTCTATATGACTTATCTCAAAGCCACCGGTGGTGTTCCTTTCTGGTCTTTCGTTCTCGTCTTCTATGTCATCGCGCAAGGTCTGACTTTGGGTCGCTCCTGGTGGATCAAAATATGGACTTCCAGCACCGAACAAACGCCTGGACTCGCATTTGCTCAAAGCTACGGTTTGCAGACACACCTCATCGGCGCTGTGAAGCCATCTCACCTGAACGCATCATTTACATCGACATCTGCTGCAGGAAGTTATGCCGACTTGGCTTCTTGGGCAGTTTCAAGTACATTCTCGACGCTCACAGGTTACATCGGATCATCTTCAATCAGCATCGCAATCCTCAATCCAAAGAGCACCTCGGCGCCGCAAACTGTCTCAACATCCGCACTTCCCATCGAAATAAGCAACCGCTCGTTGGGATTCTATCTCCTAGGTTATGTTATCATCTCAATGGTATCCACCCTAATCGACGTTGGAAGATACTACGTTGTTTTCCGAGGATCTCTCCGAGCTTCACGCAAGGTTTTTCAAGAGCTCACGTACAGAGTCCTTCGAACGCCATTAAGATGGCTCGACACTGTTCCAACTGGCCGGATTTTGAACAGATTCACAGCGGATTTTCAAGCAGTGGATTCTCAACTCTCGTCAAACTTTGCACAAGTCGCCGCATCCTTCCTTGCTATCTTTGGCATCCTGGTCTCAGCCTTCATTGTTTCGCCTTACATTATCATTCTGGCTCTTGTCATCCTAGGGCTCTGTGGCCGTGTCGGGCTGCGTTACATTCGAGGAGCGCGTTCGATCAAACGTCTCGAGTCCATCCAAAAGTCGCCCATGATCTCACACTTCACAGCATCTCTGCAAGGACTCAGCACCATCCGTGCCTTCGCCAACCAAGAAATCTTCGAAAAGCGGATGAACGACTTGATTAACTCTTACGCAACAGCAACATGGCACAATTGGCTATTCAATAACTGGGTCGGGTATAACATGGCCTTAATAGGTTCGATATTCTCTGGTGTCGTTGCTGCTTTTGTCGTGTCCACTCCGCACGTTGGCGCATCTCTAGGAGGTTTTGCGCTGGCTTTCGCCTTGTCCTATCGAAGGGCAGTGAACCAGACTTTGCGCTTGGTGGCTGCTACGGAGCTTGATATGAATGCTGCAGAGCGAATCTTCGAGTATTCCGCGCTTGACATCGAGACTGAGAAAGGAGTTGATGTCCGTGCTTCCTGGCCTGAAAAAGGAGAACTCATCGTGAAAGACCTGGAAGTCGAGTATGCAGAGGGTCTTCCCTCAATCCTGAAAGGCCTGTGTTTCCACGCAGAGATGAATCAAAGAGTCGGGATCGTAGGAAGAACTGGAGCCGGTAAGTTAGTCTCCCCTCAATCAAACAGTAGCTAATAAAGTCAGGCAAATCCACCCTCTCACTCGCACTCTTCCGCTTCCTCGAAGCGCGCAAAGGAAGTATCACCATCGACGGGATCAACATCTCGTCCGTGAAGCTCCACGATCTCCGCACACGCCTAGCCATCATCCCGCAAGATCCCGTCCTCTTCTCGGGCACAATCCGCTCGAATCTCGACCCATTTGACCAATTCTCTGACTTCCAGCTGCACGAGGCGCTGCAGAGAGTTCATCTCGTTCCAAGTGCTGACAATACACCTGTCCCTGAGCTCCTCATCCCAGAATCTTCAACGGAGGCAGAAGGCGCGAGTAGCGCTACAAGTCTCACAGCAGCAGAACCAGCTGCGAAGGAAAACATCAACATTTTCCTCTCGCTGAGCTCACCAATCTCGAGTGCGGGAGCGAACTTATCCCAGGGACAGAAACAACTCCTCTGCCTAGCGCGCGCAATCTTGTCACGTCCTAAACTTCTGCTCCTCGATGAAGCCACCAGTGCCGTCGATAAGAAGACAGATACGCTTATTCAGAGGAGCATTAGAGAGGAGTTCGCGAATACGACGTTACTTGTGGTAGCGCATCGATTGAGTACCGTGATGGATTTCGATCGGATCCTTGTGATGAGGGATGGGGTTGCTGCTGAGTTTGGCAGTCCTAGAGAATTGTTGGGAATCAAAGACGGAGTTTTCAAAGGGATGGTGGCGCAGAGTGGAGAGAAGGCGGAGTTGGAGAGGATGGTTGAGAGGCAGTAAGAGATTAATGTACGAGGGCGGCTTTCTTTCAAAAGTTTAGAAAAGTAGAGCTAGATTTCATTGCCCTTCTCTTCTTTGATGTTTGAATTAATACACATATGATTGAGCTTTGTTTTCTCTCCATTTCCAGTACTCCAAATAACACCAGAGCGAGATGGCCCTCCCGAACGCCGTAAACAAATCGCTCATGCTTCGCCCTCTCCTCCCTCTTTAGGCGCAGGTCCAAACTTAGCCCAAAGGAATTTCGTCCATGCAACTGACTCGAGGGTAGCGGCGGTACCGAGGAAAGAGTACACTATTATCTTCACAGTCCGGTTTGCGCCAAGATCTTTGAAGCTTGCGCCGCCGAAACTTGGGTCTGGAGGTGGCGAGCCGGGTTTGGATGGTTGTTGGGTGGAGAAGAGTCGGAGTGAAGGTGGGTGGAGATGTGAGGTTGAGAGGAGAGGTTGAGGTTCCGAGTGGAGGTGGTGAGAGAGTGAGGGTGGATGGATGTGTGATGGGTTCAGCTTTTTGAGGCTATGGCGTGGGAGGAAGGCTCGTTGCATTCTCGGGCTTGGATAGTGGATGAAGAGCGAATACTGGAAAGTGGACGTGAAGACAGAAAGACGATTTGGGTTATTCGAGATTTGTCGAGAGGCTGCGAGCTGGAGAGGAATAAAAGGTAGCGAATTTCCTTTGACTTAGACTTTTTGCTGTAGGAAGAAGTTTTAGGTGCCTTGAAACGGATTAGGGAAAGAAAAGGATCGTTTGGAAGAATTTAAACAAGAAGTTGGTGAGGAAGAAGGATGGATTGATGAAGTTGGTGTGGATACGCGTATATGCATTGCAACACTGCCTGGTGATTGGCCCGGGTCAGCGATAATTCTTCGCCGAGGGGAACTATCACGTGATGGAGAAGAAAAGGGGGGGTTGTTGACTGTTCGAGGTTTTGGTTTTAAAGTTGGGAGAGTCCGTGGCAATGCAGTATCAATTATGGACAAGCTATTTATGGGCTGGTGAAGTTTGTGAGTGCAGGCCTTAGACAGTGTGTGTTGGGTTAGAACTCGAGAACAAGGTCACACGGCACACCTAACCATCGTACTTCGTATGAAGAGCAGAGGTTTCTCGAATTAAATTTAAAGAAATTTATGGATGTAAGAAAAATGGTTTCTATGTATTCGTGTAAACATATTGAAGTAGGTGTGTATCCTCTTCGAATTAACTGGCAGCTTCCTCATGCTCGACTGCTGTTGATTACAAAGCGTTAAATTTACTTGGGTGGTGTGTTTCTTAAATTCACCATGATCGGAACTTTAGATGACATTCATGAGCATACGTTCCATTATGACCTTCAGACGATTTACTCTCACTGCTCAAAGTCTTCGGAGCTCACGCAAGGAATCAGGCTGAATGACGACCTATTAAAATCGCCCTTCGAGTCGCTTGGAGTCTTAGCCATCCAACAAACTCAACATGGAACTAACAAGTTTTTGATGATAAAGACTCGACTACCTTCTTCAACCAGCCATCAAGTCTTCATATGCTTCTTGCAAAAGCTCATTGCCAGCACAAAGTCGGCAACTCTTCATGCAAGAACGCCGCCGATACTTCTGTACATAGCTCCTTCTTGAGCTGCCCGATATCGACCTCAAAAGACGGCAGATCCGTCCCAGATTGCCACAAAGCCGAGAGCCGATTCATTTGGGTGATGCATTTAAGCCAAACTCTCATTCGTTGCGATGTCCAAAGCCCAAATGGAGAACAAGCACATCCAGAGTACTTTACCCTCCCCTGCCGACAAAGATAACAGCGGTAGTCTTCAAGAGTTTAACCAAGACTACTCTGCTTACTGTGAGTTTCTAGAACTCGAAGCATGTGCCATCATTTGTTGACCTCATTAGCCAACTTCAATTCTCTACATCGAGAAGAGAGCATGCACAATAGCCTGCCTCTTTCCAATTCGAACAATCCTAGCGAGGGTTCCTATCAACTTGGCTTTGAACGTATTGCAGTTGCCAACCATCCAGGCTCAGATCCCGAGCAGTCTGGCCAGGACCTTCTCGAGTTCACCCTATTTCCAAAGCTTCCGATCGAGATCCGTCTAAAGATCTGGCGAAACATTTTCCCACGAGGCAAAATGGTCCATCTAGGAGACGAATACATACTCAGAAGCATAGGTTGTAGTCGTCTCACCTTCGGAACTTCCCAACAACCACCTACCCCTTTCTATCCAGTGAGAGTTGAAATCGAAACACCACTGCCCGTGACCCTCCGTATCAACAGCGAAAGTCGAAATGAGACTCTGAGACATTACATCATCGTCCATCGTACTGACTTGGAGCTTCCTCTATCAGCACCCGCAAGAGTCCGAAAGGCTAGACCGTTCTACTACAACCCAAAACTCGACACCGCCTGGATCACGTACGTGCTCGGAACAAACCCCTTCCTTTTGATGCTATCCAGATTTTCTCCCAAAGTTTTGAGTGTACCAATTGCTGACTTCTACAATGCCTAGCCCGTTTGCATTTCAAAACAATCTCTCTAATGATTGGTTTAACTACTTGGGTTCAGTCGCTCCTGAAGCTTTCTTGAATACTAAGGTCCTCGAATTGCATGATTATCGCTGGTTCTGGCCACGCAGATTTCTGCCTCCAAATTTCACGAAGCTTGATGATGTAGGCGCAAATCGGTATCTGATGCCCCTAATGCGGTTTCGCAATCTCAAGACTCTGAGATTCATTGTCCCTCCACGATGTAGGACCTTGGATAACATTTCTCACGACGAGCAACAATTTGCTATGGAGTAGCTCATGAGGTTTCTCAGAGCTAAGCAGATATTCTTTGGGGGAGATATTCCTGTGCTGGTCAGTGAGAGAGCTTGATACTGGCACGGCAAGTCTCACCGGATATGCGCTAGGAGAATCCTGAATGGAGGTGACCAAGTGATCGAGCAATCATATCTTGATACTGAAATGCTTTCATTTGCTGCCAAACATCTGATGACCGCAGAAATGAAGTTTGAGAAGCCAAGCAATGATACATGAGGAATAATTTGCTTTGTTGTGGAGTTTGCAAAAGCAAGCATGGATTTCTTCAAGATTCAATATTTTCAGCAAGCGAAACTCATTCACGGCTCTATTTCTTTTGACTATTTCCTAACTTCTTTCATCACAAACTCCGGAAGGAGGCCAAAGCATACTAGAGCATATGGCTAATTCCCTCCTCACGCAACGCATCAAGTAGGAGTCTTCTGATACGACCAGCTCTAGGGCAGCAGCAGCGCTCGATCCAAGTCTCAAAGCACTTACAGCTCACCTTCGACGTAGAAGGTCTGAACCCTCGGTAAGAATTGACAGAGCCTAGGTTCATCGGCCTTCGTTCGCAAAGAAATATATTGAATCCAGCACCACTAAATTATTTGAGCAGGATATCTTGGAGGAAATCTTTACCACACTAATTATCCTGTGTAACTGAAGCTCGCGGGTGTGACTCGACCAAGCTCGGTCTTGAACTCTTCAGTATTTTTGCTTAAATTTCCCTTTGCCCAAACCTGAAAATGCTACTCAAATATGCCTCGACAAGCCAATTTTGAGAATAAGACACGCAATCATGTGACTGAGTCCCTCCTAATGAGGTACCTAGGAGCCCACTTCCGATCGTCGTTAATGCATCTTTGTTGAATCTACTCGCTTGATTGATTGCGGGCCTGCTCCTTCCTTAGACTTCTAATCAACGAATGTATCGCAACGCAACAACTTCAATCTGTCTAGTCAATCGAGAAAGCCATTTGGAGATCTTTGAATGGTTGCAAGGCTTTGAGGCTCTGTTGCAGCCCTTTATAGCCCCAGCTCCAACAGCCAGCCACCACCGACACTAGTTCAACTTCGATCCAACCTCGCGTTCCATACGAATGTTTCCTCGAACCCGAGCCGTCCAACAATTGTTTCCTCTTGACCATCTAATCTTCTCAACAACGGAATCTGAGAAAGATGGCTTCTATCACCGCCGCTAGTGGCAAGTGGGGTACAACGCTCGATTCTATCGCTAAACTTGCTAATCCAGATAACAGCCCCGTCTTCCCCCTCGAACGAGTCCAATCTACAACACGATCTGAATATGGCCATCCACTCCGTTCATCCATGCCATGCTGACACACCAATAATCAAAGCTCTAGATACATCCACCCTGTTTCCACGCCTGCCAATCGAGTTAAGACTTAACATCTGGCGCCTCAGTTTTCCCCGTGGTCGTCAAGTCAACTTTGCTGCCGTCGGAACCAACATCTCTCCCAGGCATAGCACAATAATCCGAAAGGAAGATTTGTTCACCTCTCCACTCCCAATTACACTATTCGTCAATAAGGAAAGCCAAAAAGAAACCATGAAGCATTACTTGTTTATTTCGCGACGTGGGTTTACTGGTAGACTATCACTAGGAGTTGTCAGAATTCGTGGCGCAAAGCTGCATCTCAATGTCCTTTAACTTATAGAACATTCGTAAAGCGATGAGCCATTACTTTTCGAATTGTTCCTCAGACCAGGGAGCATTTAAAAAAGCAAATTGGCAATTAGGCTCTGAATGTCCCTCAAGCTAGGGTACATTGAAAACCAGTAGTGCGTCACGAATTCTGACACCCACTGGTGTATAGACTGAGGACGAACAGCCATTCTGCTACAACCCAAATTTGGACGTCGCCTGGAGTGCTCCGATTACCCTCCAATGGCACGATCGGACGATCCCGAAGATTGGATGAGGTATCTCAAATGGAAGGCACCGGATGCTTTCTCGAAGACCAAGGTTCTCAAAGTCCGCTTCTGGGACTGGGATACTGCTTTTAACTCTGACGGTATTCATGGCGACAAGGTACGGTACAGCGACAAGGCTATAAACTGGGGTTCTTTCGAGTGGCAAATGTGGCCATTTCTCAAATTTACCTCCCTCGAACATGTAAAGTTTGTTCGGAATTGTGACTTTCACCCGGTTAATTTGACCAAAATTCATCACAAGAGTGATATAGGTGTACAATTTGTGCAGAAAGATTTCGAGAATTTTTCGAGAAGACCAAGAATACTTTTGTCGGAGGTGCTCCTTTGGCGACAGTGGAGGAAAAGGAGCTGTCTTGTGCATAATTAGCGACAAGACGGGTCAAGGGCTCTGTTATGAGTGCAGCTGGTGGGAGATAGTAGATACGGGCTTTGCGGTTAAGTTTCGAGCATGGGGGAGGTTGAAATTAAGGAGATAAAGTCGAGCCAGCGCATCTCTTGGTAGTCCATTCGCTGGCTGGCTTAGCTTAGTTAGGCAGGGACTCAAGAGAGCGTTAGCGATTAGAAAAGATTGGTCTTGGAAGAATACTATGCCAAAAAAAAAAAAAGAATTCCAATAATTCATGCTAGCGAGTGACTCCCAAATGTGAACCTGAGATTTGTCGTGCTTTTATTTACATAAAACCACTTGTTTAAAGTCACTCCAACATGAGTTCTCGAGAATATGCAGATCCATCAGTCAGCAACATGTTCGGCGTTTATTCACTAGCCATTCTCAACTCTCCTACGAAATTCCACTTGTTCTTCATTCTTCGACGATTCAGCAAATTCTGATAAAAAACAGAACATCAACATTAGTGCAACACCATTCATCATCGTTGTCGTACGGTTTACGCAGCATTCACTAAATCTTCCGAAGAAGCTAGATTCACTTGTGCGAGATTTGAAGGTCTTCTTTAAACATCGCATCCGACCAAGGGACCTGTTTCTCATCCTCCTCTACGGGTAATGGCGGTCTCAGCACTAGCCATATCCCACAAGTCGAACTCGAACCTGCAATCACGTCAAGATCACGTCCACGCCGTCCAGTAATGAGAGCAGATATGAAATCACTCTAAAGGACTTATCCGTATTCGAAATTGCAAAGAACAGCAAATTCACATGATTTAGCATAAAAATTCAGTTTGACAAGAAAGATTAATATTTAAATGGAATCAGACGCCGGGTAACAACTTACTTCTCTGTTAACACCGACATCATCTTAAGGGGGTTTAGCGAGTCTCAGGGGTCCGTCTTCCCCTAAAGGGCTAGCCGTCTCGCTAAACACAAGCTTAAGACAACCTCTCAACGTCCGAGCAACAGTTTCATCACAACCGACGATCACGATCACAAGTTTACGTGAGAACGAACTTGAAAGCCTCAAATTCTTCTCCTTCTTACCCAGGAGCATCAAAAGACTCAACGGCCTCCTCAATCCTAGTCCAATTTATCCCGCCATCTCGCGAGCACTTACTTATCCAATTACCACACTAACCAGCATCACCATGGCCCCCAAGTCCCCCTTCATCACCCGCATCGCCCTCATCTACAAAATCTGGTTCCTCTACTTCGAGCCCGTGGCCGCCCTCGGAGGAACCTATCTCTGCATCTTCAACCCCGACCGTTTCCTGTCCGGCACCATGCCCTTGCCAGCCTACCTCTCCTTTGCAACATCCTCTGGACCAAGCGTACCAATCACGCCCCTCCTCCGAATGATGCTCATTAATATTGGTGCCCTATACGCACTCTTCGCCATTGTTGAAGGAGTTGTTCTTCGTCTTACGAAGGAGAAGAGTGTTTGGCTGGCAGTGTTGGCGGCGATGTTGGTGTGTGATGCTGGGCATCTTTATGCTGCGTTTGAGATTGCGCCTCAGAGGGTGTGGCAGGTGGGAGCGTGGAATAGTGATGAGTGGATTAATTATGGGACGTTGACTTTTGGGGCCGCTTTAAGGGCCGCCTTCATGTTGGGCGTTGGAAGGCCTTGAGTGGACAATTTGGAGGGGATGGAGAATCAGTCTTGGGTTGGGGAGGCGTGCAGGGTCAATGTGCTGCAATGATATTGCACCCTACTAGGGACTTGCTGTTGGGAGTAAATTTTGTTTTGTCTGAATTATTTTGGTTAGCAATTTATCTGAATGATTTAGATTTATTCATTTGTCAAATGAGTCCGTACTTGTGATGAGAGAGATACTTGATATAGAATAGTGTAGAGCCGGTTGACGAGGATCAAGCAATATGGGTTCTAGGCTATCACCTTTCGTCTAGGGTCGTGCGCGGTTTATGTCATCTTTTAGCAGCCGCCTTTTGGGTCTGGATTATTTGATCGGCAGCTGCGCGGGGCGAGGAGGGGTAGTTTTTACAGGGCTAGCGCTGGTGGTAAGAAGTCGAACTGGCTGGGCGTCAGGAATCACAGATGCTGCCTGAAACCTCGTTGCATCAAATCGGATTTTACGATGAGATGCCACTCAACGAGACCCTTCTCTTTCTTCATTTTAGATTTCCATCCAGAGTGGCAATCTGCTATTCGACAGACCATCATCACCACTTGAATCTCAAACATCAATAGCCGACCGACAAGAAATGTGGTTGCCACAATCACCACATCTTTCATGTTCCATCACCACCACGCAGCAATCAGAAGGTTCTGTATCCCTTCTCCTACGGCATCGTCACACTGCATTCCAGAGACAAGGGCCTCAAGTGATGTGCCGGAAGAACCGGAGCATTTATTCCTACTGCTGATCGCCTCATCCCATCGAATGGGAGCTCCAGCAAATATTACGAAAGCGTCAGACGAGGTTGTGATATGCTCTGAAACCTTGACCGGCATTAGTAATGCCTGCTCGCTTTTATGCCGGCATCTGCCTCAACCCAATCATCTTCCGATGTGGCTTGCTTGTGCAACGGGAGATGGCTCGGAAGGTTCGGGAGCCCAACCTCCCTCACGAACCTCACAGATCAGCAAAGAATTTTCAGATCATGATACCCCCAGCCCACCATATCTTCCGACGAATTGTTGGGCAGTGTCACACATTGCGGAGGTAAGATTGGTCACTCTTTTTCCTGAACAGCTTCATCACATGCCGCAAGTGCCGCATCGCATCGTCTGATGGTGGAGCCCAAGGAGGAAAACTCCTTCAGAGAATGTGTGGTTCCAGTCATCGAGAAGTGCTGTATCTCGAGGGCCAGATGCAAAGTAAGCCATTAAAGAGCTTTCCCCGGCAAGGTCTGCCAGTTTGTCAGATGCCGATATCCCGAATGATTCATGATGTGATGGCACCCAAGACCTCTTCATTGGTGCCATCGTAGAAGTTATAAAATTGTAGCCTTCCCCCGCTTTGCTGTTCACTGATCACAAACCGCCCTCATAATCAAACCTCCAAACACCTACACTTAGTCAGGAAAGGACCAATCACAAGCAAGTCAACATGAGTCTGTTAACTCGTAGCAATGATGCTCTGAACGTCAACCCTCCAGTCGGCAACAGACATCTTACCGTCCACGGCTCAGACTGGCTCTGGGCCGTGTGCGCCATCTACACATTCTCCTTCCTCGTCGTCGTCGGTTTGACCTTCGTCGCCAGGCAAGGGGAGCGCATCTTCCACTACCTGTTCACAATCGCATTGTTCACTGGCGCCATTGCGTACTTCGCTATGGCTTCCGATCTTGGTTCCGTTGCAATCCATATCGCTGATAACCTCTCTTCTCCTGGATACCGCGAGATATTTTATGCGAGATATATCAACTGGTATGCTTCCCTCTCCTCTTCCCCACGCATTGAATTTCGGACGTTAGATATTGACTGTCTTCAAGGTTTGTCGGCTGGACCCCTCTCATCATCGCTCTTGGTCTCATCTCCGGCGTCAGCTGGGCAACCATCGCATTCAACGTCGCTCTCTCCTGGACCTGGGTCGCCTCCTGGCTCTCCGGCGCCATGACAGCGACAAACTACAAATGGGGCTTCTTCGCCTACGGCACCTTTGCCTACTTCCTGCTTGCTGCTTCCTTCTTTCACAGCGGCCTCCCGACCGCCAAGCGCCTGGGGATCCAGGGTCACTATACCATGCTTGCTGGCTGGACAGTGTTCCTCTGGCTTCTGTACCCCATTGCGTACGGTCTTGATGATGGCGGGAACAAGATTACCGTCACTGACGGATTCGTGTTCTTTGGAATCCTGGATGTGCTTCTCATTCCGGTTGTGGCGTTCGGCATCATTGTGCTTAGCTCTCGATGGGATTACCGCAGCCTGAATCTGTACTTCACACAATACGGCCGTGTTGCTCAGGGTGCTGATCTCGTTGAGCGCGAGAAGGCGGCTCCGGTTGCTGCTGAACCTGCTGTTGCAAACACAGTCTAAAGCTTTGTGGCGTCGTATGAGAATGAGTGTCTGGTCTCTGAGCAGGCGCGGGTCCGTCGATAATGGATGAAGCGGAATAATAATGAGGGAGCTGGTTGATGAGAATTTTCCTGGCCCAAACTAATGTCTAATATCTCATGTAATACATGTATCTAGCTCGAGCACAATACCCATTCGTTTGGATCTTTGGAATGGAACAGAATGAAAAATGCCACTCGTGTTAGTTTCCTTCTGTATTGACAAGACTTGGAATGAGATGCAGTAAATGGCATGTTGACTTCTGCGACTTGAACACCGAGGTGGGGTGGAATCAGCCTTTGACGAAAGAGCAAGTGCCTGGAGAATGAGATTGCAGGGGCCACCACAGCTAACAAAGAACTCACTGTGTTTCAAGCAAAATCCAAGTCAAATATGAAGACGAACTCGGAATAAATTTTGGGCATGGTGTATCGTAGTGCAATGAAAACAGTTTCAACACGACTAAGCGCACCCACTTGGGCTTGATACTGGCAGGAGAAGCAGCACGAATCACCACCAAAACAAAAGCCACGAACTTGAACACAAGGGTATCATTTCAATACTGTCTCAGGCCTCCACCCCTCCGCTCATTCTAGCAGTCCTTTTCAAATCAACTCGTGAAGAAAACCACCAAGAATCCCACCCAGCTACCCACCACACCCACTGCACTGTAACTGCTCATGAACATTAACGGAAGGAACTCCAGCCTACTTCCCCAGATCACCCCATGCAACAAGCTACAGTAAACAATCAGCGGGATGCTAACGGCAATGTACAGCGTGCTGAATCGGTCAAGGAGGAACACCCTCGGCTTATTGCTCGCTGGCGCCAGCCTATCAAATGCCAACAAGAAGCCAACAAGCCAGAAAATGGTGTAAACCGTCTTGATAGGAAATTCTGCAGCAGTGAAGAGTAGAGGGAATAGCGAGACGTGTCCTGCTACAGCCAAGGGCCGGAAGGCGCCTAGGTATCGACGGTCTTTCAGCGCGATGAGCGAGAATGGGATGATAACGAGTAAGATAGCTTTCTCGTGGACATGCCAGCCGAAGAGGAATGAAGCATAGCCACACAGGGTGACGGAGCCGATGAATGTATCCCAGTTTGGGTCGAAGAATAGTTTTACAAGCGGGATTATTTGGAAGAGGAGGGTTAGCAGGAAGGTTGTCCGGGCTGTGACTTCCGGAAGGACGGCGAAGGAAGTGTCGCCTACAAGACCACGCGTTACGCTTGTGAGGGCTTCTTGGTTGACTGGAAGGTTGAGACGGGGTGCAACTGTATTTTTGTTAGGAAGGTAGAGAAGGGCGGGGGAAGGGCAACGTACCGAAGATTAAGAGACGGTCAGTGAAAGAATACATTGCCCAGACATTCGGAGCCCAGTATGCATGGCAAAGACCTCGAGAGAAAGGAAAAAGTCTTGAAAGTAACTGTGGGATCTGGCCCCAGAAGGCAAACGGTCCAAAAGCTGCTCCAAATACAGCAATAATCCCAGTACCAAGCTTCAAGGCATTGGCGAACTTGATTTGAAAGATTGATTTCTGACCTAGGCAGTATGCTCGAAGGAGGTAGACGAAATATGCCGGTGCTAGATAGAGGTAGATGTGCTTCAAGCAGAGAAGGGCTGCAAATAGGAGTCCGCTTGCCAGTAGGGTAGACTTCTTTCTTGCTAACACGAGAGATAGGATCAACAACCCGTATAGAAAGCCATTATATTGGAAGTGGATATGGTCGATGATCAAGAGTCCGGGCGAGAGGAGAATCGAGAGAGCAGCGGCATGGGAAGGTCGTTTGAAAGCAGGTGGTGCGGATTGAACGAAGCTTTAAATATCAGCGAGATGCCCTTGGAAAGAGAGACCAGACCCACAGATTGAGGGCATAAACCAGCACGAGCTCTGTCGCAATCACACTTATTCTTTGGAAGTATACCGTCTGCCAACTATCGTACTCCAGATTGTAGACCCTCAGCATCGCAGGCTCCACCACCTTCGCAAATTGGGAGAGGAACCATTCGAAGTACGCGAAGAACGGGGGATAATCGAGCGTCCATTCCGATGTCTTCTCAAAGTACCATTCTTGGATTGGCAAGCTGTTGGTGATAGCCAGCCAATTCCTATGAACCTCGAAATCCGTTGATTTGCTGCTTTTGTCAGATGCTAGTAATTCGCACGGGAGGAAAACGTACTATGCGGGGAAGAGCAGCACTTTGAAGGCGGTGGCTACAACCGCGCATTGTGCTATCGAGGGATACAGGTCCGCCATTGAGACATCTCCTCGTGCTGGCTTTTGTCTGATATTTCGTGAAGATGTTGGTACAGTCTCCTTAGCCGAACGCGTCTGGAGTCTAAATGCTAATTCCACCCCAGCTAGCTGCATCTCATAACCCTACCTAGCCTTGCACCAACGCCAGGGGTCAGCCCACGCATCATTGGCTGTAAGACAAAGCTCTCTGCTGTAAACACTCCCAGCCTGCTATGGATGCCGCCTTTGTCCCCTCCGAAATTGTAGTCAAACACTTCGTCTCCCACAAGTTTACGCTTGAAATCGGACCCTCGATCACCGCATTGGGACGACCCATCGCAAAACTGATCCTTGGAGTGGTTGTGATATATTGTGTGGGTGATATTGTACGAGGATCTTTGCAAGCTGTCCTCAAGCGGGAAAGCACAGAAGCAGACACTTAAGCAGCATCACATTTACCCCTCGAAAAAAGCGCCACCCATGAAAGAAAGGAATTCTGATTCTTCGTTTTGCCTCTTGACTTCGAGCTGAGCTTTGGGGATTGCTTTGGTTTTAAGGTTTAGAGATTAAGACAAGATGCATTGGACTGCGCCTCTATCGTCACTTGCTGCTGCTATCTTCTTTGCTTCTGCGCAAGCTTCATACCTCAACAATGAATTGAGCTTCGGGCACAATGGCAAGTAAGTCCCTCTCTTCAGCTATGCTCTCTATGTTTCCAGGTGATTGACCTCTAATAGCATTTCCCCCAACATGCGCGGTGTTCCTAATTGGCATCTACTCGGCAAACCAAGTCCCCCAGATATCCTGAAGGACAAGCTGGTCCTCACGCCTCCCGCCCCTGGAAACGAACGTGGCGCCGTATGGACTGAGAAGACTCTCTTCCACTCGAACTGGGCGGTGGATGTCGATTTCCGAGCAACAGGACCTGAGAGAGGTGGAGGAAACCTGCAGATGTGGTATGCGAAGAATGGACAAGTTGAGGTGGGGACGAGCAGCATATACACAGTTGGGAAGTTCGATGGGCTGGCTTTGGTTATTGACCAGTATTCTGGATCCGTAAGTCACCCTTTTTACTTCGGGAACAAATGTAATACTAATGGGAATTCCAGGGTGGTTTCGTAAGAGGTTTCCTGAACGACGGGACAATAGACTACAGCAATCACCACAGCGTCGACTCGCTCGCATTCGGCCATTGTGAATACTCCTTCCGCAACTTGGGCCGGCCCTCACGTATCATGTTCAAACAGTACGACTCTGGGTTCCGCGTAGACGTTGATGGAAAGCTCTGCTTCGAATCGAGCAAGATCCGACTTCCCCTGGGCTATAACTTCGGCATCACAGCAGCAAGCGCAGAGAACCCCGACTCCTTTGAAGTCTTCAAGTTCGTCACCACAACTGAGAGCCACACACCCGATGTTCAGGATCCAAATGCCGGCATCCAGAACCAGAGGATGTCGCCCCCTCCTGTATCGAACAACATTCCCCCACCAAATCAAGCACAACACCCAGGCTTCTCACCAAACGGTATCCCCGCTTTCGCCGACCTGCCAGAAACCCCAGCCTCCCAGTATACGAGCTCCGCTGAGCAGTTCTCGGACCTGCATAACAGGTTGCAAGCAATGATGCGGAATATCAATGCGCTGCATAAGGCGAATGATATGTATAGCCAGCAAGCGGCTGTGAGACATGAGGATCTGATGGGGCATATTGCGCGGCAGGAGAATGCGCTCGAGCGGATCGAGGCGCTGATGAAGAAGCTTGAGGAGGTTCAGAGGGATGTGAGGCAGACGAAGAGTGATTTGCATAATGCGTTGGATAATCATGTTGCTGGTTTGAGGGGAGAAGTCACGCGTACCCATAATAGTAAGTTGCCCCTTTCCCCTTTATTTTCCTCCTTGCTTCTCTCGGAATATTTAGAAATGCCTTATGCTAATTGAGGCTATTTAATCTACAGCTATGGTAAGCACAATAACAACCATGGGAACTGGGCTTGGAAAGTTTGTACTTGTTGTGTTGGGAAGCAATGGGTTGTTGGTGATATGTTACTTGTTGTATAAGCGACGGAAGGCGAATGGGCCGAAGAAATACCTCTGAAGGGTGAACAAAAATGAGAAATGGGAACTTGTATTATGGATAACGGAGTTTTGCATGCATGTTGATATTGAAACGAAGTGAGCAATTGAACAAATGATTCATGAGATACCTGTACAACTGATCTTCTCTGAAACGTGATTCTCATCCAAGAAGTTAATTTTGTTGATTAACCAGAACACCGTACCATGCTCATTATATACAAGACAACCTTCAAGTTATCGTACAGCAGAATCATTAAATATAGCTAACCTTAACACCCATTCCAGCTGTTTGCCTGACTTTTCCCCATCCCTTGCCTAGAATGCTTTTCACCCTCTCTTTAACATCTCTCCGACTAAGCAGAACCAGAATCCCAACTATGAATCCAAGCATCTGCATCAACAGCATTGGTCTTGTCTTAAAGCTGCCCGCCATACTCTCCACCAACTTCCTCACATTCATCACCACGTTCCCCGCTCTAGTAAGCAAGCTCGGAGGAACTTTGACATTCTTAGCAGGGACAGAAGACCTCGCCGTCGGCGAAGACGAGGGTAATGATCTACCCCCCTTGACCGACCCTCCTTTCACAGAAGAGCGAGATTTGCTGCTCCCTGGCCTGGGCGGCGAATCCTCAACCCCATAATCAATTTCACTCCCCTTCTCACTCCTCCTATTCCTCGCTTCTTCTTCTCTTTTCTCCCTCTCTTCACTCTCAATCCTTCTCCTCCTTGCTTCCTCAACATCTCGCTTCAGCTGCTCTTCTTGGTATCTTCTCTCCTCTTTCTCCCGCCTCTCGCTCTCCATCTGCTCTTCCTGCAAACTCTGCAACGCTTGCAAGAACGCTTCTCTCCTCTCTTCATCCAGCACCGAACTAATTGAGATAAACTCTCGTGCGTAGTCCCATTCGTTGTTCCGTAGCAAAACGTGAAGGGTGTACAATTCCAGGATCTTGACCCGCGCGTTGAGATCTCGAGGTGTGTCAGTACCCGAACCTTTGACGGGGCTGAGAGAACGAGAATGTGGACGAGTGGCAGTGGGCGTTGAGAGACGGGAGGAGACATCGAGGGAAGGGTTAGTGGAGGCGGCAAGGTAGGATTCTAGCCGTGTTTGGTTGACTTTTTGTGTGCGGGCATGGGCGAGTAGGAGCGTTGCTCTGTACTTATGTTAGCAGGAATATTGGGCATGGAAGGAAGGAAAGGAGAGATACAGGTTTATCACAACATCAGAGTCCACATCTCCTTCCACCCCTCCGTAACCATTTTTTACTACCTCTTCCCACACATCCCCATCCCGCACCTTATTGACCAGCCCCTTCCACTCCTTGCTCCCAAACGCCTGCTTCCCCTCGTCTGGATCCAGCTCGACAATTGCATTCAAGATCGTCAGGTACAGACTCCACACCTTTATTCTTGTTGTACGGCTTGCTCGTGAGATGGGCGCGGGCTCGGGAGAAGCATCGGGGTTGGTGTCGTCGGCAGCAGGTGAGGTGATGACGGGTAGTATAGTAGAGAGGGATTCGGGCAGGCGACGCGTCAGGAAGAGTGTAGATGCTTGTCTGTAGATTTTGGAGATCTGGGAGGAGGCCTGCCGCGTTGAGGAGGAGTTGAGAGAGGAAATCGAAGAAGAGAGCAGCTGGGAAGAGGAGAGCGTCTCCCGTGTTGGAGCAAGGGTCGTCGCAATGGAGCCGTTGGAAGTCATGGTGGAAGTCGACCTCGTTGGCAGGAATTGAAAGAAGGGAAAGAAAACGGAAGGGCGCTGAAGAGCTGGAATGGAGTTCGTGATCTCGCGAATGTGAAAGTCACGGATTCGGTGTTGAGAGCCTCGGTCCAGAGCTTCTAAACCGCCGATTGGCTGCACTACTAATGAGTTAGCGTGCACGGTTGCCAACCTTATGCAAACGTTAGGGACGACTTATGTAGCTAATTAGAATTATGCAACACGTTGTGATCCATGCAAGGCGGGCGAGGCTGAACAAACCTTCATCAACACCAAACAGATGGATAGACACTTCACTTGACAACGGGAAACCGATGGGAGAGGAAGTGTGCAAACGTTGATGCCTGTCCTTCTGTGATTTAAGGTCCACTGGTTCCCCTGTAGCCTGGTCGTTGCCTTGCTAAGTGCTGTGGCTATGGTGAAGTCTTCACCTCATGTCGATATTCATTGTTTCTGCGGATCTTGTATGATTTATGTCGTCTTATTTCCAATATTCTTGTCTGAGAAGTGATGGGATTGAAACAGTCGATCCATCCCATGAAAGACAGCTAGATAGTGTTGTCGTCGAAAGCTGTCCATCTTGATGTCAACTTTTACAAAGAATCAACAACGTTCAAAAGAGTGTGGATATATTACAGATCGCTCAATAGAAAGGTTCTAGCGACTGGTGTTGTCGTCTTTCTACGTTCGGTTTAGCTCGATTGCGATGAATGAACTGAACTTTTGCCTTCATCCTGTGTCGGCTCGTTTTCTTCCTCCCACAACAACAAACATCCATCAACTCTCCACACTACCTTCTCGCACAGAGTCTAGTCTTCTCAATCACTGTCTAGCAAAGTGTTGTGCTAAGGAAGGCCTCGTCACGTTGTGGGAGACGTCGATCAATTGCTCCTGTTGTTGATTTTCCTTCTCGATTTTCCTTCCTACAACGACATCACAAAACAATCACGAGCTTTCAACTTAACGCTCTGCTGCGCATCACCACTACCGTCCGTATTGCCAATAGATCTTTTGATCTGACCCAGCAAGTTAAGACGGATCTTTCTTAGCTGTCGCGCCTTCCTACAACGACATCACAAAACAATCACGAGCTTTTAACTCGACGCTCTGCTGCGTGTCACTACTACCGTCCGTATTGCCAACAGATCTTTTGATCTGACCAACAAATTAAGACGGATCTTTCTCAGCTGTCGCGCCTATCGCTCGGACGTAAATACCTCTTCAATCGCTATCGTCCTCCATCCCCTGGACATTCACAACAACCATATACCCACAACTCCACCATAACGCTATCATGGAAGTCGACCAAGAGCGTTTCCGCAAGGAGTTACTTCCCATCCTGAGGAACATCGCTAATGCCGCTTTCGTCGCAATCGATCTGGAAATGAGTGGTATCTCCACCAGACCCAAGTTTTCATCGGGTGACCGTAGCCATGATGTTGGCAAGTCCACTCTGGAGCAGCAGTATCAGGAGATGAAGAGCGCGGCGGAGATATTTCAGGTTCTACAAATAGGTATCACTTGTGTTGAGGTTGACCCCGAAAAAGGTGAGCCATCCTTCTTCTTTCTCTAGGATATATGGTGTCTTGCCCTCTGCATTTGGACAAAGGCCATGAGAGTCCACACTGAGTAGCATCCACCTTGCCTCGACAACTTGCATCCAAGGTCACAAAGCAGTCTTCTCTGAAGTTCTTTCCGTCTGTTCTTCCTGGATATTTCGTCGGAAGCGGACATACACTTGCTAACGCCCACCTGCTAACATTTCATTCATAGAGTTCTACCTGGCGCGCCCTTACAATTTCAACGTGACCCCACTTTCTGTTGATGCAGCAGAGGAGAAGAAAGTTGGAGATTTGAGACTCGAACGTGTGTTCTCGTTCTCTAGCATTTCTTCCGGTTTCCTCCATAGCAAGAAATTCGATTTTGGCAAGGTCTTCACCCACGGTATTCCATACTTGTCTCGAGACGAGGAGGCTGCTTGTCGGGAAGAGTACAACCAACGGGCCGATATTTTCGCAAAGTTGCCATATATTCCTATCCGACTCGATGAGCCGAACACGTTGGCGTTTTATCGTCGTGCTCGTCGAACAATTCGTGACTGGCTTAGGAACCCCACGGTTTGGCCCTTGAAATGCCACGATCGAGATAAATTGCTGACACTATGCAGCCCGGCGCCCCTACGGTCAATGTTGGTAACCCAGATGGTCCTCTGAACGGCTATCAGCGACGACTCGTGTATCAGTTGATTCGGGATGAGTTCCCCGCACTTAAGTGCATGCCTAGAAATGACGGCGCGTTCATGCAAGTCAGGGTACTCGACCACGAGAAGGAGGCACAGGTGGGAAATTTCAAAGTTCCGGCCCGATTCTCGAAAGTGTTTCTAACATCTCGCAGTATCAGGCTAAGAAGCTTATTGAACACAACGATAAGATCGCCAAGCAAAAGGGTGTGTATACTCCCTCGCTGGAGTAATATTCTGTTCTCACATATCACAGGCTTGACATGGATCTTCGAGGCATTGGTAGGTGGTGATCTGTCCGGCATTCAACCAGAATGGTTCGCCTCCACGTCGAGTGATAAGCTTGAGGATCAACTGCCGTATATCAAGGTTGAGCTCGCCCAAATCATAGCAATTCTGCAAAAGAAAAAGCACATACTGGTCGGACATAACGTCTTCACGGACCTTGGCTTTCTTTATAAGACGTTCATTGGCAAGCTTCCCGCCACGGTCAAGAATTTCCAGGCGGAAATTCATGAGCTGTTCCCAACCATTTTCGATACGAAATACCTGCTTACTCACGATAATGATTCGATGAATCCCCGAGCCGACCTCAAGGATCTTCTCGCCCCATTTCGAAAAGTGCACGTTCCCCTGGTTGTTCTACATGAAGATCACACAGCCTATGGCGCACCGCTCGGCAAGGAGCACGAGGCTGGTTTTGATTCCTGGATGACCGCTGAGCTCTTTGTCAAGTCGAGCGCCAAATTGTTCTCCACTTCCTCCAGGAGGGTCAGAGCCACGAAAATGCCAGCTTACGTTTCTGACGCTGAGTCCTCCTCCAGCATTTACGGCTCCACTCAGAAGGTCCGAGGTAATCTGTCTTTTGAGAAATACCCCTCAAAGTCTGTTGGACCCTCTATTTCCTATGACGAAGCAAAGGGCTATTACTCTGACGAGGAAGACGATGATCCCGACGGCGGCGCACTCATCGATTTGCGTTCCGCTACACCATCCCCAAAGAAGATCAATCGCCCCCTTGGTGCGCTCAATGGTGGTGTTAAGCCCTTTTTCCCGACGAGCTTCCAAAACCAAAGCAACACTAGTGCTCGCCTCGGCTCCTTCATTAATGGCTTCAACCATGCTGGCTCCTTCAATGCTGGCTCCTTCAATGCTGGCTCCTTCAATGCTGGCTCCTTCAATGCTGGTTCCCTCAACGCTAGCTACTTCAATGCTGGTTTACTTTCCGGCCACACCACGAGCTCTCCAGCCAAGGGGAACGTCAATGCCTATCCAGGAAGTTCCAGCTTCATGCCCACTCTGCCCCTCAACCCCCAAGCTGGATATTTCGGAACCTTTCACACCGGCAATTTCTGGAATGGTCCTCTCTCTGCTACTCCCATGAGCCCCTATCCTACTGTTGCCACTGGCACCGGTGTCAGCGGTGGTGGCGCACTAGTCAACGCTCAAGATTACTTCGGTTCTGCTATGATTCAGGCTCCGGTTCCATGGCAAGGTACAGCTTTGAAGCGACCGAGCCTCACTCCTGCTCAAGCCCCTACATACTTCCCGCCAACCATAATGCAGGATAATCTTCCACCCTCCTACCACGCTCGCCAACTCAATGCTTCTGCGATCGCTCTCCAAGGCAACGATGCGGAGACGGACGCTGCTCAGCAAGAGGCTGCTGTTCAGCCGTTTATTCCACCCTTCCAACACCCCTGCTGGCGACGTTTTGCCAACAAGTTGCGAGTCTATGGTGTTGAGGGGGGCCTTTGCAAGTTGGCTTAGGATTGTTCGTGACTGAGTGGAACATTGCATGGCGTTTGGCGTTGTTCAAGGCTGGGTTGGTACATTCAGCGGCATTGTTCATAGCAGGGGGTGTACATTGAACAGGGTGCCAGTCATAGATAATAGATAAAAGTTACTTCAAATCATGGTACATGCAGTGACAAGTGACGAATGAACCTGAAGCCTTGGTACAATGCCAATCAGCAAGTGATAAATATCCCCAAAAGTAACCATAAAATGCCATTTAATAAGTCATCAATGAACCAGGAAGCCTGGTACAATGCTCCGTTCGGACCGGAGTTGGGTTTCTGACTGCCTGTCTTAGGTCCAGTTTCCACCTGTTGAGTGAGGTATCCTAAGTATGCGCTTGTAATCTGATGGGCTTCCACTGTTGGCGGCTTTGATTGTGGGTCGTGTGGCTTCCACTCGGGGGCTTCCAATTCGATAATTCCCAATTCGATAATTCCCAATTCGATAATTCCCAATTCTTGTCTGCTGGTCCATAGCATCTTGAAGTGTGTTAATCAATGTTTGTGCCAAATGCTTAGTATATGGCAATCCCGAAGCCTATAATGCAGTCGGAGCTGACACCGTTAAGTTCCAAGCGGTATAATTGCTGATTCCCTCATGACAGTCTCTATTACTTCCTGCCCATCTTTCCAATTCACACTTCGGATGATTTCGGTCAATACCCTGCTACTTCAGTGGGATGGCGGAAGTGTGCATGCGGATCCCAGTGGATGGGAAAACTCTCCGCTTTATCTTCTGACTTTAATAAGGAAGGACAAAAGCTAGGGTGTTAGTACCAGGATCATTGATCAACGCAACTCAATGTTTCTTTGGATTTCCTCACTTTCTTGATTTCTCTTCTATTTCTTTTCTGACAACCGTCTTCGAAAAATAACACAACGTCCGCTACGTAAACCCCCCCCCCCTTTTAAAGCTAAGCACGACTAGGATACTATAAACCATGGATTCCTTGCAAAACCTTCCCTTCCACGATTACCTTTCAAACGGCGAGTCGTTCTACACAGTCTTGGTTTCAAATCAATCTTTGATTGAGTTAATACATTCTACATATAATACAATGTCTACTGTGCATCTATACTACCTCTTTCTCTTAACTTTTATATAAGGGGGAGTACATTGGAGGCGTTATTAGTCGTTATATGGAGTGGATACATTGCTTTCGTCTTGTCGATAGGTAGAATAGTGCCAGTTATAGATAGTGAATAAAAGTTACTTAAAATTATGATATATGTAGTGACAAGTGACGAATGAACTGATGCCTTGGTATAATGCCAATTAGCAAGTGATGAATGTCTCTAAAAGTAACTGTATAATACCATTTAACAAGTGATTAATGAACCAGGAAGCCTGGTACAATGCTTTTTAACAAGCGAGGAATAAGAGCTAGAAAGTCGGTACCAGGATCTTGGCTAGCGCAACTCAATGTTCCAATGGAGTTGATACATTCTACATAGAATACAATATCCACCATGCGTCTATGCTACACCTTTCCCTTAACTTTTACACAAGCCCTCTCTTGCATCATCTATCAGCCATCATATTCTTCACATAACTCCAATACTTAGCCGCAACATGCTTCTGCACTTCCTGCTTCGTCAACCACTTGAAATCCGTCAGCCCATACATGTTCCCCTCCAGATTCGCCTGCCCAGCCATAATCCGTCCCTTCATAAAGAACGTCCTGATACCCTGCTTCTCCAGCTCCTTTGACTCGGGATTGAAGCGTGGGTTGATGATGTGATGTCCGACGGGGACGTGGCCGACGATCCAGGTATTCATGTTGATGCCTGCTGTCTGAACCAGGACTCTCTCCGCAGCCTATTATGCCATTAGCTCCACCTCCTTTCCATTTCTCAAATAGAAAGGAATAACAAACTTGATGCAAATTCTCCCTCCCAATGAGCTCACCAGCCGGGAATCCCCAACCCCCTCCCTCCCGCTTAACAACCAAATACAACGTCCTCGCAAGCTGCCTATCCAACCTCCTCACATCCCCCCTCCTATCCGCATCCGTCCACCTTGCAAGCGGCTTATCAGCATTCTCCCCATGCACCAAATCACCTTCCTGCACCTCGACAGCCGCGCCATCCTTGCCTTCCACAGCGCGAACGCGCGCATCCTGCAATATACTCTCAACCATGTGTTTCGGCTCCGCGAGTCCCATCCTGCCTGGTCCCTTCCCCCCCCTTTCCTTTTCCACCTCAGTAACAAGCAACTCATCATTCCACGCATCGTCTCCATACGCCCGGTAACCCCCTAGTTCACGCGCAGCCACACCGTTCCGTTCTCGAGCTTTGATCTTCCAGTCCGTATCCGCGGGCGTGTCTCTCTTGAAGTAGAAGTATCGTGTGAACGGCATAGCGAGCCTTTCATTGAGACGCTTCTGGTAGAAGAAGAAGGCTTTTTCGAAGGAGGAGAGGGGGGGTGTGAGTAAGGGGGGGCGGGTGAGGAGGATGCCGGCTTTGTTCACATACTGGGGTGTTGAGGCCGTGACGGGCGGTATTGACCGTACGTGTGGAAGATCTGAATCCGGGGTGTTATCGAGGGTCTTTAGTGAGGCTGCTGCCACTGCGTAGGTCCGTCTCGAGAGCTGGGAATGGGAGCATGATGCGCAGATGGTGTGTCGTGGTTGCGAAGTGGTTGATCCTGCTCTCATCAGTGCAATTCTCGTTCAAAGGGATAGGGAAACTCACGAAGTACAGAAGCAGCTGCTCTGCTCCCTCTACTGCTTGCCGTCATCTTGCCGTCAGATCTTCTCGTTTCCCTCTTCAATTCCCCTTTCTCTCTTCGTCAAGCTCTCGTGCTCTCCACCTCTCCTCTCCACCTAAAATAAATTCTCGCTTACATAATCGCACTTCCACCTTCTCACCAATCACAATCTCCCACTAAAACTCCTAGCGCCATTGGACCCTCCACCTCGCATCGAAAATTCTCGCGGGCAGCCATTTGAGATCTTCACCAGACACCATTCCTTATCATCAAGACCTATTCCCTTCCAGGATGTCTTGACCATTTATCGGTGCCTAGAGTGACATATTCAGGCTTATTTTCGCTAGCAGTACCTTCATCTTTACAGGAACCTGTTAGATAGACTCTGTTGACATTTCCATTTTCTTCATCATCGGCGATTGTGCGAAGCGCCCGAGACCGGATTGCTTTGGGGATTGCAATATCCAGATAAGGGGAACGAGTAAAAGAGACTGATCGTGGTTTGGAGATGACTGCTTGATGCGCTATGCTGCTCTGATGATCGCGCTGCTGGACTCTGTTTCCTGTTGCAAGGGCATGGAGACCAGACCAACAGGCATGCAAAGCTTGCTTCAAACTGATGCTCGAGTGGAACATGTCCCGCAGTCTCGAAGGCTCGCTTTAGCTGTTGTTTCTCCTTCTCAGAAACCTCGGCCTCCAAGTACAAAGCATGTGCTGCATGTCAAGTCGTGGATGACTGTGGGCTGGCTCTTGAAACCTCATTCCATGAGCTCTATCACATCACATTTCACTGTCGGATTCATTTCTTCACACGCTGTAGTATAGAAAGTCTCACTCAATTCAATCTCTATCAGCACTGTTGCAAAGACCATGCCAAAAGGCACGCTCTCGCAGTCGATGCAAATGCAAACATAAAGTTTCTGCAAAGGAAAACGCCGCAGTTGGTCCTTCAATATCCAGTCCCAAGTGACTGCTACCTCTAGCACTCAACCATCTTACATGCGTAACACTGTGATCCTCGAAAACCAATCAAATGCATATACCGGGTATCAGAGTTTCTTTGCGCCTGGAGCTTCCCGAAATGAACCATGTTCGCCAAATGTCATAAAGCATTATTATATCGTCGCCGTCTCTTCAAGCCATCAGTGATTTTACAGCTGTTGCTACTTCGGCTGTAGCAATCTTCTCACATGCCCATTTCTCTCGTTCGTCAGATATGTTGCGATCCATGAGCAGTTCGTAAAGCTTTCGTGAAACGTCGCGATTGATGTCGGCGTATTGTTCTTTGGTGATTTCGGCGGACTTCCAGTGGGGTGCCAATGCAGATTTGACGAGCTTATTAATGCCTTCCTTGGCTTCGATGGACATTGTTGCCCGTACAGGCGAAGCGTCTTGCGAGCGTGGTAGTGTTACAGGTCTTTGTCGTCTGGGTCGGGGTTGTCGAAGTTCGGTTGTGGGGGAGGATACTCGATCATTGTCCGATTTGGCTTCCGGTGGTGATCGATTTGGAGAATAGTCGGCAGGGGGGAAGATGGGCTCGACTCGAGAAGTGAGAGGAAGAGGCGATCCAGGACGTTTGGTGATATGTGGTGGCGGAGTGATTGACATGGCTCGAGGTGTAGGATACGAGGACGAAGAAGCTGGCGATGCAGCTGGCGAAGAGTAATCGAGGGACGGGCTGGTGACTCGATTTGGTCCTGAGACTGTCGTGGCGCTGAAGGCAGATCTTGAAGTGTCATCGTCTGACGTGGTGGCCATTTCGACTTCCTTGAGGAGCGACGACAGGAAAGACGGTTCGCCATTTGTGTCGTTGAGTATGCGAGTGGTCGGTGATGATGGGCGCTCACGACCATTTGGCTGTCGACTTGAACTTGCGATGACGGGCGATGCGGAAGAGGATGATTCTGGCTTGTCCAATATTCTTCGTGTTCTCGGTCGCTTCAGCCTGCGTTCGGGTTCTTGAGGAGGTGACTTCTCAACGGGCGAAGCCGTCACTGATTGAGACTTTCTCTTTCGGCTCTTGGGAGAGGTAGTATCCATCTCTTTTGCTTTTTCAAACGCACCCCAAGCTCTGGTTTCCTCAACTGATTCAACTGGCATTGGTGGCGTTGGGTCGCGAATTCTCGGTGGCGCGGCAGCACGAAACACATCTCGAGCTCCTTGACGGCCCGCGATGTTCAATCGTCGTTGCCACTCGTTGAACCTTCTTGCGTCTTCTGCCACCCGACGTTGCGATCGTCTATAGTTGGCTAGAGTCTGATCGTCGTCGGAAAAGTCAAGGTCCAATCCTGCAACATCGTGGATTCTGCTGCTGAAGATACTCCAGGCTCCATACCAATGATCACTCCTGATTCTCTGCCTATTTCGTCGCTGTTCGGCTTGTGTTCGAGGTGCCAATCGGCCAGACAATGGTTGCGGGCGTGAGGGGGCATTGGCAGCGTCTGCAAGTCTAGCATATGCTCCATCTTCTGCACATTCCATGCAAAACCAGTGTCCGGCAGGAACCCGATCGAGACCAATGCAATGTGTATGGTATGGGGCATCGCATGCATCGCAAAGGAGAAGGACTTCTTCGTGATCGGTTTGGCCACAAATGGGGCAGGGTCGTGCCTCTTCCTCCTCGAATTCGTCCTCGATCCATGCATTTGGGTCGAACTCTGCCACTTGTTTCTTGTCCTCGACTTGGTATTCGGATACGACGGTGCCTGGCGAAAAAAAGTCAGCATTCTGAATTATTGCGTGTATTTATGCAACTGCCCCTCTCTGGGGGGTGACTTGTAGTTGGGGACTTAATTCAGCCCTGAAGAGTGAATATTTGAGTCACGAAAACCAAAAGTGACCCGCACACTTCACTTGAAGTGCCGGAAATAATTTGAAGCATATGGAACGAAGCAGAAATATTTGTAAAGAAAAAGGGGAAACGTACCTCCAACCTTGTCGAGTACCTCGACGACATTAAATGCGTGGCGACAAATGGGACAGCTATTTGCTTTTTGCGACCATTCCCGCAAACATTCATCGTGCAAAACATGATTACAGGGTTTGATCAGAGCAATAGGCTGTTGAATGGTTGTGGTGCTGGGATGGGGAGTTGGCAGGTCTGCGGTCGGGGCCGCCACTGCACCCGCATCTTGAAGATCCTCGTGAACACTAGGGTCCGGTACGACATCCAGGTCCTCCAGACAGACAATGCACTGGTCAGCCATGCTGACGGGTAAATTTGTGAGAATGGTCGTGAATGTTGGGGGAGGAATTCATGAACGTGGTTTGTGAATATAGGGGAGGGTGTCGTGCTGCGCGGGTGGTGGTTGTTTTCCGTGCAGTTTGAAGCTCGAAGTTTTGGTGGTGGTGGATGACTGCGACTGCGAACAAGGCGAGGTTTGGAAAGTGAGAAAGGCAAAGGCGCGCGCAGCCTGGGGAGGGGAGTTAGTAACTCGCTAATGTTTTAGCGTCCTTAGGCTGCCCGAGCCAATCAGAAGAAGTGCTGGGCTCTCCTGTGGGCTGTGGCTGCTGCCCCGCTCGACACAAGCGGTCAACCTCCTTCGCAGAAAAATCGGAGTGTGGTCTTTTCCCTATGGATTGAGGATGGTGGATCGTATTGAGCCGGCGGTGGAGGGCTCGTACGTTGGCAGGTCGCGTTGACAAGAAGTATCCGCTAGGTACATCGGCTTGTGGTGAGGTTTGCCCTTGTATCAGACACCCTTACGGCAACGTGACTGCGGCGTATGACAGTCCAGGGTCACGGATGACGGTGCCGTGATGGCTGACCGATCACTGCCACGTTTCTCTGAGTAGCTGTGCTTGTATAGCCCGAATATAAGTCAAATGTGAGGCAGGGAGAACTTTTTATATCAGTGCTCAAATTTGAGTCATGTGACCGACCTACATTCCCAATTTGGGTGCCATTTTTGTATTAAGGCAGGCCGGGATCACTAAATGCGCAGTGAGTCACAAAGTGAAAGAAGGAAGTCGAACTTAACGGCGGGAGCGTCCTCTCTTAAATAGCCCAATGCACATAAGGCAACCAGGAGGCAACGACTCGCCCTGCCTGCAAGATGGCAGAGCCACGCCTCTGAGTCGCAATTGCGTTGCGTTGACGGTTCAATGTGAAGCCTCACTTTCAATTGCCTGCTTCCTTGGAAAACTGCAAGGGGTGGAAGGATGCGTCGAAATCGGCCCTATCTCTCTCAACTCGAAGTCTCGAAGCTCCAACAGAGTCTGGATGAATTGTAAACTGCGGGAAGACCTCGGCCACATTCGATTTTCGGTGGAAATCTGCTGCTGCCTATCAATTTCAATTAGAAGCCTCATATACCCAATCACAAGCAGCTGTCATGTTTCACGAAAATTTTGGAATGAATCGGACGATCGCGATATAGGCACGTAGGAATGGACATGGCGTAATGCGATTTTTGATTTTGCTTTATTCAGGTCATCATCGAAAAGCGACGTCGAAGTTCGTACTCCGCGTGAGAGACGACCGATCCCAGACACCAGCAAATGCCAACCATAACAAATCCATCCCTATCCATCTAAACCTCAGCAATTTCCCTCAATCGTCGGAGAGTAGATCGCATGGCAGCGGCGGCGGGTGTTCTGCAGGTTATAGTCAGCGGATGTGTCCAAATTAAGGTCGCTGATCCAGTCCGAAATTCCTTCATCAATTCAGAATCCAGCAGATGATTGTAGACGTACGATACGGTGTATGCTCCTCCAGCGACGGTCTTGTTGCACGACTTGCAGTTCCAGATTCCCACTGAATGTCTCTTGACAGTTGTCTTTCCGCAGAAGGTGCAGACGTATTTGGCGTGTTGGGTAATTTCCATCTTCTTGACTTGCTTTCGCAGTGATGCACCGTATCTGTTTATCAAGAAATCAAGCTGTCAGCCATGCGCTCTGATTCCATCTCCAAGCTGGTTCACATTCTGCGGACGTTGATGGCTCCTCAATGTGAAGAGATTCCGAATTGCCCTTTGAAAGCCACCCTCCGACAATCGTGCGTGCTGGATGGCATCAATCACGTACCTTGTACCGTACTTGCCGGTAACTCCGACCTTCTTGGTTCTCTTCGTCATCTTGGCTGATGTTGCTGTGATGAACGGTGATTGAGGTTGGAAGTTCTTTCGGTGATGTTGATTTTTGCGATATTTCTGAGTGGTGTTCCTCGCTAAGCAATTGCCCTAGGCTGCCTCGCAAGGCCACAAGGCCACTATGCACGTGATATAAAAGTCGGATCGATCTAACGGTATTCAGCGATCTCAATCCGCGTCGGCCGAGGATCAAGGCGTTAGAATCGGCCAACATGTGAGGTAGGAGACGTACCATGCTTCTGAATCATGCCATCATCGGATTCCGAATTTGTTCTGTCTATTTAAGGGCAATACCTTGTGTCCCAGGCCTTTCCCTTGGCCTAGTAAATATATAGCCAAACATGTCAGCACCTCGGCAATACGACATCGTGGTCTTTGGGGCTACAGGCTACACCGGGAAACTTACCGCAGAATACATCACGACTCAATTGCCTACAGATTTGAAGTGGGCTGTTGCTGGACGCTCAAGGAGCAAACTAGAAGCTGTCGCAGCGGAATGCAAATCTCTCAACCCAGACAGAGTACAACCGGGTGAGTTCTCCTTGAACAGGGGCAGCACGTGATTAAAAAACGTCGAGCTGATTTTTTTCAGCCATTGAAATCTGCAATCTAGATGATGCCGAGCTGGCTGCTTTGGCCAAGAAGACAAAAGTGTTAATTGCAACTATCGGACCATATTGCGTCTACGGAGAGCATGCCTTCAAAGCTTGCGCCCAGAATGGCACCCATTATCTCGATGTCACTGGCGAGATCCCTTACGTCGCTGAGATGATCAAGAAGTACGAGAATGCAGCAAAAGCATCCGGAGCTATCATGATCCCCGAAATTGGGATCGATTCAGCTCCCCCTGACCTAGTCACGTGGACTCTAGTCAACATGATTCGAAATAGGCTCTCTGCCCCTACCGCTGAGGTTATTGTGTCAGTTCACGAGATGAAGTAAGTTCTCTTCCTAAATTCTTGAGCTAGCACTAATCATTCTCTAGAGCAAAACCGTCGGGAGGGACTTTGAACACAATATTTACCCTTTTCGATACATTCAGTTTCAAGCAACTCGAAGCAGCACACAAGCCATACTCTATTTCCCCCATTCCAGGCCCAAAGATCCCTGATCCAAACTCTCTAATAACAAAAATCACGGGAGTGCGTGCGGTTCCAGATCTCGGCATACTCACAACATCCCTGGGAAGAGTTTCAGACACGCCAATCGTGCAACGCAGCTGGGGCCTCTTAGGCGGTCCCGATTTTTACGGTCCCAATTTCCACTTCACGGAGTTCATGAAGTCTCGCAACTATCTCACGGCTTTCATGACACATATCTCAATTCTGGTTGGCTCTCTCTTTATCGCAATCCCCTTTGTGAGGACGTTGGCAAGAAAGTATGTCTATCAGCCAGGAGATGGACCAACGAAAGAGGAGGTTAGGAACGACAGAGTCGAGTATCGAGGAATTGCAACCCCTGATGTTAAGACACCGAATCCGCCTCGGGCTTACTGCCGGGCTTGCTGGGAGGGCTCAATGTACGAGTGTAGGTCATCCGGTCTCCTCGTAATTTCAAATGTTGACTTGAATAGTCACTGGTCTTTCGACGGCACTAGCAGCTATTTCGATCTTGGAAGATGGCCATAAACTTCCTGGCGGGATTTACACCCCTGCTTGCTTGGGCCAGAAGTTCATTGATCGACTTGAAGGTGCTGGATTCAAGCTCGAGACGAAGTTCTTTGAGAACTGATGATTGCGGAACCTCGTCTTTGTACATTCACGGAGGATAAGAGAGGTAGTTGTTTGAGTATGTATATGGATCATCAAAATTCAATAATGATCAGGTCGACAGTTTCGAAACGGAAGTCAGATTGAGCGCACGTATTCTACCTATTCTCCTAGATGGCAATCTTCTTCCAACATTCCTGATCTCGTTTGTCTTCCATGTTGTTGTTTTTTTGCTTGCGTTCAAGTGAACTCTCAAACTCAACTCTAAGATTTCGGGAGCATGTCACCCAAGCCTTTGAATACGCAGGCTACTTGCCTGCCGAGAACCAGTGTTCAACAATCGTTTCCTCCGCCCAGTGCATCTACTCTCCCAAACTATTCTCGATCTTGAGACATCTGCCTATCGCGCAGATACCCCTCGGAGCGAAGGGGAGGCCAACAGAAGAAGTCGGCTTTGCTCAAAAAGGAATATCACAAACTCTTTCTTCACAAACTTAGCTTGCTGGTGGCCATCGTAAGAGCATGTGCCATTGCTTGTCGTACACCTAAGCGAAACCAACTAATGTACACGGAAACATTGTACAACAAGCCTTGTGTATATTTAAATTGTATAAAATCTACAAGAAATTATAGGAAGGAATATAGGAACGTATTTCCCGTGTTTTCTTTGCAAATTTAGGAGGAGAGAAGAAGTAATTAAGACTGGTTTGGGGTTATGATTTCGCTTGCATGTACGACGAGCAGTGACACATGCTCTTACTTTGCCTCTTTCCAATGATTTGAAATTTCAGAATGTGGAATGGCGCACCGGAAACGGCTATTTGAAATGAATTTTGTCCCTTTGTTCTTTGCTCATCTAGTGTGCCGCGTGTAAAGATGTGACTGGGATTTGCTAGAGCAAGGAAGGGAGAAGACTAAATGAGGAAAATGGGACCTATACTTATTCTTTTGGATTTACTCATTAATTCTCATCAACTACAAATAGTTCAACGACATCGATGCCATGTTAAATTTCTGATATATGTCGTCACTTAAACCATCATAATTGCTCTTCATCTGACAATAAACTCGCTGATACGCTGAGGCATACCGACGAATCAAGTTCAGGACAATGCTGTGAACCTGCAGATGTGGCGTCAATGTCATCTGCAACAAGATAAGCCGACTCAGCCTCCTCAGGTTCCGCCCTCCAACCTCTTCTCAGGCAACATTCCCTCTTCTATTGCAGCTTTAATCTCTAAAACTGTCACACCGAAGATGATACTCTTTTAGCAGGGCACGATCAAACATTGTGCTTTCGGAAGATAGAGTATACTGCCGCATCTCTCAAATCATTACCCCGCACCGCAGCCTCGTCCACTGCCCACCGCAATGTCCTTTGGCTATGCAATCGGCGACTTCGTTGTCCTCACCCAGCTGGCCTGGGATGTAGTCCAGAACTCCCGCAAAGCATGCGGAGCCCACGACGAACTCACTAGCGAAGCGACAAGTCTGCACATCGTTCTCCGCCGCCTTGAAATCGAAGTTTCGAAGCCGAACTCGATCCTCGCGCGAAGCGATGACGGTACAGATCGGAAAGAAGAACTGGCACAGTTATCGGAGGATTGTAGACGTGTGCTGAGAACACTTGACAAGATTCTGAAGAAATATAATGCGTTGTCGGAGGAGAAGAGGAGTGTGACGAAGTTGTGGAAGAAAGTTCAGTTTGGAAATGGAGAGATGCTTGATTTGGCGGAGCTCAGGATTAAGATTGCGACCAGTACTTCAGCTTTGACACTCTTCTTAAATCTGTTGTCAATTGGGTCCCAGGGAAAGGTGGAGAGTTATATGGAGAGTCAAGGAGGTGCGTTGAAAGAGATGAGGAGGAGCTTGAACTGGATCACGGCGTCTATGCAAGCCAAGGCGCCGAGGGCTGGGGAAGGGTCTATTTTGACAACTTATGCTGGGGATGATAAGGCGATTTGGAAAGACTTTCGAAGAGAATTGATTCGGGAGGGATTTTCGAGTGAGTTGTTGGAGAGGCACATGGAAACTATCAAGGGTTATGTTATGGAGCTGGGAAGCAGGGGTGCTTTGGACGATTTTAAAGATGACTTCGACGTAGAGGAAGCGTTTTTGGAAGATATGACTGGGATTGAAGTGTCGGAAAATATGAATGTACAGGAGCATTCGGAACATGAATCACAGAAGAGGTCGAAATTCGACACTCTGGACTGCGCCAAGTGGTCAGAAGAGCATTCGGTGGAACTTGCGGCGAATACCCCAGAAGAGAGACTGCATAATGATCGAGAACGAAAGTCAGGAATGGAATGCGAAGAGAGATCAGAACAGATTTTGGAGCGAAAGCTGGGAGATGACAAGAAGAAGGAAACCGCCGAACTTGTGATGCAGACGCATACCGAGCCGCAGGATTCGGGCGAAACCTTGGAATCGACCGGCAATGAAGCGTTACAATTTCCTCGTCAAGGATTTGAGTACTTGTCAAATTTTACAGCATCCACACTTGATGATGATGATGATGATGATAGCAAGCCTGTCTCTTCAGAATTCACCACCGCCGTTGCAAACAATTCACATATAGACAGTTATTCTTCCAAACCTGTATCCCGTGGAAGAGAAAACATTTCCATGAACAACCTTGACGGGACTGCTGTTGACATCAAAAGCATAGCCAGACAATCCCAAACATTAGCGACGGACCCTATTACACCCCACAAACTACTCGAGTTTGACTATGATCCGGAATTATACATCCGCGGGACTTCAGAGTCTTTGATCGGCACAAATCAGCTGTTCTTTGGCCCCCACAGACAACATTCCAACCAAGTAAGGCCTTGGATCTCGATGCAAATCACTATGAGTCCAATATTTAGGCATCGTACCTTAACTTTCGACGACTCTCCATCCACATATAGACCCCATTCACTCTGTCACTTGATCCTCTGTTTATCCCGCTGGTATGCTCAATCACAGACGTCGGTTATTTGCTCGACCTATCCTCCAAATATCCTTTCATCCGTGGTGGACGAATTCCAGCGTCTATTCTCTCGTGCAATTGCTTACCATAGTCGAATGATCACGTCTCAAGTTGGGGGAGCCTACCGACGTCAGTTTCTCTTACTTTTTCGAACTTTACTCCTCAGATTCTTCCATTGGGTAAAATTAGGAGTTCGCCACATGCTCTGGTACGATAAAGGGGATGAAAGCTTTAACTCCAGCGCATGGTGGATGTTGGATGAAGACGCGTACTATTGGCATCGCAAAGAGGGTGATCTTGTGAGCGTACCAATCCCTGACGCGAGGCAGCACGCAAGACCACTTAACAAACTTGGAACACGAGCTTATCGCTATTTTTTGCATGGACTATTCGAAGATGAGAAGCTTGCTAGATCCGGGCGAGCCACCTTTGCCGACTTGATGATCAAGCTTCAAAGCTTGTTACTCTATTTCAAGCGATGGTGTGAGGAAGATCTGCTGGATGATGAAAATACTCGGATATCCAAGTTGTCGAGCCCGGATATGAGTGATGCTGCTGTAGCCAACGCGGTCTATGAGTTGAAAATGTGCAAGCTAGCACTAGAAACTTGGTCATTCCAAAACGACTATTCTGATAGCGTCAAAGAGCAGCGCTTTCCTAGAGGTGAAAACAGCCTCAGTGCAATACTGCAGAGGTCTGATGAATCTCAGCAGAAGCTCTGGTGTGCACAAATTTACCACGAATACAACGACAAAAAGTCCCCAGATCCGCGGTCTGGGAAAAAGAACAGTAAGAAGAAGTAGCAGTATAAGTGATTCGAATCGAATGCATATTATTGTACCTAATCTGTTTCAAACGCCAGACCAATCTATTCTATGCTGCTATCCCCTGCTATTATGTCTTCCGCCCATCTATGGTATACACAAGCCTGGCCAACAAGTTAAGGACCGAACCAACGCTCAACATAAGAAACCTTCCCTGAACAGTATTACCTCAAACTTGTTTCCTCTCTTCCAAGACGCCTTACTCAGCAGTCTTACTCCTCTTCGTCCTCAACTTCATCAACAAATAAACCATCGCATAACTACTAACCGCAAACAAAACCACAATCCCCGCATCCCTCCACCCATAATAATAATCCTGCAAATTAATCGAATAAAGATAATCACTTCCACTCCTGTACTCGCAAACCCTACACCCAGCCGTGGCATCCGGATTCGTCAGGTTCGTCCGAGCGCCCATACCCATCTGATACGGGCCCAGATATTGCTGACAAGTCTGTCCCGAAGGCGGATCGAAGACCGCGAATTCCGCCTCGGCGCAAACGACGGGCGCGGAGAAGGTAGTGAATGTGAGGAGCGAGCCCATGAGGTAGTTAAATGGATTCAGGTAGTAGATCCAATATCTCCAAAATGGTTGGATCTGCGCGTACGGGACCAGGACACCGCAGAACGAGACGAGGGTTCCGATGATGACGGGATTCGCGAGGGAGGCGAAGACGGCGTTGGGCGCGTAGGCGGCGACGAATTGGCCGATGCCGGTGTAGACGAACTCGTACATGAGCATGACGAAGAATGTTGCGCCGGCTTTGTTGGAGTCGTTGGGGAAGCCGACGGTGTAGTACCAGCAGACGAAATATAGGACGGCGCAGACGCAGAGGTAGGGTAGTTCGGAGATGATCAGGCCAGTTACGAATGCGATCCAGGAGTACATCTTTGATTTCTTCTCGCGGGTCTCGTAGATGTCTCGTCGGGCGATGAAGAGTGGTTGAAGTTGTGCGAGGACACCAGGGGCCACGAAAATGAAATTGAAGACTGTGAAGAGGCGGAGTTGGAGATCGGCGACAGTGTTGCCGATCATCCAGAAGGAGAAGCCGTTGAAAAGAGCGGAGCCTATGTGCAGCGCGAACTTGTTGTTGATGTAGTCTGTGTTGCGCCAGATGGAGATGTTCATCCGTTGGGTTACGAGTTTGGTTTGTTCCCAGAGAGGCATGGCGAATTCGTACCCGTCATCTTTTGTGCCAGGCTCTTTGGCAGCGGCGTCAGCGATGATGCGGTCGAGTTCTTCGACGGTTTGCTTGTGTTCTGGGGAGTCGAGCCAGACTTGGTTCCAGTCCTTGCCTTGGGAAAGACTGCCTGAGACGACGTCGATCATGTGCTCTGCAGGATTTGCATCCTTCGGACAGGGAGCGTCGTAACGGGCGAAGTATTCTTTGAGTGTTGATGCATTGTCGCCGATGTCTCCGAAGTAGACAGTCTTTCCTCCCTTGGCGAGAAGGAGGAGACTGTCGAATTGGAGAAAGAGTTGAGCGCTGGGCTGATGGATGGTGACGAGGACGGCTTGACCAACGTCTGCGAGCTTCCTCAAGAATCGGACGATGTTGAATGCTGCCTGTCCATCGAGACCAGAGGTGGGCTCATCTAAGAAGATCAGAATGCTAGGCTTTGACACCAACTCCACTCCAATCGTCAATCTCTTCCGTTGCTCGACTGACAGGCCAGCTCCGGTGTTTCCAATGAGTGTATTCTCGATATCATGCATCTCAAGCAAGTCGACGATTGTATCAACATACTTTAGTTTCTCTTCCCTCGGTGTTGTTCGTGGCTGGCGAAGGAGAGCTGAGAATTCGAGAGCTTCTCGAACAGTGGCAAGCGGTTCGTGAACATCGAGTTGTTCGCAGTATCCAGCAGAACGTTGGAAAGAAATAGAAAGGGGGCGACCGTCGACGAGGATAGAACCATTGATTGTACCTTCGGTCTTGCGCTGGGCTAGAACATCAAGGAGAGTAGTTTTCCCAGCTCCGGATGAACCCATGAGTGCGCCAAGAGTACCAGGCTTGACCCAGCCGTGAATATTGTCCAAGAGAACTCGGTCGCCAGATGGAGTCTTGACTGTGTAGGAGAGGTTCTTCCATGTAAAGACGGACGTGTTCCGAATCAATTGCACTTCAGGTGCCATGGTACCCTCGGACGAGGAGCCGCTCGATTGGACCGGTTGCTTTTCCTCCTTGACAGTTTTGGCAGAAGTGGATAGGGATTCCTCATCCTGCGTCAGATGCTTTGTTTTCTTGGCTTTCTCGCGAGGGATGAGAAGGAACCCGCTGTTACTCGAACGCGAATTCCAATTGCTGGTATAGTAGATGGTGATGACGACGAAGAGAAGCCAAAACGCCCAAAGAATACCAAAGTTTCGCCAGATGTTTGAGACGGAGTAGGAGAGAGAACCAAGATATTGGTCGCCAGTAACGGAAACTGCACCTGGCGAGGCGCCTCCTACACCACTGCAAGCCTGGTATAACGAGTTTCCATAGCCTTCGCCATTGGGAACAAGATTTATTCCGACACAGGGAATGATCTTACCCTTGAACTCGTTCGCCAAAACCGCAGAAAACCCGTATGCGAGTGGATCAATCCCTAGAAAATGTTAGTTGGATGAAGATGTGACCAGAAGAAGTGGTGGAGACTGAGCAGCACGTACAGTAGATCCATACAAACCACTGTTAACAACATTAGCATGTCTTAGTATACTAGAGGTTTGCAAACTTACAGGATGCATCAATGGCTTCCTAATCATGTATCCAGTATACATAATCAAAGCACTGATCAAGAAACCAGACACCTTGCTTGCACCATCGAACGTGCTGAACGCGGCACCAATCGCTCTGAATAGGGCAGTCATACACATAGCAGTGGCAAATACGATGACCCAAAAGGTGAAGAAAGCACCAGCGGTCATTGTCAATCCGACCATGAAATACAGCACGAGGGAAAATATCGAGACCTGAAAGAAGAGAACCGGGATATCTGCTGTTATCTGGGCCAGGCAAAAGGCAGCTGGGTGGTAAAGAGCAAATAATTTGTGCTTTGAGAGGACCGGTCGACCAGTGAATGAGTCTGTCACCTCGGACATTGCGAGCAGAGAATTGAAGAGGAGGGCGAAGAACAGAGCACCAGATTTGACGAAGAGCCCAGCTGAGTTGTCAGGAGCATTGTAGAACAACGACCCAGAGATCAGTGCTTGAACAAGAGTCGATATCTGCTTGATGGCGAAGGTCGCTTTATCTCCCCAAAGGATTTGGTACTGGCGAGTCACGGCAGCTTTGATCTGAGTCAGGAAGCTGACGGTCAGGGGTGACTTCTGAGGCAAGCTCTTATGTTTCTCGTGTCGAACGCTCTCTCTGAAATCTTCCGTTGCTAGCTTCGCTTCATCGCTGGCTGGGAAGTTGTACTCTGCCTCCATGTTCGTCTTGATAATCGACCTTTCGTAGGCTTGCCGGATGTCATTCGTGGCCCTGGGAAATGATGCTTCGAATCCTGGGATGATTTTTCTTTCAGACGGGACAGTGACACCCGTCAGGTAATCTGCAACGTTTGCTCCGTCGTTGCAGTAAAATCCCAGACCCTCCATGAATGGCCTTGCTTCCTTCAATGGACCGTAATAAATTTGCTTGCCTTCATCCAAGACCAAAACCTTGTCGAAGAGATTATAGATACCATTACCAGCCTGGTACAGAGTGAGAATAGACGCGAGGCCGAAGATATCCGTTAGGGCTCGAACGGCCTTGGTGTATTCAAGAGCAGTGCTGGCATCTAGACCACGCGTGCTGTTATCCCAGCAGTAGACACTGCCCCTCGTTGCAAGAGTCTCGATGATACTGACTCGTTTTCGCTCTCCTCCAGAGACTCCGCGGACGAATTCGTTGCCGACCTTGGTATCATGGGTGTGAGATATGCCCATAGACCTCAACAAAAAGTCCCGGCTCTCTCTTTGGAAGTCTTCAGGTGAACCTTGATTGGATGGTAGGTTGAAGGGGACCTTCATGCGTGTGGCGAAGTCAATGGTTTGACCTACAGTAAGGGTTGGGAAGAAAAGCTCCTCCTCAGTGTTCATGACAATCTGACCCCGGTACTGCTCGGCTTGCTTGTGGTCTAGAGATCCCCAATGAACATCTCCGGTAACTTCTGCGTATCCAAGTCTCTGGTTCGCAAGCATCTTGAGAAGAGTGGTGCATCCGGCTCCAGGTCGTCCAAGAACCAGAAGCATCTGGCCAGGTTTGACACATCCATGGGTGTCCTCCAGAATCGTCTTCAGTGGCGCTCCATGTCTCGATTCCTTGATCACCTGGGGGATGTTGAATTGCGAGCCTACGTTCTCATTAATGGCTGCATCCGCTCCGATACCCTTCACCGTTAGGCCGGTCCATGTGACGCCGAGCATTCGGCGTTTGACCTGGTCCTTCTCTCCTTGCTGTTGGAATGCCTTGATCTCTGGCATCAAGTTCCAATCATCTGAAATTGGTTCGCGATCTTCTTCTTCGGAACTGTCATATAGCCTGCTGGAGTGTCTTCTTGAGAGCTGTGATTTTGATCGTTGTGACGCGCCGGACATGATGCGTGTGAGGGCATTTCCCTGGGAATGGTTGACCACTGAGGCATAAGCCTCTGGCCCCGATGTAGCCATGGTTAAAGAAAGATGAATGCTTGAACGGACAAATGAACCCAGGAGCTTGGAAAGAAAGAGTGAATCAACAGAAAATATAGAAAAGGAGGTCAAAACACAATGTCCTCAACTTTGGGGGAACATCCGATACATATGTTGGACCCACCTTTGACAGAAAACCCTTTAAGTTTGGCAATCCGGGTAGAATAATGTCCGATATGCGCCGGATCGACCATTCGAAGTGACCCCAAAGTGCATCTTCACGGATGGCCAAGTTCCTGGATCCGTGTTTGCGTGCAGTTTTGCTGAGGCTCGGCCTTCACTTGAGGCCGAACCAGAATCGCAATTCGAGAATTTCTTTATCTATGACGAGTCCGCTAGTCAAGTCGACATCCCGGCCTTGGTGATCGATCAGCCCCGACATGATCCAATGGAGCTGTCTGGATGTTGTTTGGAGTGGGGATGGAGGCAACTTGGCTTTTCTTGGGCGGACAATGTTCTGCACCGGAGTCCGATGCTCTCCTCGTTTGATTGGCCTCATCCACTATACTGGGATTGATGATTAAGCAAGGTCCGTCGGTAGATCCATATACACCGAAAATCCCGGAATGCTGCTTACGGATATAAGGACTGTTGTCTGCGCTGAAAAGGCACTGGTCCGGCATATGTTGTACTTTTTTATCGATGTATACGAGCATGAGTTTGCTCTCTCCATCGTCGGGCTTCGCTCCATGGCTGAATGATTTATCACGTGACACAACGGACTTCCGTCCAAGTACTTTCATTTTCAGTTTTCATATCAGTAGAGACTGAGGAGATAGAGGCTCATTGGCCGCTCCCCTTTTACCTGTTATATCATCCCTAATTGCAGGTGTCCATAAGGTAAGGTACCTACTCACGAGATCACATGCATGCGTCGTCAAACAAGCGATGAAACGCTGCAAGCAATCCTGCATGAACAAATTGCGCAACCTTGCAATCATATGAATTGGTATCTTGTGGCGGCTGGAATCGTATCCGCTTCCGAAAGCATTGCGAATATCGCGCAAGCAGTGTGCCCAGCTGCGTTCTGGGAAGCCCCTTTTGATTCCTCGCTTACCGGGCGGCCCCCTTAAATCTGCCGAGGGCCTCAAACTTGTTAACCCGGACTCAGAATATCAGAAATCAGCGGAGTGGCCTTCAATATACGAATAACATAAATACATGTAGATTTCTAGAAATCAAGAATCACGCACTGAACAATGGCGGAGGTATTAGGTTCACTGAATGGGATTGGTATTTGAACGGGTTCGGGAGCTCTAGTATGGGTACCACAAATCGTATACGGCGGCTCTCGTGAGTCAGGCCGCGATGCTACCGAGTGGATTTATGAATTTTCTAAAATTGAATCAAGATATAATGCACATTGTAAGGTATTCCCTATCGCAAAAGTCATCCTTCAGAACCTCTAGAGCAATCTCACATAAGCTTGAAAAAAGAATGGACACCCTCAAGCACGCACCTTACCAACGTATTGCCCTAGAAAACTCACTTCTGGGTAGACTTCCTCCCGAACTTATTCTCGAAATTGCGGACTCTCTACCTCCTGAAAACGCGATCCTTTTCTCTCTCTGCTGCCGCTATCTCTACAATACCATCTCAGCTACGTGCATTGCTACACTCAAGAAGCCACTTGACCTTTCAGCATTCTTGGAACTCCTAGCAAAAGATTTTGCCCATTACATAGCCTGCAAGTACTGCAAAAAACTACATGCAACCTCTGCCGCAGCTCAACACATCCCTTCAAATCGGACCGTAAACATCCCGCGGAAGATGTTTTGCTGGGATAGCCCCATCGATGAACTATGTGCTACATATATCCACCACGACTTCTCATTCACCGTTTTCCAAATGACCATGAAAGCAGATCGTCACGGACTTCAATACTCCCACCTTCTCGACCTCCTGTCCGCAAAAGCGCAGACGTGGTCATTCCAACGGGAAGGAAAAGGCTGCGTTTTTCAACAATCCTCGCTTGCCAAAATCGTGGAAGGCTCTCTTATTATACGTCAAATGACAATACTTTTCATCCCAAGCAAGAACGGCCATCCTCAACCATGGAAACTACATCATCCGACTAGCTGCTCCCACATGAAACTCGTCATCCGCTGGGCAGAAAGAAAAGGCGGTCCGTACGACAGTATCTTCGACGAAGACTGGGAGGAATTCAACAGGTGCTGGAACTGCGTTACCGAATACCGTCTCGATTGTAAGGAAAGCGAGAAACACGGTCAAGCGATTTTCTTTACGAAGTGGACGGATCTGGGGAGAGGGGTGGGGGAGGGGGAGAGAGAGTTTAGGAAGCATTTGGATGGGAGGAGGGGATGGGAGGAGGAGTTTCCGTATGTGGAGCCGGGGAGTGTTTGTAAGGCTTTTGAGGGGCAGGATGAGAAGAGGTTTAGGCCGTATAGTTTTTGGGGGACGGGGGATAGGAGGGTAGTTCTTGCGAAGGGTAAGCAGCTGGCGTCAGGGGATATGATGAATGAGAGAGTAACCGGAAAGATGGCTCCAATACGAAGGGCAAGGCGTGAGGATGGGCTGTGAGCAGGAAGATCGCTGATGATTCGGTATCTGATTATCAGACTATTTAGATAAGTCGGGTGCTGGTGGGTGGGTCACAGAAGCTCAATTTTGGATTGAGTGAGAAGGGATTGGTATAAATTTGGAGATGATATGGTGTCATCGAGGAGTTCTGAGGTTTGATTGTTTTCCAGGTTATGCGGTTTGATTTCATGAGCTAAGTTTCAGAAGTTTGTGCTTGGTTGCTCTCTTGAATATCTTTGATATGACTGCTATGAACAGCAATCAACATCACTTAACCCCACAATGGTAGTTGAGTCAACGATTTATGACTAGGTAGGAGTATTTCAGAATGCAGGAGCCCATATCCAAACCTCAAAACTGACTTTCATCAGAAATTCCTGACTTTCGTTACCAGTCACGTACGAGCAATTATCTGTCCCGTTTGAGTAATCTGTCAATCCAAGTTCTCTTTGAGCCTCTTGAAATTGTTTTATCTATTCTTAGCTATTCAAGTTCAGCTTGTAGAGTCACGGACCAATCGTGGAGAGGGAGAGTGAAGATCAATCAGACCCTCATCACGTCGGTCGATTATTCTTAAGAATTTCCTCTTCGATTTATACATACTGTTGCTGGGTGGATCCGTAAATATTTTATGCACGTGACCTCGCGTAAGGCATGGCCGGCTAAGCTGTATTTAAGCTCGTTTGGGCACCTCCTAGAACATTAAGCACTTTCCCCAAAACCGTCAGTTACGTCGTGATTTCCCACATTCCCACTTCGTAACACATACTGTAACGTAAAAGATTATAAAACATCTAATAGCAATCAAAATACAGGAAATAGACTGCAGAATGAACAAAGACGGCAAAACTCAAGGAGTAAGCCACAAGTACTTTTTTTTTCTTCCTATTATTTATAACTGATTTTATTTTGCACGATTAGGGATTTAAGAAGGGCAGACAGATCTGGTGGAGAATTGACGGGTATTTTGGAGAAGTTCTGGTGACAATAATTGAAAAGAAGGACAATAACGGGAGCATGTGGTATAAAGTTCAGGACTTCGAGAAGGGGGTGTATTGGGTCAAAGGAAAAGACTTGAAGTTTGAAAGGCCTTCTGATAAGTGGTAAGAGATGTTTAGTAGACGTTGAATTAAGATTACTGCATATCTTAGAGCGGATCTTACGTTCTCATGGTAGAATATGCAATAATGTATGTGACTGGAACTCGGTTGATGCAAGATGCTAACATAGAGAAATTTCTGTTTGTGCTGTAGAGTCTAGATACCAGAAAGTTGGAGTGTCAGTGCAGGAGAAGTAATTTGGTTTCCTGATGATTGCTTGGTTCTTTTGCGGATGAGAAGGTTTCTGACTCAACTTTTGAAGCATTTGGATAAATTGACGTTGACAGCAATCGTAGTGGTCTGAGGTCAGATACAGAGTCATGTTGAAGTCAAGTGGCTGAAGAATGAAGTTCTAGGAGCCTGTCTGTACTGTACATATAGAGAATGTTTTTCCGGATTGGTTCTCATTAAAGTTGCCTTACTATCCCAGCATCTACATTGACAGTCTGAGACCTTCAACTCACACCAAATCAAATCTATTCAAAACCCTGGACCTCCAGGGTTGACTATCCACAAAACTGTCACTTCAACTAACTCGAAAAACTTCTTGCTCAAAGGAAGAAGAGAACACCTTAAGTCCTATCATGTGAGTTTTTCACCCTCTTCTAGGTAATTTTGGTCTACAGTACCTTCACATGAGACAGCTCTGACAAGTGAGAAGATCAAAATGTCATGGAGAGATAAGAAGGGCGGGTCCAATTCAAATAACTCGAAGAATTCTAATGTCAAACGGGTTTTTTGCGAGCCTAGTAAAGGCTTTGAAGTAGAAAAATGGGCCTACCTGATAATTGGTCAAGAGCCTGGCTACTTGCAGGTTCAAATTCAGTCGCTGCCAATTGGGAGGGGTGGAAGTTGTTCGCGGAAGGTCTGGTTATATCATCTTCGTGGGGAATGTAGCGAAATCGAGGTGCGTGAACGTTACTTGGCTTTCGAAAAGGGCCATGCTTTTGGAAATTGATGAGATTAGGGTTTAGCGAAGGTCAAGTATGCGTTGTTTTACCATCAAGTTACACTGCATAACTATTGAGGAATGCAGTCGTATGCAGTCGCGAGGCTTTTCAAGTTTGTGCAATTACCCGTTTCCTCGAGCCAAGGAAATGCAAGGGTACATCATTTTCAAGAAGTTGTGGTAGTACCACAGGTCACGCACCGTGCACTGCCAACTTCCAGCTAAGTCCTACATATATGACGAGTATTATTCCGATACTTTTAGCATCTTTCTCTTCTCTCCTACTTTTTGGAAGGTATAATGAACTTGTCCACTGACTATGAAGACCGCATGGAGAAGGGAGAGATCTTGGCGTCGTCAGGCATAGATACCATCAGGACGAACTCCTCGAAAGATCCATCCAACAAAGCGTTTTTTACACGCACTAGTGAGGCTACCGAAACAGTGGGGAAGGCTTCACCGAATAAGGCCCTGGGATGCTTCTCAGCTTTCAGGAAACGGCGACTATCAGCTTCAGATGATGAGATTCAACCAAGAAGGCTGGTCGTGAGAACCTGTACCGATTTCTCTCAATCCTGGAAAGCGTGTGTAATCGCTGATACCCTCTAGTAGAACAATGTCCAGACAGGTACCCACGCCTGGCAGCACTCCTCACCAGCGACGAAAATTTTATGCTCTATCGACGCTTTGACTATCTACAGGCACGGCTGCTTCTGCATAAACAAGATGAACTTCGGGAACTTGAATTCGAGCTTGATCATTTGGACGCGATAGATGAGAATGAGAATCCTAGTTTGCTACGCTCCAGGGAGAAGGACGATGCTTTGTCGGGTAGGAGGAAGAAACTAATAGCTGTGATTGAGGGGAAGTTCAATGAATATGGTTAGTCCTTCTCACAGGCTGAGAAAGGGGGATCCTGGTCCTGCGGTCTAGCAGGTTTCTGACTTTCAGCAGCGCGAATCCTTGTCGCGGCTCGAGATCTTGCGATGATCAGCAAGCCTCCCAAAAGGGACTACCTGAGCGTCAAGAGATACTTTGAACGAGCTCCGCCCGTTTGTCACGATGAGAGTTACATATTCTGTAAGGAAGATATCATCACACTCAAACCTGGACGGCAAAGTACCTCGCTTGATCACTTCGTGGAGAAGATGGTACAGAAGCTTCCTCGCAACATTATCAGAGTATGTCTGTCTAACCCTAGCCCCGCACTCAGCTAACCAGAGTAAACAGAAATTTTTCTCCTCAACGGTCCGTGTTTATACCTTCAATTTTAATCTAAATTGTAATGACACAGATTCAAGGAGCTGGCGGAAAAAGCCAACCCAGAAACTTCAAAAGTCATCCTTTACTCACGCAAAACTCTGAACAACATAGCATCTATCATCAATATATCAGCAATCGTTGCACTCCTCGTACTTCCGGTGTACATTCTGCTGCGCTTAACCAAGTCGTCGCAAATTGGTTCCTCACCCTCCTCGACGGGACTCATCATCTGCGTCCTCTTCCTCTTCACCTTATTGTTCACACTTATTCTCGTACTCTTCACAGGAGCAAAGCGTCCGGAGATGGTAGCATCAGCTGCTGCGTAGGTCACCGAACTTCCTTTCACTAGTGGTTGTTAAAATACGTGGCGCAAAGCTGCGCTTCAATATACTACAACTTATGGAACATTCGTACAGACGAGCCAGTACCTTTCAAATTGCTCCTCAAATCAGAGAACTTTTCAAAGAGGAAAATAGCAGTTAGGCTTTGAATATCACTCGAGATATAGTACATTGCAAGGCAGTATTGTGTCAAAAATTCTGACAATCACTGGCGCTTCGTGCAATGTGCTGACAAACCTCATCTTCAGATATTGCGCCGTCCTCGTCGTTTTCATAGGGAACATTGGGCAAACATCTCCAGCATGAATCAACTTTTCAGCTGGAAACTATTGAGCGGCGAAGGATCGTAATCCCTCCCTCAATTTTGAAGTTCCTCGGCTGAAGTGGGAGGAATTCTAGCGGCGGCCGACGTTTGACAAGTGGCTTGACAGCTGAAATTTGTTCACAGAGTAATCAGGAGAAGTTGGGAAGCGAGGTTGGCATGTCTTCGTTGGCTCAGAACTCTGACAACGAGTCATTCATTTTGAGATTATTGAAAAGCATTAAGTTCGTCACCGACTCTGCCGTGGGCTCCCTGCGACCTTGCGCTTTGCTGCGTTCTCTCCTTGCTACAGAAATAAATAGAGAACAAAAAGCCGAGGTACTTTTCTCCCTCACATTTCGGCCTCGACTGTAATGAATCTATTTATATATTTATAAGGCTCAGTATCGAGAGACATGACTCGATGGTCCTGCAGTGAGGCGAGAACTTCAGTTTGAGTTGCGTAACCAGGTTCTACTGGACTAAAGGAGCGATAAGATGTACAGAATGTTTATTTATCATATCTTCCGGCTCCTTGCCTTCCCGATTGCTTCGTGAAACAAACCGCAGCTCGGTATGGCGAGAATCCGGGAGGCATGAGGCTGTGCCGCTCTGCATCTGGGCCTGTCGTCCGGAGGCCCCAACCAGGCATCAGGGCTTGTCCTCCAGTGACCAATGGTCTGGGGAATTCCCTGATGATCTTCAGCCATTTCGGAGATTAAATCGATTACGAACTGCGCAAGCTGCAAACCAAACTGAGTACGTAGTTGGATATCACGTGACATGATCCTTTTGACATGAAATGGCGTGGCCGATACTGGAGGATGCGTGAAACAACGTCCAGAACGGTCAAGAAAACGATCAAGCTGGTCGAAACTTCCTGACCATATAGGCAGGCCGTAGATAGTGAATTGTTTGAGCTTGTCTTCGACTTTGCCAGATTCATTGGTCACGGGGGATTTGGCGTGGCATGCGGCCGCGCCCGACAGGGCTAAGCGCGCGTGTTTTATTCTTATCCGATCTATTTGCCGCCTGTTTCAAGATTAAATTAGATCCTCATCCGACCTCCGAGATCTACGTCCGTACCTCCATCAACATTGTTGATTTTGTGTGTCCAACATCTCAACTTCAGAACAATATGAGATGTTTTATCAATGGTTCTGCAGAGGAGATGCAGTCCAATGTGCTTTGGAGGCAGTGGCCAGCTGTGCTGACGGAGGGAAGATTATTCATGACGGGGGCACCGTAAGCACCCGTCAGCTTCAAGGCAGTGTCTTGAAGGTACGGGCCCAATGAGGCTGTGTTCTCTGTAGGCCACCTCCCTGTTCAAAATGCGACCGCATTCCAGATGCAGGAATATTATTTTCAGCCACAGCCTGGTTGCTAACAAAAGTCTCCTGTCTCGACAGCAAAGATATAAAGGTAGGTCAAAGTCCTGGTGATCGGATTCTTACCCTCTCATCTCATCAGCATCCATTAAATTTTAATACCCATCTCCTTCTTGTCTTGTTGAATCAGTATTCTTGCAATTTCCTTTAGCAGCCTTCACTTGAAAAGATATCAAATCTCAATATGTATTTCTCAACCGCTCTCGTGGCCGCTGCTTCAGCAGCTGTTGTAACAGCTGCTACCATCTCCGTCGAAGTCGGCAATGGAGCCTTGAAATTTTCACCCAACGACATAAAAGCCAACGTCGGCGACTCCATCGAGTTCTCTTTCTTCCCCAAGGTACTTCCCTCTCTCCCTTCCGCTTCCCCAAACTAACAAACACCTCCCCAGAACCACTCCGTAACCCAATCCAGCTTCGCCGACCCATGCCATCCCCTCAAGGGCGGGTTCTTCTCAACCTTCATCCCCACAAACGTCACGTCCGATCAAGTCTTCACCATCGTCGTCAACGACACAAAGCCCATTTGGATCTACTGCGCGCAAACCAAGCTGTCGCATTGCCAGAGTGGAATGGTAGCAGCGATCAACGCGCCTACAACTGGCAACACCCTCGCAGCATTCACCAAGCTAGCGGCCAACGCGACGACCTCCACCTCGCCCCCTGACACCGTCCCGCTCGGAGGAATCTTGGCAGTCAAGGGCTCAGGAACAGTGAAGACTGTTACGACAAGCATCACGACTACTGTTACGACGACCGAAACCAAGGGGGGAAGCACGTATGCTACTACTTATGCTACGAGTTATGGGACGACTTATACCACGGATATTATTGCCCAGGTGAGCACGTCTGGCTCGGTGGTTGCGCCGTCGCAGACTGGAGGTTCTGGATCAGGAGCAGGATCGAGTTCTGCACCGACGACGAGTGCGAAGGGTAATGCTGCTACTGGGTTGGCTGTCAATGCCCCGATGGTGGGTGCGGTTGTGCTGGGTGCTTTGGCTATGTTGTAGGTGTGGGTTGAGTGTGGAGCTAGTTTTGAGCTGGATGTATAATAGGAAGAAGGTGTATTCTATTTGATATTAAGCGTTATAGATTGGGTTTGAAAAGCATTTCGACGTTACCTATCACAAATTCCAACCTTTTGCCTTGCTTTCAATTTCTTCCGCTGGTTGCCAGGACGAGTCACGTGATTGTGACAACTTCAAGGAACCGATAATTGATCCTCTCCACCTTTACATCAGCACCTCAATTAGATGAAGGGGAGGGCGTTTCCTCTGATCATTCTTGTATAGCGGTGCATTATGAAAATGTACATCACTCTTTCGAGCTATCTTATGAGATGACAGTCTATCTGATCCATTTCCCAAGAGGGAAGGTCGAAGGTGGGTGATCGTGTCCTAAGTCAACGATGTCCAAGTTTAACCAATAGAAGGAAACTAATGGAGAGTCTAGGCAGAGTTCGTTGTAAAACCGAAACCGCATGTTATTCCGCGAACACGGGTTTCCCCTTAAAAGTATCGTAGAGAAACATCCAGCAAAGACGCAGAAACCACTCAAAACTTAGAAAGCCTCCAATTTTTCCAGCTCATGCTGAGCCTAAGAGAGCCAAAGAACTACTCAATCAACCCACAACCCCTTAGCATAGACCTCCCCTCTCTTCATATTAAGCAACTGCACCATGCCTTCCCCATCACCAGGGCCACCTCCACTCAGAGTTTGCAACGCCGTTCTGACGGCCAAGTGAGCAATGGTCAAGGAACCTGTATCCAGTTCCGATTTGTGGGATAGGTAGTACGGTATGCAGCGGTGGATATCTTGCGCTGCGGAAATTTTCATTGCTGTGTATGTGTTCGTGGAGGGAGGGAGAGGAAGGGTGTCTTTGCTGCTTTGAAGCTGAGGGGCCGCTGGGGGAAGAGATGAGAGGATTTGGAGGACGTAGATGAGTGCTGTGTTGTAGAGCATCAAGATTGTTGCTGTAGAGGGGTTCTGAAAGACGAGAACGGTTTGAGAAGGGGGTGCGGTTTCTCCACTGGTTGGAATCGGTTGCACTCCAGCAATTGCGGAAGAATTTTCTGATTGAGAATGCTGGTTATCGGTATTCCATGCTATTTTCCACTCGTGAAGCTGCCCAAGCATGTCCTGCGCCCTCCGCGCTATGCTTTCTCGCTGCTGGTGGTGTGTGACATTCTCGAGGCCCGCACCATTCTGCATCGTCTCATCATAATCCGCAACAAGAACCGTATAATCAGCCAACACGTTCCAGAGATAGTACTCAGCCCGTTCTGCAACATCTTCAGACATCCAAGGGATAGACTTCCACTCTTCTCTCGCCAGAATCGATGGCTGCCTCCTTTTCATCGAGGCAAGGATAATCATGCGTCTCACGCCCTTGAGCATTTCCCTGGACCTGGGAGAACGATGGAAGTTTGGACCTCTCAACTCAAGCAACTTTTCCAATCCGCTCATATGCTTGAGGTAGGACTTTCTACCCGTCGGCACGAAGGCTTCCAGGATGATCAGCGAGATTACGGAAAGGATGATGTCGTCGCGGAGATAGCATTGAGGATCCGACAGGGCGTTGCTGAGCCGCCTCAAGGTCTCTTCGTGGATGAGATAGCCATGGGCGAGAATTGAGAAGTTCCGGTGCTGTGCGCCATAGAAGATAGTCGCGAGACTGAGGACAGTGATATGGAAGAGTTGGCCGTCGCCTCCGTTCTTGACAGCGGTGCATAGATCGTTCAATTGCAGGCCCTGCAGTGCTAAGTCAACGGGCCCACCGCAAAGGAGATATTTGCTAGTGTAGCAGATGAATGCTTGAATTTGAAAGCCCTCTAGACTGGGTGAAGTGACCGAAAAGGGAACATAAACCGGATAATCACGTGATTTCGCAGGAGAAGTCCAGCCTGTCGTATACCGTCCAAATTGGGCTAGATTTCTCTGATCGATGAAAGTAAATTCTTTTGCGCCGCTGCATTCGAACCCACATCTCTCGCATCGATTGCATATTGGGCGTTTTTCATCTTGATGACTAGATCAGCCTGGTACCTTTGACCAATAGTGAGAGAATCGGGTGGTTTCACCACATTTCACTCGTCGGCGGCGACAAGTTGAGCAGCCTTTTGACCTCCCAGCGATGTTCACCATTATCTTTTGCTTGCGTGAAAGAGAGGTGGTGAGAAATCGGGAGAGCCGGGAAGATCTAAAAGGTTTCAGCAGGTTGGCGCTATACCCAATAGGGCGCAATCCGCGAGTAACCTTGTTCGTCCTATCACGTTCGAGCAATCCTTCACAAGCTGTGTGCAAGAACTGATACTATTTTTGAAAGCACCTATACATTAGCACGATGTGGAAAATTTATTACTGGAGTTAGGAGAGGTGGCGGTGGACTCACAAGTATATAATAAGGGCGTCCTCCCTTCCCCGCAGTCCTCCAACCCAGCTACTGCATCATCCATCTTCAATAGAGTCGCTTTTAAGATTCTTCCGAACTCTCAAACATTGCTAAACTCCTTGAGTGCTGTCATAATCCAAGGTTCACAATCATGGCCAAGACCGCAATCATCAATGCGCTCGTCTTCGATGGGCACACGGTGCATCAACACGTCAAAGTCACCATTGAGAATGGCCTCATCAGCAGCATTGCCGATTCTGCTGATACAAACAATGCGAAAATCATCGATGGCACAGGGCAGACTCTCCTCCCTGGTCTCATCGATTGCCATGTCCACCTCGACCACGATGTTGAGAAGACTGCCCGTCTCCTTCTTCAAATAGCCAGGGCTGGTGTCACCACAGCCTTAGAAATGGGCCATTTCCCTGGAGCTGTGCGTGAGAGTCTCCGCAATCGTCCTGGCATCGCAGACGTACGCTTCGCTGGGAATTTCGCGACTAGCACAGGAAGCAGACACAGTCAGTTCCCTTTCATCACGCAAGCAAGCATAGTCGACGATGTCGGAGCAGCTACGCGCTTCGTGCAAGACAGAGTATCAGAAGGCGTCGATTATATAAAGATCGTTGCCGATGTGCCAGGTCCGAGCCAAGAAATTGTGAATGCGCTTGCCATTGAGGCGAAGAAACATGGGAAGTTGAGTGTCGCGCACGCAGCCCGGAACATAGCATTTGCGATGGCGCAGGAAGGAAAGGTAGATGTCGTCACCCACGTTCCATTGGACGTTCCACTTGACGAAAATGCAGCGAGATTGATGAAGGATGAGGGACGGGTTTCCGTTCCAACTCTCGTCATGGAGGAGACGATGGCGAATGCCAAGATCATACCCCACTTGAAGTACTCCGCGGCCAAAGATTCCGTGACCCAGCTACACAAAGCTGGTGTGCTGATATTGGCTGGAACAGATGCGAACCAGTCGCCCATGGCTGGGGTGAAGCATGGCGAAGCTCTTCATCGCGAGTTGGAACTCCTGGTCGATGCTGGCTTGTCCAATGGGGAAGTTTTGAGAGCTGCGACAAGCTTGCCAGCTGATTGGTTCCGGTTGGGAGATAGAGGTGTGATAGCCGTTGGGAAGAGGGCTGATCTGGTGCTTGTTGAGGGAAACCCGGTGGACGACATCACTGCTACCAAAAGAGTAAAAAAGGTCTGGATCGCAGGAGAGGAGGTCATGCTGGAGTGATATATAATTCCGGAGGTACTTCTACAAGGAACTGCCTGGAGTAGCGTTGAATCGAAGGTTTGCAGGTAGGTAGAGAAGAAAATTCTGGAAGGTCAGGCGATTTATTTGACTGAGGAAATATTGAGGATACAGCTCGTAAACAATTCATAAGGCAATTGGCACTTCCAATGCATTTATTATTGCTAAACATAAGAACAATGACTTCCCCGTCTTTGGGTTGGAGAATGATGATTTCGAGGAAATGGACACCATTCACCACATTCGAGGTCTTGAGGTCGGGGATTAAATAGCCATTGATCCCAGAAGTTGGCCATCAAATCAATGTAAACAACGTTTGATCGATGCCAAGTTGAGGTACAAGCCAGAGAAGCAAGTGTGGATTGCCTGCGAAGCACGAAAGGGCAGTCTCCCGGAGCACCGGCAGTTGCTGCAAGCTTCGCCCCCTTAGACGAGAGCGTCTGACTTAGGGATAATGATAGAACATCGCTCCTGATGCTCTTTTTCTTCGCAATTAATGCATCTATTTTGTCAAACGAGATATGCGGTGAGAGAATCCTGGCGTGAAAAGTTGCAGAGAAGTGGGCGTGCAAAAAAGAAATCGTCCAGCTTGACCTGGGACGTCGCGACTAAGCCAGCACGTGATGTTTACACTAGTCTCTTTCGGCTAATCCCTTGCGCTAGCGCCCGGTATGTGGAATTCTGAGGAGAGTGCCACGCACCACGTAAGAAAAACCATGCCTCCCGGCCGTTCCAGCACATCATCCTCGTCTTTGCCATCAGCACCTCGAAGTAACATGATAGCAGAGAAGGCATCATATGTGCTTGTTAGAAAAGGCATCTCTTGGTCCCAAAACGGATGCCACCCCTGAATCTGGGGACCCCTTACGACGTCAACAAAGTAAGATTCATCACCCACAACCCAACCACGCATGCAAGAAAGGGTTTCACGATTCCCGTGGGTTCTCCAAACTGTAACTATACTATGAAATCGTGTAAATTGTTTTAATAAATGGTATTGGATTTGCACGTCTCCTGAGTGCAATATCGAGGCTGATTTCTGGTAATGCGGCTACCATTTCGCATGGATTTCGGAAAATTCGTAGGAGACCGCAAAATCTGATAAATGCATAAAATACATACATATGAGTACTTGAATTGTCGAGCGTGCTCGCAGCTTCAAATTGAGCCCAAGAAAGTGGCTGAGAGAAGAGTTGTTGTTGTGATCGCTCGCAGTCGAGGTTAATGGGGATTGAGGGGAGGGTCTGGCTCTGGCTCCTCTCCTTCGTCTGCCGACAGGGATCCCGGATTAGCGCAGCCGAGCCAAGCACCTTTCTGAATTTAACAGCCCTCTTCCCCGACCCTCTCTTCCCTCCTCGAAACTTCTTCAACTCCTTCAACGCGTCGTAAAACTTGCTTCATCCACCAGCAATCCCACCACGCCGCCATCACGACTAGATGCGCCTCCACTAACACGCCTCGAAGATCACGGACGCGTCGAGATCCATAATCTGTAAGTTCGAGATTGATATGCACCCCGGTCCGTACGCAATCGTGCCCAGGCACTCCCTTGCGCCTCCCGCTCGGCCTCAAAACAACTCAACAACAACCCCCCATCGCTCCCATCATCAGTTGCGACTCTCCAAGGCGGAGTAACTTGCTTCCTTAGCACACAGCTCGCTTCTTTAAGGGGACATCCGGGATCTGACATATCTTCTTCCTGCAGGTTCTCCGGCCCAGTCAGAGTTCTTCTGTCCACCACAGAGCAGCAAGATGGTAAGTTCCCCTCTACTTCTCACTAATGGACCATCTGCTAACTGATCTAGGTTCTCTTCAAGCGCAAGCCGGTTCAATATCAACCCAGACCCCACATCGACAATGACGAGACCGAGGTAAGCGACTTGGGTAGGACATAGGCAACTATGCAGCAGCTGACTCTGGGCACAGGTCTGGGTAATCAAGGCGACAGGAGAGATATTTGTAGACTATGAGCAATACTTAGCTCGGTATGCAGCTCTTTTCGACGTTTACTCTTCAATCCGCTAACATCTTACCAGGATGGACTTTTATAAGCAGGTTAGTAGAACATGTCCTCGAGCAGTCGTCGCAGACTTACTCTAACGTTTTCTAGCGACGGTTTATCTGCCAAATCACAGGACATTCTGGATTATCGTTCTTTGAAGCACTGAAGTCTGAGGTATGAACAGGGCTCATAACCAAATTTTGTTTGCCTAGTACTGACCTCTCCATAGCTTGCAGGCGCACAAGAAGTTGAAGAGGCCTTCCCCGAAGCTTTGAAAGGACCCATTTTACGACGTGTACAATTCCAAACCATATCTCGAATCGATACTCTCGTTGACCTCATCTTTGACGAATTTCGATCCGATTACTATCCGGGCGAGGCGGTCACAGTACATGTAGTAACTGGGGAGCGACTCACTGGAATTGTCAGGGATAAAACACGCTTTGGATCAAAGGTTCTGCCAGACGGCACGGTCAGCGCACCCTTCTCAAGGTATTTTGTCAGCCTTGATAATCGCCCCACCGAAGAAGCCGTCGTAGATGATGCGCATATCACTCGCGATCGCAAGATATTCACAAAGCAAGTTCTGCGGTCATTCATCAAGAAGACAGTCACGAGAGAGGCGTGGACGGGTGCTCCGTGGCTGGTCAAGCCGGAAGTCGCCCAAGTTTATCACATCGACACCCGAGTGCCTCCGCATCTTCGTTACGAGAGCAAGGCTGCAGAACGAAAACAAAAGCAAGCACAGCAGAAGAATGGCCAGCCAGACTACGATGGCATGGTGGGCAGTTTCCAAGGGAATGCTTCGCGACTTCCTGAGTTGAAGCCAGCACCCAAGAGCCACAAGAGCAAGCAGCAGCAACAGCAGCAAGGTCAGTTAGCGAAGAGTAAGCAGCAGTCATTTTTGAACCCTGCTCCTAACAATCCACACCCTCCCCAATTTGTTCCTCAACCACCCTACCTGTCTCACACATTCCAAGCTGTCGGCCCACCTCCGCCAGTGGGACCCCATGGGCCCCATTTTACCAACTACCACAACGCCAACTTTAGCTTTGCACCACTGGCTTCGATGCCACCTGCTCCTCCCCCTCCTCCCCCGATCAAATACCCTATCGAAGATCTGCAGGTTGCTCCAAGACACAATGCACCACAGCGACCCGCACTGAAGTTCTTCTCCCAAGATACACCATCAGATGCTGGCATGACAAAGGGCGAAGGAAATGGCATTCTTATGAAGTCTATTGGACCTTTGCTAGAGTGTTGGGATACATTGAATGTTTACTGTGAGGTTTTGAAGCTGGACTCATTTACTTTCGACGATTTTGTTGAGGCGATGCAGTTCTCTTCGGAAGATGTTGACTGTGAATTATTTGTTGAGACACATTGTGCAGCATTGAAGATGCTTGTTTCTTCTGAGGCGGAAGGTGGAAAGATTCACGTCCAATTGCCAGATATGGATGAGGACAGTGACGAGGAGGAGGATGAGGAGGCTGAGGCGAGCGCACCTCCAACGCCAACTCCAGAACCAGAACCGAAGCCGAAAGGAAGAGCAACTCGAAGCAGTCTGGCGAAAGCTGAGGCCGAGGCACTGAAGGCTGAACCAGAGCCAGCGAAAGAACCGACTCCAGAACCCCAAAGCCCTCATCGAGCAACCGAGATGCAGGCCGAAATTGGTTGGATCGATCGTTTGAGAAAGCGTGACTTCAAGAACGGTGGGTGGCAGATCATCATGGTTGGACTTTTGCATCAGCTTTCTAAGAACCCTCGGAATTTCGAATCTTGCGAGACGCTTCTTAAGGAGCTTGCACCTCTGGACATGCCAGCAACTCCAGAAACCGCCCGACAACAATACGCCAAACTCGATGTCAATCTGAGAATCCAGGCACTTGAGATTGTTTGCATGCTGATCGCAGAGACAAAGGCAGTCCGACACTACATGGAGGAGTGTAGCGAACAGATGACAGGATTCCGCAAGGAGAAGATCCAGTTCCAGCGTGACCGAAAGGCTCTGTGAGTAGTCACGTGATATCACTGTGGCTTTTTGCTAATGAGAAACAGACTTGAGGAACTTCGCCTGCTGAACGAGGAACGAAAGATCCTACTCCCAGCAAACTTGCCACCATCCCCCGTCCAGGAGACCAAGCCTTTGAACGGAGATGTTCAGATGTCTGGCGTCGAAGAAAAAGGCAACGATGACACTGAGGAGGAAATCATCGACACTGATGAGGACCCACACTTGGGTAGATCGTTGCGACGTGGTCTCGATCGAGCTGCAGAGAGAAAACGAAAGCGCGAAGCAGAGCAAGAGAAGAAGGAGAAGGCCGAGGCCGAGGCGAAGATCCCCAAGCAATCGAAGCAATTTACAAAACTCATGAAGGATATTGCCAAGAAGGAAGAGGCCATCAAGGCTTGTGAAGAAGAGATTGCTGTCCTGGACAACGACCTTCGGGAAGCAGATTGTCCCCGAACACGTGTTCTTGGCAAAGATAGATTTTGGAATCGATATTACTGGTTCGAGCGCAATGGAATGCCATATGCTGGAATGCCTGACAGCTCGACTGTCGATGCTGGCTATGCCAACGGATGTCTTTGGGTTCAAGGACCTGATGATATGGAACGGGAGGGATACATTGACATGAAACCGGAGTGGCAAAATGAGTACCGCATGAAGTTCGGCATGTCGGTCCCGGAGAGGAAGAAGATGGAGGAAGGCGCTACTAGTCTCTTTACTGCACATCAGTGGGGTTACATTGAGGATCCTGAGGCTCTTGACGCTCTGATTTCATGGCTTGATACTCGTGGGATCAACGAGGTCAAGTTACACAAGGAACTCAAGATCTATCGGGATCGGATTGCGCGAAATATGGAGAAGCGAAAAGAATACCTCAATCCTGCCGAAGACAAGTCGGTCGACTCAGGACCAAAGCGCATGTCCACTCGGCGGAAGGAGCAACATCTCGACCACACTGCTCATCGCTGTCTGTCCTGGCACAACTCGACAGCCCTCCAAGAACTGGGCCACCTGCATTCGGATCAGCCACGAGCACGAAAGCCAGCGAAGAAGGCTGCTGCGGCACCACCACCTGTTGTTGAAGAAGAGAGGCAAACACGAAGTGAGGGGAAGGGCAAGAAGCAGAAAGGTCTTGGTCGGCAGGGCACGAGATACGAATTTTCCTGAACCGCCTGCATCACTTCACGGTGTGGCGTTTTGTTGTATAAGGTACTGTCATTCTTGAACGGAGTACGGATTAGATTTGAGCATGGAGTATGGTGGTCGTTTGGCTTGGCGTTACCAATGAAAACTGGCTGGGCATGAAGAATGGCGTTGTCTGAGTCGTCTGGTCATCTTGGCCGAGCAATCAAGGGCTTCTGCAACTGCGATCAAGCTTTAGACAAAAGATGTTTGCGTATTAGACACACTTTACTAGATATGATTCAATTCGTTGATCTACACTATAATGCTTGGTCCACTGTGAAATTCTCTCAATCTATCACCTGACAAGTGCGTCGAGATTTAAAAGTGGGAGCAAGGCGCTCGAGGAGAGCATATTCTTCGGATACAGCTTTACCTGGGCAATGCAAACATCCGATAAAATCACAACGTCAAGTGCCGCCAGGAAATGCTTTCAAAAGCATTGGTATCAACATTTGCTGTCCTTTTTTCAACATAATCTGCCCTAAGTCTTCCACAGGTGATTTAGCTCAAACTGGAATTTAAATATTCTCCAAGCTTCTGATGGGGCCTGCATTTAGATCGTGATGATTGCTTAGTTTTGCACTTCTGGTGCTTAGTGTTTAATAGGTCCCAACTTCAACATACTTAAAATGCTCGTCTGGCTCCTCGTTCTCTTTTCCTTCGCTAGGCTTACTATCTTACCATCGTGTCTTTGGTAAGGAAGAGAGTGTTGAGGGAGTTGTGTATTGGAGAAGGGAGGATTTGGATGGGAGTGGGGTGAGGGTTAGGGAGTAGTGGAGGGCGAGGCCGGAGTGTGGAAGTTTGGTGATAAGTGGTTGGGTTGAAGATACTCGACGGATTAATTAAAGGGTTAGGGAGTGGGTAAGTCCATTGGTGGCTGGGATACTTTGATCTTTGTGTTTAACCTGTGGAGAAGGGGAAACAGCACAATGGGACTATCTGCATTTCTTTTGTTTTGAGATGGTTCATGAGTTTTACACCATTGCTTTGGCTCTTCTAATGGGTTCAAGCTCTGAAGTTGAATGGCTAGAGCCACCAGTGGTTCTGGTGGTTGTCAGAATTTGTGACGCAATACTGGCTTTCAATGTACTATACCTTATGGAACATTCGTAAAGCGAGGAGCCACTACTTTTCAGATTGTTCCTCAGATCAGGGAACATTTAACAAAGGAAGGTGGCACTTAGCCTTTAAATGTCCCGCCAGCTATAGTACATTGAAAGCCAGTATTGCGTCACAAATTCTGATAATCACTGGTAGAACTGCTTTGGCTTGTCATTTGTAAAGCCATGTATTCTTAAGAGTCTTTAGCTTTGGTTCTCAACTATCAACGCATAAAGGAATCTTCTCAAACGAAAAAAGCTTGATTCACCTCCGGCTCGTAGCTTTTGAGAAATTCCGACCGCGTTATCGATTCGCGTCGCATCGCATCGCGACTTCGATCTCAACAACTCTCCAACACATCTACCAGATACAAACGATGGACAACAAACGGGGCTTCCTTGCCTTTTTCAGAGGCAAAATTTCTCAATTGAACCATTTCAAGGTAGAAAACCCGGCTGGTCAAACCGAAAACCCCCAATGCTAACCTACGAGTAAAGTCACTGGCTACCAGCTCTGCCAAAGCCTCTCCGTGGGAGCGACTTCCTCCTGAAGTTCGACAGCAGATCTTCGATAACCTGGATGAAGAACTCTTCATTGACGACTTCATATTCCCCCCCGCATTTCCTAGACCTTGTCCTAAAGAACGGACACACTTCCGCTGGGGCGGTTCAATACCTCCTCTCGTGGTTGCTCTCCGATCTTTGCCCGTGTCTTACTGTCACGCTATCGAGCATTTTGCAAGCACGAACGGGGTGTTGGATCTGAGTTTCGGGTGCAACATTGCTAGCATGACCAAGTCCGAACTAGGTGTTATCACAGCCGTCCGGTTTGATGTGGGGTAAGTAATGTGTTGGGAGTAGCCAGGCTAGTTATCTCATGCTAATCCATCACTTCTAGTTCCCTAGTCTGTGTACCAGACATGCTTGTTAAAGCACACAAAAAACGAAAGGGAAAAGTCTCGACAATGTCCTTCTATTCACTGACCAAGCCTTATCGCTTCCGACCCTCCTTCCTGCTAGCAGAGAATCTTCGAATCTTCCATCTTTCTCTCGACTACCGATTCTTCCATCGATACAATGCCCCCCATTTCCTCACAGAATTCCCGTTCTGGCTCGAAGGTTGCAAGGCCCTTTCCAAAGTCACTGTCGAACTCCCGATCTGTCGCGGATTCCTTCGTACCGAGGAGAGAAACATGATCATCTTCGGCATGATGGAACGTCTTTATAAGAAAGTTGGAGTTGAAGGACGTTATGTTAGGACCACAGAATATGGAATGGCTGAATCGGAGGAATGGGAATGGGAGGCCCCTGGAGGAACGTATATGGACTGGAGCAAAGATTTGGGCAAGAAGTGGAACCCAACCGGTTTTCGGGAGGCCTGTCGGCTTATGTTACTGAAGGTAGCTTGCAGAGCTGACCTAGCTAATTGGGAATGAGGGCTGAGCAGTTCTTGTTGAGTTTTGTGTTGATTGCCTATGGAAATGGGACCTTTACCATGTTGAGGTTATGATCTCTTGCTTCTCGAACTGATTCTTGAGAGGCGATGGAGGGCTGCTTCAGGCATATGCGACTTCCAATACGCATGAGAGGCTTTCATGGTGCATATCCGGTTTGTAGATCAGAGGAAATTGATGAATCGCAATTATTTTATTACAATCCTTAACCTTTACACAAAAGGAAGTCCTGTCCAACCCCTACTCGACTACTACTTCGCTTCGCCTTCCATCATTCCTGTCTCCAAAGAGAATACTGATAGTATGGCAATCTATCTGGCTGCATAGATTAGATTCAGGACTTATGTTTCATGCCTTGGGTTAAGATTGGGCATCTAGGGTTGCAGTGTTATGGTAGGACGTGCTTGTGAAAGAGAGCAAACTTGCTCGGTGTTGATCAGTTTTGCAAAGTCATATCCTAATTTATCAATCGCTAATTGCTGATTGCTTTCCATCTGACTGCCAAATTGTTTTGAGGGGAATCATGCTGCTTTCAGTGTGCAAAGCTGAAATATTTAAAAGATATCACCAAGCCTTCACCTTTTGCTCTTGAAAGTGTATGTATATAAATTTACTGGTCACTGTTAGCGCTCTTAGAATAATGATCAGGGTGAATTGAACAGCTTCACCTTCATCTCGTAAATGAAAAGTCCAGCTAAATTTCGGAAAATTCCAACTATATGGAGCGATTAGCTTTCTCATTTTGAGAATTATTTAAAGAGCACCCTTCTACCGTCTCGCCTCGTCCTCCTTCTACAACAGCAACAGAGACAACAATCTTCAACTTGTTTCTATCACAATTTCTTCTACAATCTCTACAACTTCAACCCATAGGCATCCCATCCATAACTTCAACCTCTTTCCATCACAACTTCTTCTCCAGCCTCTACAACATCAACGCATAAGGCATCCCATCCATCAAAATGAGCCATAATAATCTTGGCGCTGTTCAATCAGACAACGAGGCTGCCGCACCTCCGTCGCCTTCCGAAATCCTCAAAGTCTTTCCGTGGGAACGACTGCCTACCGAAATCCGAGATAAGATTTTCGACAACCTGGAAGACGAGCCTCTGTATGAATCATATTTTAAAAGGAACGGTTCTGTGCCAGCTCTTGTAGTTGCCCTCCGATCATTGCAATTGTCTTATGAGCACGTCCTGCAGAGATTTGCAGAGAACAGCTCCGCCATTGTAATAAACGAATGGACCAGCTTCGATCTTAGTGATATGTCACAGAAAGAGCTGGATACTATTGTGAAAGCTGAGATGGAGCTCAGGTAAGCTGCCTCATTCTGTTTCGTTGTTCAATGCTAATAAAGGTATTCAAGTTCCATTGTTCATTGGGTTTGGGGCAGTCCATACGACCCCGAGTCCCAAATCGGGAAGCCAACTTGGTATACTAAGCAGTTCCTTCGAGCAACGAACCTCCGAGAAGTTCATCTCTCCCTCAATCTCGAATATGGCGTTCACCAATTTGACATGGTACAATTTATTACGGAGTTTCCATATTGGCTCGAAGGCTGCAAAGCGCTCACTAAGCTGACTGTCGAGATTCCCATCGTTAACGTGGACGAATCTGATAGACGCAGAGTCCTTGATGGATTGATGACCCGGATTCACAAGAAGACCGGTAGGACAAGTCTGTTTATCGAAGTCGTGGGACAGAAGTGGCATGAGATGGCGGAAGTCTGGATTTGGGAGGCGGCGCCAGGAACTTAGATGAACTGGGCACTGAACTTGGCCATCGAATGGAAAGAACCGAGTTATCGCCGCTGGTTAAGAGTCAACCAATGGAGCATTTTCAGCAATAATTTCTATGAACAGCTGGGGTTTCGGGATGGGCAATTTGTGGTGGACCATGAGCGGGAGGCTCCGTTCTGAGATGCCAAATGAAACATTGGAGCTTGGCTGATCATGATCCAAAGGACATAGGAGGCTATGCTAGCAAAGCAATTAGTCTCCTTCATGCAGGATTCTTGGTTATATGAATTTGTCAAGACTCCAGACACTAGGTGTATCAACCCAAAGACGCTACATGAAACATTGTCTCCTTAATCCACTGATCACCGAGAGCTCTCTGAAGTGATAAGCACATATCAAATTAATTCATAACAGAATGTTACGCGATATCCCAACCCGAATGCCGCTGCTTTATTAATGTTGTACCAAAGACTTCGAGAGCTCCTGTTGTATAATAATTTATATCTATTTTTATTATAGTTTTCTCCAGTTTGGCTCAGATTCTATATAGTTTTGGCTTCATAATTCGGGTTTGAAATGGGAGACATTTGATTTTTCTTCAATTAGGCGAGGTGAACGCCCCCTTTTCGAGCCTCTTTTCTAAACCTCTATCCTCGCTTACGGACTGCTCTTCATACCATCCTATTCTACCCTTATAAAATTGAGAAACTAAAGCTCAAATCCTCCAGAAAGCGACATGAAGAAAACCCTAAAACTTGGACAAGACATATCTCTCTTATCATATCCACCTATTTCGACGTCTCCTTTACTTTCCTCACATTGACCCATCCCATGCCCCAGCTAGCGATGAAAGCAACCGCTGCTGTTCCAGCAGCTAAGTACTAGATTTAATCAGAGACTCTCCTCGGTATCTCGAATAGAAGAACTTACAAAAGTATGCGTCAATGCCTGATTATACGCCATCAAAACCCCATTCAGCTCAGCCGCCCCAATCACATCCCGCAAATTTGTAGCCCCAGTATCAATCACAAACTTCGCACTCACATTCGGAGCAAACTCCCTTAATGCAGGACCCAGCGAGTTTGTAAACGTCGTCTGTGCAAATGCAATGAAAATTGCACTTCCGAAAAATTGGGTGAAGACAACTAACGCAATGCCTACGGAGATCTGGTCTGCTGCTACATTAGTTTGTACTGCTGTTAATGGTTGCTGCTGCACGCATCCCCTAGCTAAGCCGCAAAGTATTTGGTAGCCGATGTATTTGCCAGCGTTCGAAGAGATGGACAGTGTACTTAGAAGTCCAGAACCGATTGCTGAGAGCAGGTTTCCGCCAATGGCCCATGGGGTGTAGTACCCGAATTTTGAAACTGGGGGAATTAGTTCATGCGCGAGAGAAGGGAAGGAACCACAAACTCAATGCGCCAGACATAATAGCCAAGACGATCTGAGGTCCAATAGTCCCCATGAAGTAGACACCGCTCATTGACGGTGAAGCCCCCTTGATAACTTGAAACCATAGCGGCAGATAATAAGCCAAAAGCTGCATACCGCCAAACTGACCCATTGAAGCTAGACAACTTGAATACACTATCCGTCTCTTCAATAGGGTAAGTGGCATCATTGCCTTATCTCCAATATGATATTCCCATGTTACGAAAATGCAGAATGTCGCCAGAGAACCGAGGAAAAGACCTATGATTGTCGCAGATTTCCATGCATAGGTTGTACCGCCCCATTGGAGTGCAAGGAGGAGCATGATGCAAGATGGTGCGAATGTTACAAAACCGATAGGGTCGAGTCTTTTGAAGATCTCCCAGGATGAAAGGGGTGTTGACGCAGTGGACGTGGGTTTTCGAGATGGGAAGTGCGTGAAGAGGACGATCACTGCACTGAGTGCTCCAATTGGGAGGTTGATGTAGAAGCCTGCACATCGTTAGTGAAAGTTATTTAGTACGTACAGTAAATTCATAACTAAATGTGAATGAGAACTTACACCATCGCCACGATGAATATTGAGTTATTATCCCGCCGAGTAACGGCCCAGCCACAAGTCCGAGCATGATGAACGCCATGACGATCCCGAGATAAACTACGTGTATGTTAGGCCATAATGTATAAGATAGGATAGATTATAGTGCTTACATGGTCTTTTCTCTTGGGGAGAAACAACAGCTATGATAGTAAATCCGCCGTTCATGAGCCCGGAGCCACCGACTCCTGCAATGGCACGCCCGATAATAAGCATCATGGAGCTTGTAGCAACACCACATAGCAGTGAGCCAAGCTCGAATATCGAAAGGAAAATTAGGAATGTTATCTATGATATTATTAGTTCTCTGAGTTTCTACAAGGGATTGAGGAAAATCCAACTTGCCTTCAAGGAATGATGCTGATAAATCTTCCCAGAGTTCAGTTGGCACACACAACTTATTTCAGATTAGCAACACATTACCGAAAGAAGCCTCCTTCTAAGACTTACTTTGAAATCATATATGCACTGCCATACCACCCAATATCTGCAATCGAGTTGAAGTGTGCTGTGATTCTCGGGATCGCCTAGCGCTCATTCAGCATGTTTCTGATCAATGAAATTCCACGGGAAGTACAGACCGTAACAATGATTGACGCATCCAGAGTGATCAGGAATCCAACTATTACTATTGAGCCCAATGTGATATACAGCTTCAATCCAGTTAAATGTGTTATCTCTGGCGCTGGTTCTTCTACAACACTTGGTGCGTCCGGCGTTGAGATTCCTTTCTCTGGATCCAAGGTGACTGAAGATGGGGTTGAGTTGTCCATAATGAGACCGTGGAATAGAAATTGCTTGAGAATTTGAGTTAGAAAAGAACAATTTCTCAACCCCTTTTATGGATGTGAAGGCTAGGTAGGTGGTGGGCCAGGGGACCTGAGTCACCTCGCCTCATGCGGGTCCTCGTTGCGCCAACGGGGTTGACCCCATATTTTTGCCAGCTCCGAACGGAGATAGCAGCCACTGTCTAAACTCCAAGAGACGAAAAATGAAATTGCTCCGTCTTACGAATCGCCTCGAAGACTCATTTAACTTCAAATGCTGCATCATAGTGGAAGTCTCTCGGCGAATTCGTTTCCCCGTCTCAACATTGCTGATTACATAGCTCTGCTCAGGACTGCAGTTGCTGAGAGCTATTTCAACTGGCCATCGTTAAACATCACTTTGTTTCTCCTCAATCTTTCATCGTTGTTACAATTTATGTCGTTGTCTGCCAAAAATACTCATCCAGCGAATCCGAAGTCACGAACGGTAGCAAGTCCTCATTAAACCCGTCCGGCCACACTTCAGTGTTAGTAGAAATATCCATCTTCGGTGCTACGGTCATATCCCACCAAGTTTTACTCGCCTTGAGTTTGTTGATACAGAACGTCCAAGCGCAGCTGTGAACCACTGTTTGCCCATTATACAAATTCTTTGCTTCCTCTAGACGTGAAACAATCTGATCTATAAGAATTGAGAGATCGAGCGTTTTGCGCACAGTGGAAATATCCCATTCGACAATGTCAAAAACGGAGAGTTTGTAGAGGGCGCCGATGGCGTGGAATAGTTGTCCGAAGTTGATAAGGGTTAGGGTGCAGTGGTCTGCGATATCAACAGAGAGGTAGGCTTCGAACCAGGAGCGTGTGGCTTGAAAGCAGGCGTAGAGAATGTCGGTGAGTTGGAGGCATTCTAGATCTTGAAAACTCACTCCTGTCGTGGAAGAGAGCTTAAAGCCAACTTCGTAGAGACATATTTCTGCGGCGTAATAGTTCATTGAGAAGAGGGCTGAAGATGTGTGAGAAGAGTTATAATTTTACAGAGAATGGAGGACTTACGGTCCAATAAATACTCCGGCGGCAATGAAATTTTGAATTTGTGTAGCTCCAATTGGTAGGATCTCACTAGCAGTCCTGTGGGTGCCCTCAAAGTCTCATGCTGAGATGAAGTGACACTTTCCCAGAGGCCACCGACACGCTGTTTCTCTACTAATGATTGCAGTCTCAATAAATACGCGAGTTGAATGTCAGTAGGCTGATCTCCAGCCTCTGTCAATTCATCGCAGCATTCTTTGATATATGGCGGAAAACGTAAACAGTCAAGTCGTGAAGTGGATGAAGAAAGCTAAGGACCTTATTAGTACAAGTCAAGAATATTTAGCACGTTGGAGCACAAACGCAGGAAGAGAGATAGTAGCAGCCAAGGAAGGCTCTTTTTTCATCAATGGACAAAGGCTTGCCGCAACCTTTCAGCCCATTATCTGGCATGGCGTGTGCTTGAATTCGGCGAGCGATCTGCATAAATGACTCGTGAACTTCATTCTCTGCTGAGACTCGCTTGATACCCAAGTCTACTAACTGGGCCGATAGCAACCCCAGAAGATTATTCGTCTGTTGATTAATGTGACATGAATATTGGTGCCTGAACAGACATCAGACTGAGTTTTGACTTAATATCCAGAAGTTACAAACCAAGAGATGCAGATAAGAAGCCCCTGAAGTAGGTCCAAGCTTTTCTTCCCGTCGAGGATTGCTTTCTGAGTCAAGTACTTTAGTACGAGCTTTCCCAACTCTTGCTGTGTCACTTGATTATTATATGATGCTGCCAGCATGATTGTCAGATAAACCATGGGTTTTTCTTTGTGGAGGCCTTCGGCCGTCACGTGGGAAGGGATCACCACAAATGGGACTTTAGAAGCAAGACGATCATGGAATCTGGAAAGAAGAATATCAGAGTTCTTGAGGAATGGAACCGGCTCGTGAATATTCGATAAAGAAGACTGAGTTCCTGTCGAATTTGGAATGGGTGCATGAGTAACATGGGAGTGAACGAATTGTGTCGAGCTCTTGTCGGCTGCCAGAGTCGACGTCGAATGACTTGAAGATGCATGCGAATTCGGGCTTGGAATGAACCCTGCAGCTTGTTCTTGAAGTCGTTGTTGATCAGAGCCAACAATCGAGAGGAGATTGTTCACCGTTTCTTGCAGCTGCGCGATCTGATCTGAACGCCTTTTTGGACACGTTAGTGAATTGCTCCAGTTGCCGCGCGGGAGTTCACTTTATTCTCGGTGCTTTCCGTTTTCGTACTGCTTGTTGAGGGACGCAGTCATTTCCTAATCGATGACATCTACTCAGAATATCGTCAGTGATTCGTAGCTGTCAAAGCTCCAAGGTCTTACCTGCTACAAGTGTCGTTGTTGGACGAATCACATCTTGCCTTCGCTTTTGCACAGTTGCTGCAAGCTTTTGCGACCGGTGCACTGTACATGTCGACCATACTCGGACTTCGGGAGTAATTGTGAGGAGCAGGATTTCATATGAAGCAGTGGAAGATGGGATCGGGTTATGATCTGATTAAATGCTCCGCTCCCGACTTATCAGCAGCGGGGTTGAATAAAAAATCTTCTCCAATCCCGGTGGACGACCGGGCTTTGATACCCTGTAGAATGTCAGCACTATCCCGTCTCCCGTCCACTTCGGGATGGTACTTTCGTACGTCGCTTACTAAGGCTTGATTCGATTGCAATACTTCAAATTTCTTAATCAGCACGCATCTCGAAAGTATTGAGTCATTCAAAATGTAGGGAATTAATTAAGCTCGTTTTGCTCCAGGCGTTAGGTGAATATGTACTTCAAATTGATTTGATTGTGAAGAAAGTGTGGCGTTCGCTTAGAGGTGGACGCTATAGGAGGAGCCATGACTGCGATATTAAAAATTGACGCTGAAAGGAGGTTACGTTGATGGTCTGCCTATTAAGTTCAATGGGTTCAATGAGGAGAGACTAGTGAGTTTTTCACCTCACCTAACTTTTGGAGCCGCATAGATCGAAAAGCATGCCGGCTTCTCTCTTCTTTTTTCCAATTAGATGTCCTTCTCAGCGAGAGTCGCTGATTAGTCAACAGGAGATCTAAAGGGGACGACTCAACCCCTTGAACGAAGCGGATGACTTCTGCTCGCATAGTGATTCCCAGAAACCCCATTAGTATTCCTAGTGTTTTTAAGACCTCTGTACACAGGGACATTAGTTTTAGTCTCTTCACGCAGGAGCTGAACTTGAAGAACAGTCCTAAGCCAAACTTGCACCGCATACTGTTACCTGATTGTTCTGTGAATGATAGTAGAAATGGACAAGCAGATTAAGGACAGAGTTGGGAATTAGATCATATTTACCTGTGTCAGACTTATTAAACTTCACTTATTCCAGAACAAGAGTCAGGGGGTGAAGTAATATGTGATGTTTTGGTATCATAGTGAGGAACCCGCGGTACTGGATCCCATAGATTTAGAGAGGTATCGCCAATTTTGTATGGGCTCCTCGCGTTTTATTTCAACTCATGCTTTGCTGACATTACAAATAGGACGACTTGGATGCTCTTTCTTTATAGTCAATGTGCTTTATATCCATGTGGATAACAAAGAAAACCAAACAATATAATTATACTTCTTTATCGTTACCACGTTATTTGACTTGGTTGCTTTCGCTCAAGGTAAACAGCTCCCGAAGACAAGTTATAATTAACGGTCACGATGCAAGAGAACGTGTCACGAATTCCATTTACTTCAACAACAAAATCACGAGTAAAATTATGGAAGCTATTAAAGTCCAGAGGCACGAAACTACCGACCGTCCTTCCTCCGCAGCTGAGCTAGTCTAGCATATCACATGGACGGAAGGCCATGATTGAGCAATTACGCCGCGGTGTCCCGGAATATCAATGCCCAATCTACTTACGTTCCGGGTTTTGTAGCAAATTTTCCTGCACTCATCACATCAATAACGTTCATCTCAAGCATCGGCCTCACCGCTGTGCGGCATGTAAAAAACGCTTTGCGCGTCGCCAACTGCTGCAACAACATCTCGACTCAAAATTGAACCGCAATTGCAAGCTTTTCTACCAGGACTTTTTAGAACAGTCCAATCTTGCTAACCACTTGAAAGAAAACTTGCGTCGGTTCCATGGTAGAGGTTTAGAAAAACTCTGTACTATCACGAGCAAAGATAACAATGGTAACAGCAGGAGTGGAGACACCGGAGGTCCTAGCTGCAAAAACTCTACTAGTACTAGCAGCTTCTGATGCAGAATAAAGATAAGATATGGCTTTTGCATTACCGATACTAATTAACATAAGCCAAATCGAGAAGAATCGTACGCCAAATACTTCTTTTATATTAGCTGAATATTAGCATAGTACTTTCAAGCCAATTTCTAGACCTTTATTCTCCGAAATTTTTAACATTTTTCATCGTCTGCGCATTCTTGTAGATCGGGCTTCAATTTTTCTGAGCTTGAATGAAACTGAGATGACAACCGTTCGTTTATCCAGTTCATCCATACCAGACGTGACAAGATTTTACCCAAATAGCTTGCTCTCGATTTATCTCAAAGCTTCCTCCCGTTACGAGAAGGGCCTTAAACTCCCTTGATTTGGTAGCAGAGCGCATTTGTCTTCTTTTTCAAGACCTCTGTAACTAGCATCTGATAAGATTGCCCTAAATAATACTACAATTAGTGACGGCAAAGGAGCACGCTTAGACATTCTAGGCAAGGTCGGTCGCCTAGCTCGAAAGCTTAATATTTCGTCCTTACTATCTCCACTCCACTATGACTCTTTTCCCCATGATTTTTGAAGATCAATTTTGCGATTTATCCAGATGGATTGGAAGCGGAATCCGAACACAACCTTTTCATCTGGAGGAAAGAGAAGGTGCCGGCTCATTGCCAGGCGTTTCTTAAATCATAAATTTTGATTCGCAACCATGAATAGAGTCCCTCTAGTTAACCCCAATGACGGAAGCACTAACATCGCTCCACCACGAACTCGCGATGATGCAAATAAAGGTAATTTTTCTCGACTTCGTTATCGGATTTCCACTCCTTTCAAGCAGCACATTAAGATACAATTTCTTCCTTCCATGAATAGTGCTATGTGAGTACTTAGACTCAGATGGAGACAGATGATGTTGGAGGAGGTTTACCCTCTTCTACTGGATTCGAGCACACGAAGGATATTCCACTTGATGCCATGGGCGACAATCAAGATTTCGAGGTGAACTCAAGGGAGAGTGGCACTGAAGCGAATCTCAACGAAGCGCAAGCAGGTGTGCAAAACATTGAAGCCGTATCCATGACATGGACGAAATGGGGTTTGATTGCTGCTTATGCTAGGTTTTTAGAAGGCCACCATTTTATAATCACTTGACTGACCTTCTCTAGTATCTTCCTCATGGCGTTTACAACCTCTCTAGAAGGTCAAGTGATGCAATCGCTTTCCGTCTTTGCTACGAGTTCCTTCAACAATCACTCTTTGATCTCGACTGTGTATGTAATTCAAGGGGTTGTCAATGGTAAGTCATAGCAGCTCTTCGCAGCATCTCTGACTATGGCTAGCTGTCATCAAACCCCCAATGGCCAAAATAGCGGACGTATTTGGTCGTTTGGAAGCGTTCTCCTTCAGTGCCCTGCTTTACGTTATTGGATACATACAAATGGCAACATCGTCCAACGTCCAAACCTATGCTACAGCTCAAATCTTCTATTCTGTAGGAAATACCGGTTTACAGATCCTACAGCAAATCTTCATTGCAGATACAAGTAACTTGCTAAACCGAGCGCTTTGGTCAAGTATGCCAGATACCCCCTTTCTGATCACAGTGTGGATTGGGTCGATCATTGGGAATGCTATCTATAAGACCACAACTTGGAGATGGGGATATGGTATCTGGTGCATTATTCTTCCAGCCACGCTCTTACCGCTTGCCTTGACTTTGTTCTTAAACAATAAGAAGGCGAAGAAACTCGGGCTTACTGCGTCGTCGCAATGGAGAGGTCTTGGTACCGCTCAATTGTTGAAGAAGCTTTGGACCGAGATCGACATTGGAGGAATTGTATTGCTGAGTGCTGGGTTTGCATTGATTTTGATTCCGCTCACGATTGCGGGAAAAGCTGCAGAAGGCTGGAAAAGTGGCAGTATCATCGCCATGCTCGTTATCGGCTTTTTGTGTCTCGTTATCTTCCCTTTCTGGGATTCAAATACCAAGCTTGCACCACGACCTCTCATTCCGCTCTATTTTCTGAAGTCTCGGACTTTCTGTGCCGGTTGTGGAGTAGGGTTCTTCTACTTCAGTAAGCCTTCACTTTTCAGTTCAAAGATATGGCTAACCCATTCTAGTGGTCTTCTACCTCTCAGTCCAACCATACTTCTACTCCTACCTCTTGGTCGTCCAAAACCAATCCATTACCTCCGCGGGCCACATAACCCAAACCTTCTCCTTTACCTCCACCATCGCATCCATCATCATCTCCCTAATAATCAAATACACAAAAATCTACAAACCATACATCGTCGTCGGAACCTTAATCTACATTCTCGGCATCGGGCTCATGATAAAATTCCGCACTCAAGGCGTTTCAGTAGGCCAGATAGTCGGAACACAAATCTGTCTCGGGATAGGGGGAGCGATGCTGAATGTGCCTGCTCAACTAGGCATTCAAGTTTCAACAAACCACCAACATGTTGCAGTCGCAACAGCTGTATACCTCACATCCGTTGAAATCGGCGGCGCAGTAGGATCCGCGATTTCAGGCGCAATTTGGGGGAAGAATATTCCCGCTAAGTTAAGAGAATACCTTCCTGCTGCAGCCATGGGAGATGCAATGGCGATATATAACAGTATTGATGTTGCGACGGGGTACAAGGTGGGGAGTGCGGAGAGAATCGCGATTGATAGGGCGTATCAGGAGACGATGCGGATTTTGCTAATTGTTGCGATCTGTGTTGCTGTTCCGTTGGTGCCGTTGAGTTTGGTGATGGGCGATTATGGGCTAGATGGGAGGGAGCAGGGTGTTAAGGGACGGGTAGTTGGAGGGAGGGTTGAGAGGGGTGATGTTGTGGCGGGGACTTATGCAAGGAGAAAGGCATGGTTTTGGTTGCCGAAGATGAAGAAGCGGACCGTTCTGCAAGCACCTTAAGGTTCACGGAAATGCACATCAGTCGTTTTAGAGCATGATTGGTTTCATACTGTAAGAATGGAATGTTTTCAGTGGAAGAAAAGGAAAGTCGTCCGAGTGATCATGCAAAGGGTGGAACCGAGATCTGTAGCCGATAAAAGGGGGGTCACGTGCACTCATCCATTTGAACCTCCCTGCTAAGTGATTAGCAATCGCCTCCCAATTACAACCCTCATGCTAATACTCCGATGTCTTAAGTCATAATTCTCAAACCAAACTCTGGAATTCTTGACTTTGCTTCTCGGAATTATGACACCTCACCTCAGAATCCCGGACAAAGCTTTGCTGACTCACAGGTACCAAACAATCCCTGATGGTCACTTTCTTCGAACCTGGTGAACGGCCGAATTGCTTACCTTAACTTCTTACCATTCTGCTAAATGCGGAACCTTTTCGCCGCAATTGCGGTTATCGCTGCACTGACAATCTTCTTCTCATTAACCTTACTGCCTCGCGAGTGGACAGATTTACTATGGCTTCTCCTTTCGAGAATCACTCGAAGAACACTAGGCGGACCGGCACCTATTCAATGCAATATGCCAACGTCCCAGCGAATCCCGGATACATATGTCGTCAGTCTGGCCAACTCTTATTCATTGGAGCAGCATAAGCAAAGGACGGGCCGCGCTGTTGATCTCGAGCGCGCGATCCTCGATGTTGGCGAAGTGAACGATGTTCTACTTGGAGACATAACCATCTACGAAGCTGAATCTGACGACGCGTCACTGGTAGATGCAATACGTGCGGATCTTAGGGTTCTATTTGTTGAGTGCAAGGGGCGGATACATCTTCGCACGCATCGTGTTGGCAGCGTGCAGCCGACCCCTTTAGACAAGACGGTATTCTGAGGAGATAAACTAGCATAAGCTTGCATGCTAGTTGCTGGGCCTAATGCGAGGACAATATATCTATGTAACTAGGGGCGAGAGCGAGTTTTGGGCGCGCTGGGTGCAGTGGGAATGCTACAGGATATGCTACAAATCATGTTACAGGGAGCAGGGGCTGTAGGTTATCGCAATAAAACGTTTTCTAGGTGCTATTTACAGGGCGCTTTGGTTAATGGCAGTGCTAAACGGGCGTTGCGGGTGTCTCTAACTGAGCCCAGGACGTTCTTGTTCCTTCTGTCCTCGTTCCTAGGCGTTCTTGTTCCTTGTGTCCTCGTTCCTAGGCGTTCTTGTTCCTGGGCGTTCTTCATATGATCCAACTGGCCTGCAAAACGTGCTGCAGATCCCCATACTACCTAATCAATATATCAGTGTCGGATAGCTACGAGAGAGATGTGCAGCAAAATTAGCCGCATGGAGGGCTACACTGTGGATAAATTAAGCTTTGCCGCTCGTGTTGCGAGGATGTTTAGCCTTGTAGCATTGATTGCTACGCTGGGGGCCTACCGTATTCATCCACTTCCAGTTTCCATAAAGATACCGGACACCCACGACGATTTATTGTCTATTGAAATCAATCCCACAAGTTAATTTTCTCCGGATCTCAACATACCTTCTTTACCACCCACAAAAAAAGATTCTTGAATTCGAGACAAAATGGCAGGTTTGACTATAAGTGCAAGTAGGAAGCTCTTCGCAGCCCTCCCCGCCTTCCCACTGGCAACCGCCTTCTCCAGCACGAGTTTACTATTCCTGCCCGGAGGGTCGTGGGATCAGGATCAGCGGCTTGTGTCGAGTATGGGACAGGTATTTCTCCCTCTCCTTCCAAATAAACTGTCAAGTCAAGCCAAATCAGAGAATTTTGGGCTGATGATTTTTTTTTCTTCTTCTGGGAAGGACGCAACAGCTACAACGTGGGCAGTAACCTGTACCTCGACCAAGAAATGCGATTTGCCGAGTCCGTATTTGGTGTATACGCTTGGAGAAAGTACAGCGCATTGGATTCAGACGGATACGGCGCCGAATTAGTACGTCTCCTTCCTTTTCCCCTTCCAATATCCAGAAATAACAAAGCCTGGTCTTGGAGCCTGGTGTTGATGAATGCAGTGACATGGCATGCACCATAACGTACTCTTCCGCAGCCGCTTGCTCGGGCCATGTATCAGGGGTTGCATTTACGACGGCGTGGAATGCGGAGTTTTTGTCTTCGTATGTGTATCGACAAGTTACTCTCACGGATAATTTTAATCCAGAGACTTCGACGGCAAGTTCTGGCTCGACGACCTACACATCTGCTGGGGTCTCGAGTACGAGTTCGATGGCGGGGCAAACGATAAGTGGGACGATGACCGTCGAGGTGACGGGTCCTACGGGGACTGACTCGGGGATTCTGAATAGTTATAGTGGGGGAAGTGGGAGTGGAGGGACGAGTACGAGTACGGGGAAGCAGAGTGCGGCTGGAGGTTTGGGAGGACCGACGGGGACGAGTAAGAGTAAGGGGGCGGCGCCGATGGTTACTGGAATGTTGGGGGAGATGGGAATGGGCATCATGGCTGCGGCTGCGGTTGTGGGAGGTGCAGTTGGGTTTTGAGGTTGTGCGGATATGGGTGATAGAATATGTAATGTTTGAAAGAGCGAGATCGGAACTTCGAAGTTTTAATGAGAGGAGGATGAGATGGATGGGTAAGAGGTTGTGTTAAGAAGTGAAGATGGGGAGTATAATTTGTTGCCATATACCTACTCTATTGTAAAGTTATGTCTACTTTAAGATAAAGATAAGATGCGCGTACGCCAGAAGCGTGTATTCATCTGGGATACCCAAAACTCCGAACCTGTTAGAACGCACTAGAAATCTATTAGAATAACATGTTTTAGACTCGCGAAGCCGCTAAAGCCTCCTTCGACAAAGGCGTATATCTCAGATACGGCTTCACAATACGTAATTTGGGGAAGAGAGTTTCGGCCTCCTCATTCTTCACACTCGGATGGACAATCACATCTTCCCCGGGGTTCCAATTGACAGGCGTAGTAATCCTGTGCTTGTCGGACGCTTGGAGTGAGTCAATTACTCGTAGGAGTTCCGCTGTATTTCGACCTGTTGAAGCGGGGTAAGAGAGGATAAGGCGAATAGTCTTCTTCGGGTCGATGACGAAAACTGAGCGGATGGTGAAGGCAATTCCGCGCGCGTCGACGTTGGTTGTATCTTGGTGGTCAAGCTGTGGTTGTTAGTGGTATGTTTGGAGTTTTGTTTGGGGGAAGAGGGAATGGTACGTACCATGTCATACAAAAAAGCGATCTTGCGGTCTTTGTCGCCGATAATGGGGAAGGTCATTGCGATTCCGGCAATCTCTAAAGTTATCGCAGTGTCAGCTCTTATCTGTTTGAGGCGTTATGGTACATTCCAAGTGGATGACATCTTTAGTAGGTCTGGTGTTACATGAGGTTATATGAGATGGAAAGGAAAACCAAACACGTAATTCAATGAGGGGTCACCCCACCGCTGTGCGACTTTCAGAAAGCTTTTTAGAGCACATTGCCCACCACTTCGGGCCGTCTCAGGAGCAGATTTTCTTTTCTTTTTCTTTTTCTTTTTCTTTTTCTTTTTCTCTTTTCTCGTTCTTTCGGGAATTTCTTGATCCGGCGTGGTAAAAATGAAGAATGTGGACTCACCATCGATATCGTTGATCCATCCTCCATGAGTCTCGACCGTATTCGCAGAGAGTCCGATCAATTTCACGCCACGCTTGGTGAACTCAGGCTCATACTTTGCCAGAGCCGCCAGCTCTGTGGTGCACACGGGAGTGTAGTCTTCAGGATGAGAGAACAGGATGGCCCATTTGTCGCCAATCCACTCATGGAAGTCGATGAGGCCCAAGGTGGTCTCAGCCTTGAAATTCGGAGCCGCTGATCCCAAGCGGAGTCTAGACGGGGCCACGCAGCGTCCGTCAGCGGTGCTAGTTCTAGCCAGGGAGGGGACGTAAGGGGGAGTAGGTTAGGACCTACGGCGGTGCCCGCGGCTCGTCACCCATTGTGGCAGCGGGTGGGGGTACTCGTAGTCTATTTGGACTTCACTTGATCTTTTGGACTTCAGTCTGACTTTCAATTTGACTTCAAGATAAGGTCGGGGCGCTGGGATGGGATGTGCGACCGTGCCAAGGTTTACCCGGGCGGACAAATGCCAATGCCCAATCTCGATCGGCGATTCCCATGGTGGCTGCTTGCTTGGGTGTGACTTGCACCACACACCACAACACCTTGGACCAACCCTGCAGCCGGGCATTCCTCCCGGCTCTTCTCTTCTTTTTCGTTATGTTGCAACTTGCTCGACCACCGAGTTCAAACTCTTCCAATGCAACAGCCACTCGAGGACTCCTGATCGAATGCCCCGACGCGTGACACCGCTCGCCTCGACAACGGCGGCGAGAGAGTGCGAGGGCGCGGAGAGTCTTCTCCGTCTCACAACGAGCTGTTAAGCCACCTCCGTCATGAGTGATCCGCGCATTGAACCTCCGCCAGGACTGTTGAAGAGACTACGACAACTCCCCGGATACACTTGGGACAACGAAGATGGGGAACCGTTCCATTCCAGCTACGACATATGGTGAGTTACAGGGGAGCGCAATATGAATGCCTCCCAAGCTCAATGCTAACCGCGATACAGGCACATTTTTGGGACGAAACATAATGCAATCAGCAGTCCTTCTTCCCCCAGCTCCTCCTCCCCATCGACAGCTCCGCGGGCGCAGCACGCTTCGAAGCGCCCAAGTGACAGTCGGAGACGTGGGGGGAGTTTCGACAAAGAGCTCACTAGTATTGGAAAGAGCAGTTCGAGTTCACCAGCGGTGGAAGATGAGAGAAACGTCAACGTGCAGACGAATAATGTTGGGACGGCGGACGTCCTCGTTGTCGCACGTGTCTCTGTCCACGTGCTTCGCGAGGAAAGGGCATACCACATCTGCAAGAACTTGGCAGAATCGTTGGATCCTAAAGGATACCCCTTCGCCAAGCCTCTCGACAGATTGAGGCTCCCAATCCATGAAGAAGAGGGTCCCATATCTGTCTGCATTTTCGAGTATATGGGACCGAACTTCTTGTCCAAAATCATGGATTACGGTCCCGCATGGTTCAGTCTCCACCTTGATGGAGATGATATCAGGAGTAACGGGGACCGGAATTTTGTAGCCCAGTCAATGTCATTGCAGACGTTCCTCGACTTTGCTATTGGTGCTGCTGAATGTATCGAAGTGCTCCATGGTCAGCAGATTGTGCATGGAGAAATCAGAGGAGACGCATTTCACATGAACGAAGAGACGGGAAGAGTTATGTTGATCAATCTCGGCCCAGGGCGCTTACGCAATTTTGAGCACGGTCTGTCGAGCACCGGATGGTCAGCAATGTCGAAAGAGCTCGGTGTCTATACAAAGCTTTCCCATATGAGTCCGGAGCAGACCGGTCGAATGCCCCTCGAACCAGATAGTCGAACGGACATATTCTCTCTTGGAATAGTTTTCTGGACGATCTTAATGCAGAAACCAGCTTTTGAGGGCGAGACACCACTGGATGTCATCCAGGCGGTTTTGGGGCAACGACTTCCTTTGGTCTCAAACATACGGCTTGATATTCCTGACGTCATTGGACGAATTATTCAGAAAGCAACTGCAAAAACGGTGTGGGACCGTTATCATTCGGTGGGCGGATTACGGTATGACCTGGTCGAAGTTCGCAGATTGTTGGGTTTGGGGGACTCCTCGCAACTTCAGAAATTTGAAATTGCCACGAAAGACGTTTCTCCTTCCTTCATATTGCCGCAAGCGATGATAGGTCGTAACAAGGAACGTGAGATCACTGTTAAAGCCATTGACAGCGCATTCAAGCTACGGCAAGCATCTCATAAACACGGCGCGACGCAATTATCGTTGTCTGATGACCAATTTGCCAGTGTTGATTCTGCAGTCACTTCAAAGGATTCGTTCTTTGAGGATGGTATTAGGAATCTGATAGAGAATGGCAACTCTCTCACTATACCTGATGCCTCAACTGGGGAGCATAGAAACCACGAATCAAACACAAACAATTCAAGGTCTCGTGCAAATTCATCACATTCGATCAATATCTCCGGACCTACTCCGCCAAACTCCGACTTAAAAGCCGTCGAAAAAAGGACATCGAGGTCCTTGGAATCTCCTAGTACTTTCGATAGCATGAATCGCGACAGCGAAGGATCAATAGCAAGCTCTGATGTAATTAGTAGTATTATCAAGAGTAGGGAGAACTTCCACCTTCATACGACCGGGCGCTGCGAAGTCATCACAATAGCAGGGGCCGCTGGTCTGGGTAAAAGTCGACTTGTTCAATCCGTGCAGGTCGAAGCCCGTCAACGTGGTTTCTGGGCAAGCACTAAATTTGATCAAAATCAGACAGAGAGCAAACCTTTCGACTCGATTCTCAGACTGATCTCTAGTTTATTTCAGCAAATGTTCTCAGAAAGCAACCTGGACCCAATTTTCCATCACGTACTCGAGCAACGCGTTGCCCCGGTATGGCCAGTGCTTCACAAGATGTTGGGACTTCCAGAGATCCTATTTAGTGTTCAAAATCATACTCAACTACCGATGCGATCGGCGAGTCAGTCGAGTCGCAACAATGCCAACTTAAGACGCGAACTTCGGAGACCTCCTTTGTCGCCCGGAAGCTCGAATACTCATCAACTTCGCCCTCACAGCAAAAGCAATGGCCCTAGCGTCCAAAGCTCCCACAACTTCCTACTGTCAGGCTCTTCCATGCAATCTATGTCCTTGACAAACATAATACTGGACATCTTGCGTATATTTGCTCGACATAAATTTGTCTGCCTTTGTCTTGACGACCTCGATCTTGCTGATGAGGAATCTCTGGAGCTTGTCTCTCAGATCATCTCTTCTAGAATCAAACTAGTCATGATTGTGGCATATAGGCCGGAAGACATCTCATCTGACGCCTTGAGGCGGATCTCGGATCCGTTTCGTGAAGAGGGTACGTCTCTAGTCTGTAACACTTATTGGATTAACTGACCACGGCGTATTAGTGAATCGTGCAGCCAGTGACCTTGGGTGCACAAAAATCACGCTCAAGCCTTTCAACGACAATGATACCCTGGAGTATGTGGCTGCCACGCTCTGTCTGCCTATGTCCGAGGTTCTTCCATTGGCAACCTTCATCCACTCCAAGACGGCAGGCAATCCTTTTTACGTAAAGGAAATGCTAAACACATGCTACCGTAAGAAATGCGTGTGGTATGACTTCCGGGAGTGCGGTTGGCTCTTCAATTATGACTTGGTCATCAAAGAATTTGAGGCGGACAACTTCAACGACGCTCTTTATGAAGGTCTCGTTTTGAGCCGTCTGAGGGAGTTGCCTTCTGCCACAAAATCAATCCTTGCTTGGGCTTCCATGTTGGGTCCATCTTTCTCCTTTCAACTGCTTCAACGACTTCTGAATGGGGATTTCACTCCAGACCTGGCCCGAATCACGGAGCGTGATCTGGTGAAAGGTTTGCAGGCAGGCATACAGGCTTATATAATTTCACCCACTCAGGACGATGACATTTTTCGATTTTCACAAGATCGTTATATCCAGGCGGCGAAATCACTGCAACAATGCGATGAACAGCTCATGAATTTCGTCATGGCGCAGACTCTCGTCAAATATTATCCACATGACAACAGATCTCGCAACATTGCGGTATCCTCAATTTGCGAGTCTACGAGCACCATTAAAAAGTCTCTGGCTCATAGAAAGCCTTTTAGGAAGATTTTACTGGACCACGCACGCACTACATGTGAAAGTGGTGTTAGGTTTGCAGCCGTTAAGGTCTATGCTTGTTGCATTGAGCTTCTGCAAGATGCAATGTGGGATGACGATGTAGAAGATGCTTCCTACCAGGAGACCTTACAGATTTACACAGGGGCTGCCGAGTGTTATTTATACTGCGGTCAAAGTCAAGATGCCAGGTACCTACTTGCCTCCGTTTCCTCGAACGCAAGATCTGCTTTGGACAGTGCCCCGTCCTGGATTCTTCAATCACGAGCTTACACGCAAGAAGGAGACACAACTAGTGCATTTCACGCTTTAAAGGAATGCCTGTCAGCGTTAGACGTCAAAGTTGATGACGAGCCCTCTTTTCCCGCATGCGATATCGAGTTCAAGCGCTTGTGTAATGAGATTCAATCCTCAAGCAAAGCAGCTCTGGTCGAAAAACCTATCGACGAAGAAACTTCACATCTTGCTGCGGTCGGTGCAGTTCTAGTAGAAGCAACGAGTGCTGCGTTTTGGTCAGATACGTTGCAGTTTTATCAAATGACTTTGATCATGGTCAATACTTGCCTCACATCTGGGAGTTTCCCCCAAGCTGGCATGGGGTTTCTGCAGTTGGCTTTGATTGCTATCACGCGGCACAATAAGATTGAGCTTGCAGACGAGTGCGGAAAAATAGCACTGGCATTGATTGAAAAGTGGAAAGATCCGTACACGATAGGCAGAGCCGGAACACTCTACCCTACTTTCCTAGGACACATCCAGCACCCCCTTCACGCGACGATTGGCCAGCTTGAAGGAGCTTTAGATTTTGCTATTCAGGCTGGGGATCGAATTTCCACCATTTTGAATGTCGGGCAGCTGGGCACTCTCAAGTTTTTCGCCTCAGAGAACTTGGAGGAGATCGAGTCATACTGTAACTACGCTTGTCAGGATATTCCAAACTGGGAGCGTGACACTCCAGGAGGCACCATGATCATCTCGATCCGTCAAGTTTGTCGGGCTCTGCAGGGCAAAACCCAGACAGCGGATCCTTCCTTGGGAGTGATGAGTGACATTCACCACAACTCACAAAAATATAAATCTTGGTTGATTGCTGCGGTCAACAACAGTGACCGTCCTCTCATGCTCTATGAGAGCATTGAGATTGCTCCTCTGTTCTTATATGGCCATTGCGATAGCGCAGTATCGTTGGGCAATTCGTGTCTCAAGAAAGTTGGCGCCATCTGGTCTGCACGAAACACCAGATTTGTCATGTTCTTCCATGCTCTATCCCTTGCTGGATCCGTATGGACAAAAATTGAGGAGCAGCTCGATCCAGCATATCGCCTTCAATCACCTCAACTTTCGTCTGACGTTGGCGGTCGATCTCTTGAGACGGGACTTCAAGAAGAGATTGCGGGGCTTGCGATGCTCATAAAATATTTTAAACGGAAGATTGAGCAATGGCAGGCCATCACAGATGTGAACTATCTGGCTTGGACAAAGATTCTCACTGCTCAAATTTCGGAGATGGAGGATGACCACACCGCTGCTTTGCGATCGTATGAGGAAGCTATCGACCACGCATCGATGCATAATTTTGTTTTTGAGGAAGCACTTGCCAATCAACTTCTGGGCGGCTATCTTCTGCGACTTGGATCCCGAAGGGTGTCCAGAATGGCTTTCCAAGAATCTCTCGCTCTTTACCGGCGGTTGGGAGCCTTTGGAATAGCAAACCATATTGAAAAAGAGCACCGACTTCTGTTAGACGCAGCAAGAAACCGCCCCCTGACTGTGGATATGGGTATTCAAACCGATCCTTCTCGAAACATGGAAGATTTCCAGCCTCACACTGGTTTCGACTACGCTGAGGCGCAAGTTCCCGACCCGATGCTGAAGAAAGGAGACCCGCAAGGCGACAGCATCGATATGTGGCAAGAAGGTTCTGGGTCTGGCCATGCAGCTTCCAACCCTGGCCTACATATGCTCGATCTGAAATCAATACTTGAAAGCTCTCAAGTAATCTCGAGCGTCTTGCAAGTGAACCAGCTACTAAAGACCATGTGTGAGATTATTCTTGGAAATTGTCAAGGCGTTGCGTCTTTGGCAGCTATTATTGTTGAAGAACAATCTGTCGGCTGGGGCATAGCCGCAAGCGGTCATCCTGGAGAAGGCGCTGAAGCTCACAAACCTCCACTTCCGCTCGATAAATCTGCGCTTGTTGCGGAGAGCATCGTGAAATATTGCTCTCGTGTTAGAGAAACGGTCTTCGTCCCAGATCTGATGCAAGATCAACGATTCAGTGGAAGCTGGCTCGCTCGAGATCCAAACAGCAAATCTGTGATAGCCATGCCAATTTGTCATGGTGGTACGAAACCACTACTTGGTATATTGTACCTGGAGGGACAGCCAAACGCCTTTACGAACCGAAATCTTGAAGTTCTCCAGCTACTCGTGAATCAGATCTCAATCAGTTATTCCAATTCGCTGACTCTTAAGGAGGTTGAAAGGGTATCTGCAATCAACAAGTCAATGGTTGAGGTTCAGAAGAAGGCATTGGCTGAGGCAATTCAGGCGAGGAACAACGCCAATATAGCCAAAGCGGAAGCGTTTCGAAGTGCTAAATTAGCTGAAGAGGCTGACAAGGCGAAGACAACTTTTCTGGCCAACATATCACACGAGTTGCGTACCCCTCTGAACGGCGTCATAGGCAACTCGGAACTTCTTCTCCTAGACAACAAGCTGAAAGAAAGCCAAGCTGAAATGGCTGACTCGATCCGAATCTCAGCAACTCTGTTGCTCAGCCTCATTAACGACATCCTTGACTTTGCCAAGATAGAAGCCAACCAGATGCAACTTCATTCCACCGTTTTTGATGTTCATGAAATGGTTCAGCAATTGGTCCGCTCTATGCCTGCCTCGAGGAAGCCAAAGACCCAACCAGTCCAAATCATACAGGACTTCAATGTTCCCCATTTATGGGTCCTTGCAGATCCAGTACGGCTGCATCAAATTCTCGGAAATCTCTTGAGCAATAGCTTGAAGTTCACAGCACAGGGGTCTATCACCGTCGGGGCCAAAGTGGATTTGGAGACAGATACGGAAGCACATTTGACTTTTTGGACGCAAGATACTGGTATTGGAATCTCCACTGAACAACTTCCCAAACTTTTCAAGCCATTCAGCCAAGCAGATGCTAGTACATCTCGTAAATATGGCGGCAGTGGTCTCGGTCTTAGCATCTGCAAATCTCTCGTGGAATCCATGGGAGGCACCATCTCTCTGAAGAGTGAGGTGAATGTCGGTACTACCGTCTCGTTCTCGTTAAAGTTTCCAAAGGCAGATCCTGAACTACCCATGGGAATTACAAGGAACAGGTCATTTCCTTCAGCAACGGCGGTAAATGCAGCAACTAGCCTTACCAGCCTTGCTAACATACCGCAATCTCAGATCCGCGCCTGTATCGCAGAAGACAATCTCATAAACCAGAAAATTGCTGTCCAATTCCTACAGAAGCTAAATTTCCAACAAGTCGATGCTTACGACAACGGTCTCGAAGCCGTAGAAGGCCTCCGAAAGATGGCGAAATTGGGAAAGCCGTATCACATGATCCTCATGGACGTACAGATGCCGGTGTTAGATGGATATGAAGCGACAAAGTTGTTGAGGAAGGATCCGATGGAAGAGGTTAGGAGCATTTTGGTTATTGCATTAACGGCGAGCGCCGTGCGGGGTGATAGGGAGAAGTGTCTCAATAGCGGGATGAATGATTATCTCGCCAAGCCGGTGAGGTTGAAACTCTTGAAAGAAAAATTTAAGGAATATATGGTATTGGAATAGGCTGCGCCATATATATTTATGCTTTAGAGTAGACATCTATGACGGGGGTGGCATTGCGAGGGATGTATGCGTTATACCTCTTGGCATGTAGATGTTATCCGGCCCATATGGCCTGTAATTATCCTTATTCGAAAACCTTTTTCTCGTTCAGCTATGTCATCGTCACCTGCTATTCTTCTCCATCTCCCGCGCCTGCGAAACCAAATCCACAACCGTCTCCCTAAAACTCCGATACTTCACGCCCAACTCCTTTGTCACCGTCAACCCATCCAGTCCATAACTCACATCCACTTCCTGCTCCTCCTCTGACACCCTCCCCCTCGCCCAATCAAATTCCTCCAACATAACCTTTGCAGCCATCTCATACGAAAAGTGTTCCGGACTCGCCGGCGTAAACCTCTTATTCCCCACCTCCGGCCTCACCAACGCCTCAACATGCGCCTCCGCTAAATCCCTCACATCGATCCAGAACGGCACTCTCGTCACCGGCAGCGGTTTCTCTCCCGCAGCAATCTTCCACAATTGCACATTCGACTCGTTTAAGTCTTCTACCCTGCTGACTGGATGAACGATGGGCCCAAACGTCATCGGAGGACATATTGTGACGAGATCGAACTGCGGTTTGTGGGTTTGGAGATAGTTCCATGCTTCCAGCTCGGCGAACTTCTTGGAGCCGCGGTAGGCTACTACGGCGGAGGTGCAGGGCGCGATGGCTTCGGAGTAGGTTAGTGGGTTCCAGTCTGCGGAGGTGTAGGTGAAGAATGGTGGGCTTTTGCGGGAGAGGTCCAGCACGGCGGCGAAGGAGGATGTTATTACTATCCTTTTCACGGAGGCTTTTGATGCTGCGGTCAGGATTGAGCGGACGCCGTTTAGGGCGGGGATTATTAACTCGTTTTCGTTGTCCGTCGTGTCGTAAGTGAGTGGCTACAGATTCGTTACTTTCAATTCTTTAGTCTATGTGATTTCTGGGTTTCGGAAGGAAGGAGAGGGAACATACAGAAGCAACGTGGATTACGGCATCGATGCCCTGTACTGCATCATCAAATACTCCAGTTTGCTCGAAGTCACGGATGATGACGAAGTCTAGTTTTGAAGTGTAATTTGGACGAGCAGAGAACATGGATTGCGCTTTTGAGGGGGAGCGCGTTGCGCCGCGGACTTTGAGACCTCTTGCTAGTAGCTTATCGACGATCTGTGCACCAATGAAGCCTGTGGCGCCGGTTACAAGGACGTAGCTGCGTGTTGTGAGTAAGGTGGGTGAATGGATGGGGAGAGAGGGAACGCACGAGATGTCCATTTTTTGATGTGATAGAAATTTATAGATAATTCTCTTATATAGAGTGCTTTTAGAAACACTTTTGCGGTATCCACAAGGTTGGAGGTTGCAGGTTGAGCTGGTGGTCAAGTGATTTCAGGTACCGCTGGTGATTTTATACTTGGAGGAATCTGAACTGAAGTCGAGTAATTGCATTCGATCCGAGTCATTTCATTTGAAGCTTGCTTAAATTCGAAGCAATGCAAGGGTCATAGTTAACTCGTTCTTAGAAATTGTTTCCCTAATGTCGTCTTACGGAGAGAAGCCCGCCTACACCCGCAGACAAACAGCCCCCACTCTTGCCTGCCTCCTCACTCCACCAATCCCGCTACAAGACCACTTTTATTTCCACCAATAGCACCAATAATCACTTTGATGCTGCCGCCTTTCCCCGTTGCAGAGCTCCCTCTATAACACAGTCGTCTGCTTTATGACAGAGGCAACTTAGACAAGCGCCCTACGACTTAGCGAAGAACCTCCATTCAGTACATTCCAGGTTGTACTCGCTAAAGCAACCTCGTAAGGGGCTTTTAGCGAGGAACTCCTATTTTAGCGATCTACTTGCTAAATGACGTGCCATAGGCGCGGGACCACTTTTCACATTATGAAGGAATTTTTAGTTTTGAGAACAGTTCGAAAAGAGATGCTAGAGCTATTGGATGAGAACATATTCGATTTCTAGCTGAGGGACGATTCGTAAGGCACCATTCCAGAATAACCATCTCATATGCACCACGGCAGGATCCTAAACTGTCTGTTTTCCATGTTCTACTGTGCTTCAATCTGATAGATCCATGACAACTGTTCGCATACTAAGACACAATCCTCCAGTGGACAGAACAAATTCGCCTATGATCTGCGGAAAAATAACACCGGTTTATTATTAACAACAGGCATTGCCCCCGGCCATCCCAGATATCCCAGATGTCTCAATGGATTCAAGTCTTGCATCATCTGTTAATTGTGCTCCTTTTCTGTAGTATCGGTTCCATCGCACTTAAAACTGAGTGAATTCTCGTGAGCAATGATGGCAACCACGCAGCTCCAATCAAGTGAAGGACAGACATCTTCGGCACCCCCGAGTGTCGCCGACTGAAAGATGATGGAAGTACTGAGAGGGCAGATGACGTTGTCTTCGGTGGCTGCAATGAAGGCTTCACGGTTGATATCGTAGGCTTCAATTTCTGCGTAAATGCTGTATTCTGGCGGGAGTCCCCAATGGGTTTCTTTCGTGCCTTTGCGGGTGATGAGGCGAATTAGTATGGAGTTGATAGTTGAAGCGTTTGGAATGGTATCAAGGCTGTATGCCGTCAGAATGGTATTCAATCCGTTTTGGTTGTTGTAGCGAGTCAAGATACCAGTCTTGGGTGTTGTGGAGTCGAAGTAGGGGCCCAACGCGTGAGGGGCTGTGTCGAGGGTGTTTGAAGAGAGGAAATCCAGGAGAGCGCAGCGAAGTCGGATTTGATGACTTGCAGAAGAATTTTGGATGTGCGAACCCCATTCAATCTCGGGTGGCGGTGAAAATTGCGGTAGCTCGGGCATCTTGACCTTCAGCCGTTTGAGCTAAGAACTTCTCAGCAGAGACTTAGCCTTGATTTTATATTGTCGACCTTGCTTCTATGATGTGCCAGAAGATCCAGCTCATTATTCTCCAAGAGCTTAGATTTTTCTTTTCAATTGTGGGCATCGGCATCAAAGGCCTAGACAAGTTGTGAGATTGTGAAAATGAAAGATGGCGTACTGAAAGAATTTCAGTGTGATCCGATGGTGTCACTTGTAAAAACCAAGAAGAAAGTAGTCTCATGTTAGCACAAAACATTAAGTAGTTCTTTGATGGAATTACTCCCGTTGAAAGTCTTGTTGAAGTAAAGATCACAAGCATTATTCATTAATGATGTATCAAAATCCGTCTCTCGAATTTTTCGGAAACAGAAGCGTCATGCTTTGAGGACGAAAAGAAAGAATGTGCTCGGTACACTCTGTGTCTTTCTTGCCCCGCTCCTATTTATGAAACATTTGAGAGATAAGGTGGTTTGGTCTACATTAGCCTTGAATTGACCAAGTATATTGGTCAAAATAAGCTCTGATCATAGTCACCATAGACTGCTTTTCTCCCATTTTAACTACTTCAGATCATCCAAGCAGTAACCTGTTCTATCATTAAACAAGCACAATGAGTACAATTGATCTCATTCAAACTTCGTAGGCTTCTAGTAAATTGGCTTAATTTACAGAAGACATCAAGACTATAAAGCGTCAAGAGTGAAATTCACTCAAATAGGCTCAATTACCTGCCTTTCTCCTTCCTGATCCACCTCGTAGTTATTCTGTGAGTTATTTGCCAAGGTCTAAAGCGTTTGATCAACTCTACAACTCATCCTTCCCTCCACCCTTCCCACCCTTGCCAGGCACCTCCGCAACCTTTCCCATGTCCCTCAATCCTCTCTTGACCATACTCGTTAAAATCTCATACGCAACCTGCGCGCCCGCAAGCGCAGTCTGCTCCCCAACTCCATCATAAGCAGGCGCAACCTCGACAATGTCCGCACCCACCAAATTCAGTCCCTCTATGCCCCTCAATATCCTGATAAGCTCTCTACTCGTCCATCCTCCTGCTTCAGGTGTGCCTGTTCCCGGTGCAAGACCTGGGTCCAAGACATCGATGTCAACGGAAAGATAGACGGGAGTATCGGTTCCCATTCTCCCCATGATTGCATCGATGATTCCTTTTGGACCCATGTCATCGATATCATCACTGCTGATTCTGAGGAAGCCCTGGGAATCATCGTCTTCGTAGTCCGCCCAATCTGCTCCTGATAACCGAGTTCTCAACCCCGCGTGAACGGAGGAACCATTGAGAATCAGGCCTTCGTTTGAAGCCATCCAGAACATACTTCCGTGATTAAACTGCGCTTGCTCACTCGGCCAAGGACTAGGGTACTTCGAAGGATGCCAAGTATCCAAATGAGCATCAAAATGCAGTACAGCTACGGAGCCTCCATACACCTTATTTAATCCCCTGAGAGTTGCCAGCGCAATTGAATGATCTCCTCCTAGGGAAATGAGTTTTGGCCTCTGAGTGAGAGAAGAGAGAGGAGATCGGTACCCCAGCTCTAGATAAGCTGCGGTCATTTGCTCAAGAGCAACGAAGTTGTCGAATGGTGTTACTGGGACGTCGCCGCAGTCTAGAATTTTTGCCCAGGACATGTACGGATTGATGGCTGCTCTTGCGTTAAAGCCCCGAAAAGAAGTCTGGCGAGCAGAAGCGGCTCGAATAGCCCGTGGACCAAAACGAGCACCTGTTTATGTCAATAGAAGTCCTGTTAGGAAGGAAGAAATCCGAGAATAGGTAGGAGATGATTGATCACGTGATAAGAAAGGGGTAATAACGTACCAGGTCTGTAGCTGACCGCTGTGTCAAATGGGACGCCGATTATTCCGATATCAAAGGGGGTGTCTGGTGTTGTGAGGCATTTGATGTGCTCGAGGTGTGCGAAGGAATTTACTCCTGAGAAGCCCCACTGATTAGACGTCAGCTCGAGTTCGCGTTCTAATTTGACAGACTTAAGGAAATGTACATCACAGATCTCAACCCATGTTGGAAGACAACAAATAAGAAGCAAAATACTAAGAGAAAATTTAGGCACTCTCTCCGCGAACTTCCGGTTAGAGCCCTTGAATGCAAAAGGCAGTAGAGAGATACAGAACTGACCTCAAAACTCCACTTTCTTTCCAGCTCCTCAACCGAATCTTGAACGTATTCCTGCTCGTGGAGTGGTATTTGTTTTCCCCCATGTCCATGATTTTGATGCCCCGCCACAACCCCACATCCTACTATCAACGAGCCTAGCACCAGCGCTAGTGAAGAATAAGACCTCATGTCTTGATTTCCTGAATCGATTATGGTATAAGAATAATCTTCAAAAACTTCCTAAGAAGAACATTCTCTTTAATAGCTCGTGAAGATAAAAGTCGTCAAATCAAAGCCGGCCAATTACGTTATCGATCCACCCAAATGCCGCTTCCTTATCACACGCAGTAGCTCCTCCCACTTTTGAAGCCAACTCTATGATTTTCTCGAACGAAAGAGGAATGTGCATCCGATGAGGCTGCAAATGAGCCTTGCTTATACTTGTTGGTCTTTGGTCCCTAGGCTCTCGGAGTTCGGAGTTCGGAGTTCATTTTGAGAGTCTACACTAAAGACTGGAAGCTGATTAATTGCCGCCCCGAGAGGTCTAAGCTAAATCCTATCCCATGAACAGAATATTTTTTGAGTACTGCAACAGAATATCCTTGCAATACCCTAGAAGCATTGTCCCATGAGAACCTCCAGCACTACCACACACAAGCTTCAGGGGTAACTCGCTTAACGAATAACTTCGTACACAACACCGAAACTTCCCGAGATCAGCGGCGGACTTCATATTGTTCTGGAAAGTACTTTGAAAGATATAAGCAACAGATAACTCATGCTTAACTGCTGATCCCTTCAATTTTTGACGAAGGCTGAACTTCTAACATTAACTCTGGAGAGAGAATACAGGGCACCTTGGAGAGATCAGAAGGTTGCAAAAGTGTCGCAACTACAGACTACTGCCTATTAATTTTAGCATGTATACTTTTCTCAGTCTATTTTTATGATTGGATGAAGGCCTATACACACTCTTTCCTATTAATTGGTTGTCGAGCTGATTGGCCAAAAACATACCCCTTGACCGTAACTTCAGCCACCCTTCCCTGCCCGAATCTGCCTTGACTCAGCCCCACCACCTCACTGCCACCTCATCGAGGTCATCTTTCGAACTTTAGACTTCCCCCATCATATGATGAACAACAATTGAAGTCATCTTATCTTGCGACAGAGCGCTGCTTTCAGTTCACCACAAAATACGGGAGCATGAAGGTAAAGCGTATGAGCCTCATTGAACGCACCTCCATCTCCAAACAGGCGCGCGTTGCAGCCTTCCCATCAAAATGGCTGAAGCCATCGCAGCCATTGGCCTCGCCAGTAGCATAATAACATTTATCGATTTCAGCAAGAAATTTGGCAGTCTAGAGCAAGCCATTTCCAAAGTCCAAGGCAGCTTACCGAAAGAATTGGAGGAATGCCATGAATACGTCGATATTGTTGCAGTCTGGCTTGAGGGTGCGAGGCGATTAACAGCGCCGATTAGCACGACAGTGGAAGAAGATCAGCATCTTCAAAATGCTATTCAACGATGTTCCCAAACAGCGGGAGAACTACTCGTCTTGTTGGAGTCGGTTTCGAAAGATCCAGGACCGGTGGAGAACCGCTCGCTGAAGCAAAAGACTCGAGGGTCAATTACCAGCGTCAAGAAGGCGGGAAAGATCATGTGGAAGCGTGAGCAGATTATTGAGATCCGGGATAGGTTGCGCGCAGATAAGGATAACGTGCATCATCATGTCAGTAGCAGGACTGGTCTGCAAGTCGCGAAATTGCTGTATGCTACCTGAATCTTACCTTGAAACTAAGCTGACCTTATCCACATAGGGAGGGACAGTCACAACTCGATGGAAACTTGCAGGTCATCGATAAAAAGATTGTCCTTGCTTTTGAGCATTTCCAGCATCTTCAGCTCCAAAATGACCACTTGGTGATGCAGAACCATCTTTTGGTAAGGACTCCAAGAACAAGAAATTCTTCTACTCTGATAGTTGCGACACTAATGCATTGTAGCTAAGGAAGGTTGACTTTCTTTGTGACGTAGTCGCAGCAATGGAGAGAGATCGACGCAACAGGCTCATAGACATATTCGATTTCCTTCCACCAACGCCTTCAATCACCTCGGTATTCTTAGAAGTAAGTCTAATTCCACGGTCTTCGTTAGCCAGTATTCACCCTGATTTTCTAGATGAAATCTGCCGCTTCCACGATCAATGAAGCCCGACGTTTGCTATTCGATCGACGAGCAAGACCTAAAGTTGGCGGTCGTGAGATGATGGTGCGACTTGCGAATAGACCGATCCCTCCTGAAGATTTTCTCAGTGTCCAAGTCATAATCAAGTCCCACTTTGCACCATATTTTTACCGGACATCTCTGGTCAATTTCAAGAGAGGAGACTTCAGGAGCAGCTCAGCACTTTCAAAAGCTCTACGAAGTGGTCCGGAGCCGCTTGAGGCACCAAATATATCAGGTTTCAGAAGCACCACTAGGATAACCTATGTCAGAGTAAGAATATGCTTGTTTTTTGCGAGCAAGTCGCTCACAAGTCACAGTTTCATCACGAGGAAGGAAGACTTTCAATCCTTGAGTCAAGATGCCCTGGAGATTACACGGACGAATATTTGCGTAACGTACCCGACTCCTTATGCGTCTTAAGAAGTCTCCAGCCATTGGAATGTTTCACGCCGAATAGATTAGGGACACAAAATTCGACAAACAAAGCTAGTACCGACATGGAGCCACTAGAAGATTGGGGCATCTATGTCGAAAGAGGTTGGGACCCGTGGATCACCATCGCGGTAGGACCTTTCAACATCTACTTAGTCGCGTTAGAGACTAGGCTAGCGGCTGTGGCACTGCAATATTTCGAAGTGGTCCACGATTCTACATAATGTTCGTTGCTATTAATGTTTTTATATTACCTGGTATTCCTCCTCCCTATGCTTGCGGCTTTAAATACTCGGGATGACCCTCGGATTAGACGGGAGGACTTCCGGATGGCCTTCGCTTGGGTACGATCATTCGCCGTCAAGCATATGCTAAAACGTAGAACACTTGCTGTCCTGCTGCTTTGCATGCTGTCATGTGTTCTTATCAAATATAGAACATTGGCTGGTTCTGTGGCTTTCATGGTGTTCTATATTTGCATAAACAATGGAGTTTTTACTCCTCAATCGGTCCGAGTGCTCTGTTTCCGGTTTGCAGTTGAATTTGAGCACCGATGGCCAGTCCTGATGCGCTCAAGCGACGACTTAAAGTTGCTTTCTTCGCCTGCGAGTCGGGCTTTGTTTATACTTTTGGGGCCTGGTTCTACTTTGGTCTTGCCCATTGTCGAATATCTCATCAAGGGGAAAAGGAATATTTCTCCTATCGGCATATTCTCTCAAACAGCAGAGCACATAACCACAACCATCGATAAAATCTTTGGAAAGAAGTGGCTGATCCTGATTGGAATATCACTATATATTGCCTCACTTTGGTGGTTGATCGGAAGAATGCCGTACTTCAAATTCATGAAATGCGGACTTAGCGCTCCGCAGTGTTCTGAACACGATTTGCAGCGATACAAACACGCTCTCCGCTACGGCTTTCTTACCACGAATCCCTTGACGAAGTTCAAAACCGGCCGCAAATGGACGAGTTGCGAGCCGAGGAGATTTGGAAGGTGGCGAAAGCATCGATACAGAAAAGAGGGCAAGCTGTGCCAAAGATTGCGAAAGGCATCAAGGGTCAGGGCTAGGCGTTCCACTTGTGTAAATTGATTATGATGTATGTAGCAATCGCAGGAGAATGAGCTAGATATACTCGTGATAAGAATAAATAATCTCCTGCCCTGTTGTGTTTCTAGCACTTTCACTCGCACGAGACCTTGAATCCCAGCTGTTTGATTTGTCCCCACCCCTTGTTGGGTAAATCGACTGAACGAAGTATTCCCCCAAGGAAGGCAGTGTAGAAGAAAGAAGAAATCACCTCGGCTCATCCTATCAACTCAAGGCCGCAAGCGAGGACAACATAACAAACACACCTCAAAGACTCACTTGCGCTCTAATTCCTGTACGATATCCCAGATTTGTCACTCATCCAACGGCACTGACTACTCCCATGATTATGCTATTAGTGCCTCCCTCCCCAAGACCAAACAAACAACACCTTAAACCCCCACTTCCGATCTAACTCTTCTACCACATCCTAGATATTCGCACTCATAACGGCGCCTCTTCCCTCATAATCATACTCATTGAACAGGATTATTTCTGACCAAATATTCTTGCAAGATCTTGAAAGCAATGATGCTCCATGAAAATTTCAGAACCCCCACAGGCTTCCAGAGTACCTCGCTTAACTTCAAACATAAGACCCAAACTTCATGAGACCAACGTTAGAACGTCATATTAATACAGAAGCATGGATAGCCAATGCCTAGATATCAGTTACTACAGCTGAGAAGAGGCTAACGTTTTGATAAGATGAAGAGAAAGTATGCAAGGTTGCAAAGTGATTCGGGCTTAAGCTCTTTAAATTTCTCTTTCAAAAACGGTTTCAGTAGGATTACCTTCCCAATGCAACAACCCAGCAGCATGACAAGCCTCTTTCAATAATGTACATGAAGCTTGAGCTTGCTCCGTGTCCTTTGATAAGTCCTCCTCGTGCACGTGAAACAGCTTCAAGAATGCTTGCTCTTCCGGTTCAAATGGCATGTTCAATTGCTGACACTTCTCGCGCCACTTTTCGAGTGTTGTCCTGCACTCTTGAAGGCCCTGGAGCCGCTTAGAAACCCTAACTAGATATCCCAATCTGGAGATATATGTCTCGACTAAAGAGCAATCAGATTTTATGGAGTCAATGGAACTGCGAGGCCCGGCATGTCAGTTAGGCATCATCTAGGTAGATCCTCGCTCGCAAGTTTGAACTTACACGTTCGAGCCCGAGTAGCATCCGAGGCTTTCTCGACTGTCGACTGCACCATCAGAAAGCTCGATTGTTTGCTCTAATTCGGTAGTCGCGTCTTCAATGTCCCAGAAAGCAAGGATTCGAGCAAGCCCGTTGGCAGAAGTAGCTGGTGCCATTGCACCGGTCACTTTGCCGGAGACGAGTAGTAGCCTCAAAGTTACTGATTCTTCGAGGATTTGGAGGAACCACTTGTTGAGAGATTGATGGAAAGAAGGAGATCCAGCCTCGAAAGGTATCGATGTGTGCCCAGGAAGCTTGGAATTTACGTTGAACTGAAGTTCTTTGAACTCAATGTCGTGGCCAGATAAAATTGCCTCCTCTAAGAGGCAGGCAATATTATCGCGCGTGCTGAGAAAGCTCTTCTCGGTAGAAGATCTTAATTGGAGAAAGTCGAGTAGTTTGCGGTTGGGAATTCTACCGAGATTGAGCTCATCTATAGCCAATTGCAACCTAGCTGCTATAATCAAACCTGCAGTTGACCGCTCAAATATTGCCCCCGAAGGATGATCACAGCCGAAGCTCTTATTACGAAACAAAGTGAAGGATCGTTTCTTTCGCCTGAAACGATCCGTACTTGGAAAACTCCCTTCGGTTGTCAGGGAGTGAAAGGCTATGAGATGTGACTTCAAATCATCCCAGCTTTGATATGCAATCATTAGATTACATTTTCCGAATGCATGACAATCGGTGAGATGTCTACCTTTCCCCTGGGAGCTATCGGGCCTAGGTCCAAAGTTTTTCTCAGAGCAGTATATGCAGTGGTAATTGTTGTAACAAGCATCCTTGTAAAAAGCATCATCGATTCCTGATATCGCATCGCAACACCATTCGTATTCAGACTCAGGAGATTTGGTATTGGTAGATTCAGCGATTTTTGGCGAATCCTCGCGGTTTGGGTCAGAGAGGCTTGCATTCTTCAACAGTTGCGACACCTGCGATGCGAGACTCGATATGCTATGAGAGAGACTCTGGATGCTCTGCTGACTCTCAGAATGATTCGAACTCATCTGGTCAAAATGGTCTTCGATCGATGTCTCCAAAGGTTGGAGATTGCTTCCAATTAATTCCGACAAGGTTTCGCCCAAAGATTGATCTTCCGCGATCTTCTTGTTGATGCTGTCGTTTAGTTTCAAGTGGGCGTCAGTCAACCCATCGAACTTTGCTGACAACTCAGCGCCGCGTTTGAAGCCAGCATGCTCGATCCACCTAGACACCATATTAGCGACTTGTATTCTTGACTTTGATGTAGCTCGTGACATACAATCCCAGGACAGACAGACTTAGCCCAAGGCGGGCTTCATGATTGGCTATCTTCCTCTCTATCTCCTCGAAGCTAGACTTATCAACAGCTACCTTTAACTTCTTGAGGAAAGCGCGGATGCCTTTTTCGCAGCTGGGATCCGAGTCTTTGGTGACATGAACCCATATGGTGACGTCTTTGACACATGTTTCCAAGTCCGATTCCAGGCGCGACAGATACGGAAGGACTGTAGAAAAGGTATTTTCTAGCTTTAAAGAATTGTTTGATGCTTCGCAGAGTCCAGTAATAAGTTGTTGGATGCCTCTGAGTGTGGTTGTGAGAAATTGCAGTTCATCTAGCACATCAGTGGTCTTTTGCTGGGCAAGGGAAACATCTTTGAAGAATGCGTGAAGCTGGTTGATTCCTTGTAGAGCTTGACTTGCGGAGGCTGCGATACTGGCAAGGCTCGACTCCATCCTCCGAAATAAAGTCTTAAGTCTCAAGGGCAACGTTGTGCCACAAGTTATAGGCCCTTAAGCGGTCAGACACAATGTTGGCCCATAGCGACCTGCGAGCATCAGATTGATCGAGAATGAGAAGAGGCATCATGAGGGAGATGTGGGCTTTTAAGATGGGCTGTGCCCCTCAAGAGTGTTGGCAGGTTCATGTGCGGCTTTGCATGAGGCGTTCTTGCCAGAAGCCAATAGGATAGTAGGAACGCACGACTGACCATTGGCACCTACCACCGACACACAGAACAAGATAGAAGTCTCTGCTAAGGCAACACAAGGGGCTGCATAAGCAGGTGCAAATGCGAAGAGTAAAACTAAATTTTGTTACCTTAGAAGCGTATTTTTATAAAATCTTGGGTGAGGCTCCCCCCTACCTAGCCGGGTTAAAATAGCTCGCAAGAGAAAGTATTCTTGCAATTCCCATATTCTAAGGTTAAGAATAAGATTACTTAGTCTCCAGTTTTGTAAAAAGAGCCCTTCAGGAAAAGGAGAAGGAAAAGAAGGCAAAACGTGTCTTTAATCTTGAGGTGAGACACCCAAAATTCACCTTTAAAGCAAGGAAGGTAAGCATGTATTGAATCTTAGAGGGAGGCCTCCTAAATCCCATCTCCCAGCCTTCGGCATTCCGTCAAATATTTCTCTAAATTATGTTGATATCTATTTATATTAGAGTCTAGACCAGAATAGCGAGTATGGGATTCAAGTTTAACTTTCACTATAGCTGAAGGAATTTCCGAAATGGTTATATCGACAAGGTTGAACTAGAAGACCTACATCCAGTTTATCATATATAGGCGGAGGTGGTTTCTTGTGTATCAAAAACGACCTCCACCTCTTCTACAAAGACAGGAAGAAACCTTCCGATCCATTCCCTCCCTAGCTACTCTCACCTACCTACCAACGTACCTCACACCCACCAATTCTCATCCAATCAAATGCACCAAAAGAACTCAAAGAACAGCAGGTGAAAAAAAGCTAAGAAATCTTTATATTCCAGACACTTATAATTTGCGAGTACACCGAAACACCACGACACCACCACCAACAACACAATACGCATTCAAAAACTTGACTACGAACCACAAGGCTCAAGAAGAAAAAAAGTAAAGGCCAAATTTTATCAATCAATTCTCAATTCTCTCTTTCACGATTGCTCTTCTTTTCCCGTGATCTTTCCTCAAATAAGGGTTCTTTTCCATCGAAAGTTCAAGTCAAGTCAACGCAAAACGCTCATATCAAACGTGCCCCCAACCCTTGTCCAGCGCCAATGCATTCGATGGTTGTGAAAGGAGAATGAGAAGAGAAAAAGTTTCCCAGGGATAGGACCGGGGGAACGGAACTAGAATGGAATCGAGCGCCAGAGATAATGTCCATCCATCCTTCTTTCCTTCCTTTCTGTGTTTCCTGGCGAGAAGAAGGCAGTAATCCCGCTCGCTCGCTGCTCTCCTTGTGCTCTGCTTCTCTGGCTATGCTACTCGATCCAATTCTGGTGAGATATAATGGGGATCGTTGTGGGAATGGAGGGAAAACGGGATCTGGGTGAAGGGGAAACGCTACGGGACCGAGATGTTAAAGAATCAAGCAAGTTCGGTGCTTCTTCTTCTGAACCGGGGGTTCGAGAGCTGCCACGATCGCCTATCAAGCCCATTAGCTATTTGCAGCCTTCTAGAGAAATGGGGCTGAATCTAGGATTCAGGGAAGGGGGACATACCTCATCAAAAACATCCTTCAGCTTATACTGCGTCAATGCACTGCACTCCACGTACTTGACAGCGCCCAGCTCCTTCGCCATCCGCTCGCCATCCTCCTTCCGCACAGGGCTCATCTTCTGCTTTCCCAGCTTTTCCCGCACGCTGGGGTCATCTCGTAAATCGGTCTGCGTGCCGACGATCAGGCAGGGGACACCGGGGCAGTGGTGGTGTACTTCGGGGAACCATTTCTCTCGGACATTCTCGAAGGATGCGGGGGAGGTGACGGAGAAGCAGACGAGGAAGACATCGGTTTGGGGATACGAGAGTGGGCGTAGACGGTCGTAATCTTCTTGTCCGGCTGTGTCGAAGAGACCTAGGGTGTATGGCTCATCACCAATCCTGTAGATCGATATTAGAAATTTGTAGTTCAGGATAGGCTATGACGTTGTTTGCTTTGGTGAATTGGAATGAGGGGAATGTGAGGGGAACTCACATAACGGTAACAGCATAGTTATCAAAGACAGTAGGGACGTATTCGGAAGGGAATTTGTTTGTCGTGTAGCTGATCAGGAGACAAGTCTTGCCAACAGCACCGTCACCGACGACCACACATCTGCAGACGCGTATCGTTAGCCATCATCCTCTCAGATCGCAGTGCCACTCCCGCAATCCAGCTCCCCATGCCAATGTACCCAATCCCGAGCACGTTCAGCCAGCTGCAGATCCGGGGAAGAAATACGCACTTTATCGTTGCGACAACCATGGTTCCGTTGTCGGTCAACTCGCGGACGCTTCAGCAACCTCAGACACGACTGCACGTCAGCCGCTCTCCTCTGTACACTGATCTGCCTCTCGTTGCTGGGGCTGAGAACCGGGGAAGGATCGGCTCGTGGAGACGTGGTCGGCGGGGTGTACGGGGCCTGGACAGGACCTGAGGTGGGAATGTTCGCGGGTGAGGTTCGTTGGGTTGTGGTTTTGCGGCACGAGAGGTCGATGCGAAGACAGACGAACTCACGCCGATAAAGCTGGCTGGGCCAAATTCGGGTCGCTTCGATTGATATGCGGCTAAATCCTGCACCCAGCTATGGCTAGCACAGCTGATAGGGCGGCGGTTGAAATTGTGCTGCAGAGGAGGGCAAATTGAAGGTCGACCGTTTGCCTGGGCCAGAAAGGGGTGCGAGAGGGATGCAAGAGCAAGGCAGCGACGGTGAGGATCAAGCAGGATTGTCGCAAGGGTCTGCGGATGGCTTCCAGAGGATCGCAATACGGTGCAGGCGTGTGTGGCTAGTGCTGGAGCTGGTGTTCCTGTTGCGGGTGGATCAGACACTGGGTGATTCAGAGACGGCGAGGATTACGAGGAATGAGGCACAATGCTAGAGAGGTCGACGGTAGACTGGAAATCGAGGCAATCTGTCTCTCTTGGTGAAACGAGAGGGCTGAGCCTGAACGACGCCCTCAACTTATTTCTGGCCACGGGAAAGGCCGTTGTGCAGCAAACGTGGGATGCGAGGCTGCAGGTCGGAAAACGAGAGGCCTGCCTGTTTCGAGTGGCACAAAATGTGCCGTGAAGAGATTTAATTCTATTGGAGTTGAGGGATCGTGAATTGGGTTTGGGAGACGCCTTTTTCTGATATCGTGCCTTCGTTCCCCTATCTGCGTCGCAAGGGTTTCCTAGCACTTGCAGTCTTCTACCAACGCCGGCTCTTCGTTCCTCTCTCCTTCGCACGACAACAAACCGTCCTATCGCGTGGGAGCGACAGGGAGCTACATATGGAGGTATCAAACCATCAAATCAAATCAGCCCCATCGTCTTTCGTCAAATTACGCCATGCCAACTGCCAGCCATTAAACTCCATCAGATCTCCTAACAGACCTCTTGCCCTCTCCCTCTACTCGCCCTACCGTATCAACCATGTCCATCTTTCCAATCGAGAGTCCTCGTATCCGGTTGCTCTCCGAGGAAATCGACAGCCTATTCGAGCATTACCTGCAGCTATTGCACCAATACGACAGCCTACGGTCCTCGCTCTCGACGCTCCAAGCTTCGGTTCGTATCCTTCTCATCGCAACTATATTTCAACCAAACATGCTGATGCGAAAATAGATCCAGCAAAACATCGCCCGAGCAAACTTCGATGCGCAGCGCGGAGTGCGCTATGGACAGGACTGCTACGACCAGCGCATGCAAGCGGTGCGGCGATGCTGTGTAACGACCGGTCCGGAGGGGACGATATTTTCGGTCTCCGAAATACAAACGTTGAGGTCGGCTGCTTCCGAGGGTCTGCGCGAGGAGAATGCAGATGTGGATGCACGGGAGAAGGAACCTGATATCGAAGGGGAGGAAGGGGATGCGGGGAAGGCAACAGATGAGAGAAAGGGAGGAACAAAGCCAAAAGACCCGCTCCGAATGTTCGGTATCTTGACACCGCAAGCACTGAGGCTAGCGCAAGGAGAAGCTATCAAGATGGTTGAAGAAATTGTGCCGAAGCTTGTGCAGGTTGATGCCGAGATGAAGGAGGTAGAGATCAAGATACGGCGGGCGAGGAAGTTTAGGGCGAAAGCAGAGGCTGCAGAGAAGCCGGCCGTAGCGGAGAGGATGCAAGAGGGAGTTGTGTCGTGAGAGTAGGATAATCGAGGGTTTGAGGTCTTCCAGGAATGGAGAAGCCTTTCAGCAGTGGCCAACGAGCTATCTATCCCTTGACACGAGGTTTGTTCTCTTGCTGCTAGCTTCCATTGAAGCCAAGCAAAGTTTTATACACCTCTTGAATTTCACCAAGGTGTCAAATAGACACCACGCTCCTAGTTCTCTCTCATCCCATTCTTCTCTCCGAAATGCGCCTTCGAATTGTCATTGTTAAGTTAAAATAGATTTCTCATCTCAAATGCAGCCCGCCATAAGAGCTCAAGTACTCTCCTCAATAACGATCACTGCTCCTGCACATATCACGATTTCTACGCAGCCTTAGTTATTATGTTTCAGGGACTTACCGAACCAATTCCAAGTTCTGACACCATTGAACGAGTTGTTTCAGGGCAAAACTTTCTCGCGTGGAAGCCATTGGTTGGAAAGAGGAGAGAGTTCGTGGCATGCCGCGTGAGGGATAGATATACAGAATGTCTTGAAGGTGCAGTGCGAGAAAATCATTTGTTGTAGTTTGATTTTGTTCTTAACGTCTGATTTGAAGAATTGTTGGGCGTAAATTCTTGCTGTAATAGCTATGTGGGTTGGTAATGTGCCTATGACAATTTTAGCAAGAATCTAGATGTTGATTCAACGTGTTTTTTTTTTTTTTTGATTGCAGATCGCAGCCGGGCTGAACGGGCTCACTTTCACCTCTTGCTAAAATGGCTTGACATTTTGATCTTCTCTTATTTAGATTCATTCAAGATTCAATCTCACTTCTTCGAGGAAGAGGATTTTGTTGAATATCTGTTCGATATTTAAGTCGGTCTTGTACAAGCTTTGAAGCTACGAGTGAATCTACCCTGAGAACTCGAGGTGTTTTGTTACATGTCCACCTGATGTTTAAGTCGTCTGGAACATTGCAGTCAGAACGAAGTCATAAAAACTTGTAAACCTGACCTGAAGTTCTGTGCTACATTCTCGCGATTTTCCATTTATAAAATCGAAGCTTCCTTTACAACTGAGCCCTCGTGCGTTTTGGAGCACTTCTCGCCATTTGTGTATCGGGGAGGCTTACTATTCCTTTTCATCTGAACTCTACGAAGTTGATCTGGTTTTGTTGCATATCGTACCTTATTCACTTTACTGAATCCCGAAAAGTAGCTTCATGGATAGTTTATTCTGTGTTGGCTAGAGATGCATGGCGATCTTGAGATTGGATACTTGAGGATCAGGTCTCGGCCATAGTTCATATTGAACAACAGTGCTGAAGCTCGAGTCATGATGCTGTGAGGTGAGAAGCAAAGCTAATAATGTAAATAAAAGCACCGAATACATGATAGAAAATGGGAACCTCCTATTCTACAATGCTGTATGAACACTCTTCGTTATGAAGCCAGAAGAACTAGTGGAGCAACTACCTAAATCAAGTCAAATTTTACAACGTTGACTCCTCTCTTCCTCAACTCGTCTGGAGTTATTCGAGGATCAAATTTCCCTGTTCGTTTCTTCTCCGTTCCATCATCGTTATCTTGAACAAATTCAACTGCAGCACCCTCATGAAGAGTATCAATCCACCATCCAGTTGGAAAAGGATACCCGGTAAGACGAGGATCTTCTCCTTGGACTTTTCCACTGCGTCGATCAATATATGCCGCAAAGTATCCATTCCGGTCCTGAATAAAATTACGCACAAACTCAAAGCCCACTGGCATACGCCCAAGTATCGCGGATCCGTCCATAATTCCATGACAGTAGCATTCTCCAACAACGGAATATTTGTCTTTTCCCTGTGAACGCAGAACGATGGGAGCTGTGCCACCAAGAAGCACGCAGATGATATCACCACTCTTGGTTTCTCTTGGCGCTAAGCCGATATAGCCCTCTGTGGTAGTAAAACATGACCGCCCTTGGCAGCCGTAGAAGATTACTGCCATGATCTTAAATGTAGATATCACATCTACAGCGCCCTTCTGCAAAAGTTGCGCTATTATATAGCTGCAAACCTCATAACTGAGGAAATTGGACGACGGGGGGTGGAAGCTGTCCGAGAATGTATCGCCGCAGAGCGTCCGAACATGGGCATCATGAGCAGTTTCCCCTGTCACGTACCATTCCGAGAGTCCCCAGAATTGGATCCATTCCTGTAAAAGATTGAAGTCATCTTCGTACTCCCACGTAGATCGTAACTCGATGTGTGTGTGTTTCGCTTGCGCCACAGTTGCACATTTGACACCACTTAACGTCAACGTCTCCAGTTTACAGTCAAATTGAGCACCTGCGGCAGATCCCCCAGACGCAGAGCTGTTTCCAAAGGGCTGTGTGACCAAGGGCTTCGCCAGTCCGGAGCCCAGGATGACATTAGGTTGTGTATGCCCTCGTGGTCAGTCTTGACTTCACAGGCAGTTAAGAGATTCAACGTGTTTGTGTACCGAATATGTTTCACAGCAAATTGTCGGTAGACTTCCTCAGTGGTTTTTGAGTAGTCTACATCAATGCTCACTCCCTTATCCCAAGAGGCTCTTGTGCTCAGAAATGCGAAAATGCGATCCCCTAGATAGCAGAAAGTTAGCAATAGCTCCGTTAAGACTATTATAAGAAGAACTAAGGAATTATCTCAAGGATGTATATCATCAGATAATCCGATGCAGCAAATAGGTTCTGCCCAAAAACTTACGGGGATCTGAGCATTTGAATTTCCCCGCCTGGTGCCTCAATGTAGTTGCCATAGGCTGGTCATCGGACTTGTATATGATCTTGGCCATCTGATAGATCAATTCCCGGCGATCCCGGAACAGTTCCCTAACCTTAAGATCCCAATTAACTTCGATGTTTGTGATCTGGATACGATACAATGCGTTCGTGAAGTGCCGTCTTGTGATCGCATCGTGACCACAAATGAGCAAGGCATTCTCGTTACCCAATGCTATTTCCTGCTGGACCCAAAGTCTTTCAAACCACGGGCGATTGAAAACCATGAGTAGCGAGTTTAGCTTTTTTTGATCCAGATTTAGTGGAATATTCCTATCCACTAATGAGGAGTCCCTTTGGTTGGTAGCTCGCATCTCGAATGTAATCCAATCTACTTCAATCTGAGATCCAATGGAGCGTAAAGTGGATAGCGCTTCACTGCTTCTATCCTCCTCACTTTCAGGTCCCAACCATACCACAACGCGATGGGCCAGGCGATAAATATCCGCCATCCGTGCGACTTGGCTACTCCGCTCTTCCATATCTTCCTGGTTGATACAAAGGGCATCAATCCAAAGGACTCGAGCTTCTGATTTGTGGCGCAGATAGATCAGGGCTGTAGCAAGATTCTGCCTTACTTCAATGAATTTCCGTTTCGAACCGCGGGACTTGACCATAACTGGAACAGGGCTCCTCTCCTCTCCCCAAGCGTATGAAAGCGCTTCATATTTTGGTCTGCGCCCTGTTTCACAAGGCGTTTGATATTTCTCCTGCTATATCGTGCGCGTAGCCCTTCTTGAGAACTGGCAGCTTCGAATGAGATAGTTTGAAATTGGATCTCGATAGGAGATGCAGCCTCGTTCGGTGAGGGAAATTCTCCGGGAAACAGCGTCAGGAGCCTGATTTGATGCTCCGAAGCTTTCAGAGGCAAGTACGGGTACCGCTGGGCCATCTTCGTCTAGGATTCGAGAGTGATGGAGATCAGTGTTTCAAATTGAGTGGACGTAACGATTAGACTTGAATTTGATGTGTCGAAGAGGAGGAATGGTGAATAGCTCTCACGAGATTGAGATATGGTGAGGCTGAGGCTACAGTTCTTAGAGCCAACACATCGTAAGGTATGCAGGCCGACAAATTTAGTTCACACATCTAGAGGCATGGAGCTAAGCGAGCAAATAGGGGGCATCGAGGCTTGGCCGTGGTAAGCAAGAAAAGCCAACAACTTGACTACATTGTATGGAAGTGCTCGTAAATATAGAAAAACTATGGTATAATTATGTTCCACATTTAGACCTCGTGCATTTATATAAATCCGTCCACAACTGCAAAAGGTGATAAGATTATTGCCTGACTTGGTTTTCGGTGAACAAAACTGTAAAAGATCTCCAGGCTGGGTATCCTCTTTGAATCTTTAGGAAATTCGAGAACGACTTTAGTAAAGAACTTAGAATTCAAAAGCTGCTTGCCACGTGCTGGCCTTAAATTGTGTCAAGGCACCGCTTCGTTTGGGTTTGTATGAACTTATACTTGAAATCGTGAAATTAATTGTGGTACCCTTGCCATCAACACGAAATCTTAGGCCTAGATTTGATAACTATACTGGTTCCAGGCATTCTTTAGAGTTGGAGCAGGTCTGCGCATTTCTGGAATGATAACGGGCGGAACTATGTCTAAGCGCCTGTTTAGATTATTGCGAACACTAGTATTTGAATACTTTCTCAAATACTAGTATCTGCGACAGTCTAAACAAGTCCTAATTGCTCTAAACAGGCCCTAATTATGCATATTTGCCGAAGATATAGCCATGTCGCGAACACTCGCGGTAAGGAAGCGTATGCGCTACATGACAATTTCTACGCGTGTTACCAGTCCAAGAACCTATGCTCGCTGTTCTTACTCTATCTGAACCTCTAGGTGCAATCAAAGCTACCTTCTATCTAAAATTCCAGAAGTTTCCATTTGTTAAATTTATGGTTCTAGTCCTAAAAGCATTTCAGACATTGCAAGATGAGTTCCGGTTGCAGGCCGAAGATGATGAGACGAGCCCCTAGCCGCAAACATCTGACCCAGGTAACAGGCAACAATAGATATAACCGTACTATTGTAACAATTTGTTCTATGATATGAGCAGTAGGATTTCATCAAGTTGAACGATCTCGTGGGCGTATCTATACTTGGTAAGACACTGATACACCTTGTTACACTTCAGCCTTCTTTCTCACTAAATTTGAAGATATTGACAGTCAATCCAAACCCAAACCCTAAAATTTTCGAGCGAATAAGGCAATTGCGGGTTTCAGGCGCGGAATTATAGTACTCGGAAGTACTCAACTTGCAGCAATGCTAGATTTGTGAGGTATATAGTACCAGACAACAAACTCAGTCTTCATACAGTGGCCCTTGAAGTCCCTTGTTTCTATCCTTGTGATCTTTTATAGGTGCCCCAGCTGTTGGCAACTCTATTTCTGACTCTAGTATAGCCGTCAAAGATTGATTATTTGCGAAGGCATCGGATGAATCTTGCCATCCTAGCGCTTCTTCCTCAACAAGAAGAGACTCCCTGGGTACAGGCTCTGCAGATTCAGGTTGAGAGGTTCCGAGCTGCATGCCGTTACGCTGAGAGATGAGAGCACCCAGTTCGAAGTTCTGCATTTGCTCCCACTCTTCATCCCATTCGCTCTGCAACGGAAGTGCTAAGGTCGCATCGATTTCGTAGCTAGGCATTTCTGATGGAAAGTGTGAGTTCATAATCGATACATCTCTTGGCTCAAGCGTAGTATTTTGTGTTGTGGAGATGGCCGGTGTAAGTGATTCTTGTGGGGTTCCCCATTGAGTCACCAAGCTATTCTGTGTGCTGATCGGCGTAGAGTTCTCAATATGCGCCAGGGGGGAAACCCATGACTGAGAAGCAGCATCTTGCACATTATTTGTTGTGGATGCTCCCGATGGAGATTGATCGGCGCCATATGAGCTGAGATGGGCCGGGAGTAAATGATCCACCGAAGTCCCATTTTTTAGTCGAAAATCTTGAAGCATTCTTGACTCACTGTGGGATTCCAAAGGAGGAAGAGGGCTGCTGGCTAGAGGCTGTGATGAAATAGCCATGGCTCTTTCCCATACCTCTCGCAAGGCGAGGCGGTAACGCCCATGAACATGATCGTCACGGTGTAGAAGTCCTCTGTCGATATCACGCGCTATGACCCTGTCAAGCATATCAACTACATCTGCCACTTCCAATGTGACGGTTGCCAATTTTGTTTGATTAGAATCACTCCCTAGTCGAAGTTAATACATTTCGAGTATAATCTAGTCCAAAGAACTCACATGGATCTGATGGTCGAGGAGTATTTGGGAACACAACTTCCCAAATCTCGAACCATTTCTCGACCTGATCCTTTATTTCTCGGGTTGGCTCTTTTTTTGATTTCTTGAGAAGCGCTTCTATCCTTTGCCATTGGCCATCATCGATTCCCTCTTTGAGTTCAATCCCATTTTGAACACATATCTCGCCGCTTTTGTGTTCTGTGCGTTGGGTGAAATCTTCGAATATGCGATAGCATCTCTCACATTGTGGAGGTTTATGGTGAGACTTGAGATGCTCTCTGAAGAGTGTTAGCATAAAAGCAAAGGCGTTGGTACAGTATATTTTTGCGATATTACGCACTTTACTCTTCGAACTTCCAGAGGTCCAGGGCCAGCACAGGTGCGATACTTGATATCGGTAGCAGCTACATATTTCCAAGGTTCTTTTTTGTGAAATGGGCAAGAAAATCCTGAAGGACGAGGTGAATTGTGCCCGAATCGTTTTCGAGGTCTTTTAGAGCCCCCATTTCTCTTCTTCTCTTCCTCTTCCTCCGAATTTCGTTTATGCTTTCGACGCTGCAAATCCACGCGTGAGCCAGAGCTAGAAGGAGTGGGTACACTTCCACTTGAAGAACTCGGAGTTTGCTGCGCCCCCTCCCCCGGAGCCCCCGATGCAACGACTTTGATAGCAATGTCTTCAGGAGAGCTGCTTTGCATTAAATCATGGATCTGAGGCACCAAACGGGCGGCCAACTTCAGGTCACGCCCTAAGACTTCAAACAGACGAGAATCGAGATGGGCCGTTGGAAACTCTGACTCGCTCTCGATGGACTCCTCATATTCATTTTCTTCTTCTGTAAATGAGGTGGTATCGCTGTACAGATCTGTCGTAGCGGGAGATGCCACCTCCGAATTCGATGAATCGGATGAGTAGAGAGATGACTCTGTGGGACTTGGCGAAAGACCAGGGGGTGAGCTAGCAGGAGATATGTCTGAAAGGGCTATGCACCGAGGTTCAGCAATTGATGTTGTGTCCTTCCCTCTAGAGAATTATTAGCAATTGGGTTTGAAAGAAATCAGGCAGCTTTGCAATTGTAGTTACGCACTGTGAATGTATGTGAGCTAAAGGGCTTGTATACAACAAGCTGGCCAGCTTGTCAACATTTTCTTTTTGCAAAACGGTCAAACTATGTCTCCTATCAGTTTCTTACTTGGCTTTCTGTTTTCAATTGAAGGGGAAAATAAGTCGTACTCACGCTATTTGCTCTGTTGGTACCTTTGGCAACAATGTCAAGGACATCTTCGGTGGTGTAGGGGGCGAATGAGGATAAGAGCATCGTAGAACCCCACGTTTTCTCGGTCCCTCTGTGCATTTTCCTTCAAGTACGTCCTCTAGAATTACATGGCAAAACTCGCATTGGTGATGCTGGCACTCGGGGCACTGTAGATCAGTGCTGATAGAAAACCCGCCCTTACCACAATTGTCGCAGAACCAAAGATGATTATAGCGCCATTCCTCATTCAGAGTCGTCTTAGGGACTTTGATCATTGTCCGTCGGCGTCAACTGACCTATTTAATGAAAACTTAGTGAGAGCTTAGTGAGAGATTTCGAGGCAAGAATCGCATTACAACGGGCTGGGAAATAGGACTTACCTACAACAGCACAACGAGTTTCAGCTAGTGGATACTATATAACTAATGACCAAAATGTCCTACTCATTGCGCAGCACCTTTCAACCAATAAGGAAGGGAATCAAGGGACGTTTTGCGACCAACAATACAAGGCGCTTTCCTGGGTTCAATCGTCGATCTTCGTGGGGAAGTATGAAGCTTCTATGGAAAGCCAAAGGCCGCGATTGACAGGTACAAGACAGCAGAGTGGCGCTATGTACTGGCATTGGCGAACAAGCTTCTCGGAATTTTGATTACGGGTAACAAACAAAGTTGCAGGAATAAAGTTTAAAGATCCAAGAGAATGCGACCAAAAAGAGGATACTTGATCAGGCTACTGCTTCTGACTGTCTCCGGGTAGTCATTCAAAATCGCCGGACATGCCAGCGGCCGGTTCTGCGAATGTTCGCACGACGAGGCAAAAGCAATGCGCTTGAATGGGTGTAAGCGAGCAAATAGGGGGGCGTCCAATGCGGGGCCCCTGGAAATGTCAGCTGACTTCCCGTGTTGATTTTCTGAGCCACGACCTATCTAACCTACCTTACCTTATTATTTCGAGATAAGCACTTGACTTATAGTGAAATAGCTTGTAAATCCCCCCCCCCCCCCCCCATAAACTCAATGTTCTGTAAGGGTAGATTGATACCAAGGAAGGGCCACATAATCGAGTGAGTAGTGAAAGGGAGTTATTTGCATACCGTCCCCTATATAAAAGCACGCCGCGTTGGCAACCGTCCATCCGCACAAAAGACCAAATCGCTACTTCTAGAAAATTACATTATTGTTTAATAAGACACCTAGATTCTTTACCTATTACTTCGTGCGATAGAGAAGAAGCAGATCTATATTTTAAAGCCTTTTTATGACATCTAACCGAGTACATTCTCGCTTAAGAATTTGGGTGGTTTTCAACATGACTTGCTTTGTAAATAAGGATAGAGGAATATGTATATACAGAGGTAGCTTCACCTACCGAGAGAAAAAGAACAGTCCCAGCTTCCCCACTGAAGCACTACTCCCTTTCATACACCCCATACACAATGCCCTTCCTCCACAATCCCCATATCGCTAAATATCTCGTCCGTGTACATAATCCACTTTGGCCTCGACCTCGAGACAGATTCAAAATTAAAACCTTCTTAATCAATTCCGTCCCCAAAGCCTGGAACCCACCCACCAACTTCCCGACCCACAGCATTTCCCCTCACTCCCCAGAACCCCACCCTGACACCCTCTCTTCCCAACCCTCTCTTCCCAACCCTCTCTTCCCAACCCTCTCTTCCCAACCCTTTCTTCCCAACAACCAAGAACCTTCCCCTGCCCTCTATCCTGTCCTATCCTCTCCTTTCCTCCCACGTTCCAAATCCCCTCAAATCCCATCCATAATCCCAATCCCAATCTCAAATCCCATTCACGAAAATTATGAAAACCACGGAGCAGTGAATCAAGACACAAATTCCTCAAACCCATATCTTCTAGCTACGAGATCCAGTCAAGTCAAATTTGCTGTTCTCATCACTCTCACCCTCACATCACATCACATCTGATCTAAATTTATATCCAAAAAGACCTCACCACTTACACACCTATACACACACACACAACACACAACACACAACACAATCCAACAAACACAAATAAACAAGAGAACAGCAGAATCATACGTGATGACTCCCAACCTCTCTAGCTTCAGCCTCTCGTGCTCATTTAACACAGCATTAAAATCTCTCAAAATACTCTTTAATCTCTCTATTCTCCCATCCTAGACTAACGCAAGACTATCTAGAACCTTCCCCTACTTCGTACTGCCTCCCTACTATCCTCTCATTCATTCTGCCCTAATCCCTCGACGAGACCCCATCTCTCACTCATCCACACCACACACCTAGTTACACACAATACAATACACAGAAACAGGAACAGGACAGGTGGAATCCATTCCATTGCGATTTGTTGAAGAAATCCCCGAAAAGAAAAACACAGAAAAGCAGGTGAAGAAAATAAAAGAGTTGTAAGAAAAAACAAAACACATGAAGGGAAAGGAAGCATATTACAACACAGTATCCATGAAGGTATCCAAGCCACAAGCTCTCTTCTCTCCTCTCTCCGTTCCCCGGTTTCCTCCTCTATCCTAGGTGCCCTCACTTCAATTCCCCACAACTTCCTCCTCAGCCCATCCATTTAGCCCATTCATGTTCATTCCCATCCCATCCTGAATTGCCAAACCATACCCATTTCCGAACACCCCATTGCCATTCGAATTTCCTCCCGAGAAGCTGCTCTGGTATTGGTGTCCCCTCCTCTCCCCATTCCCGTTCGAGTTGCCATTCTCCTGGAACTGTCCGTTAACCTGCTGCGCGAAGACTGGCAAGCTGACGGCACGGCTGTGCTGACCGCGAGCCGGGGCCAGAAGACCGTTCACGGTAGGCGCACCGGAGGTGCCATTTTGGAAGCCGTTCATGCCGGAAATGCTTGCGGATTGCTGGTGGCCCATTTGGCTTTGTTGGGGAATGTCAAGCGCATCGAGGTTGGATGAGGAGTTGTTGCTGTAGAGAGCAGCTTGTTGGGCTTGGAGAACCTGCTGTTGTTGCTGCTGCAGCTGAGCAACTGCGTATGGGTCAAGCTGTTGCTGCTGTTGGGCATGGGCTTGCTGCGAGACTTGGTTCAGGTACATTGTGAGAGGGTTGTTGCTACCCGCGTTCAGGATAGTGGATGGCGTTGGAGCATTTTGGAAGTTCTGGGAGCCATTCGCGGAACCAGGAGCTTGGGAACCAGTTGGCGAGCTACCATTCTGGCTGGGTTGGAGACCACCGCTGTTCGGAGGAGGCGAGTTCACGCCATCATTGCGAGGAGATTGCGCTTGTTGAACTTGACGCGGAGGGTTTCCGCAACGATCCTTGCCGAAGTTGACCTTGAATCGTCGGTAATCCTCCTTCCCTCGCACAGCTTCGATTGCCTTGATGGCATTGGCGATGTTGGTGAAGTTGACGAATGCACAGCTCTTCTCTCGGAGAGTGTTAACAAGCTCGATCTCACCGTACTCAGAGAAGTCCTGTCTCAGCCTCTCCTCGCTCCAGGACTCGTCCAAGTTTCCAATGTAAACGTTTCGTGAAGCACCGCCACTGACAGCAAGAGCAATAGCTGCTGGGAGCGCGCCAGAATGCTTTCCCCATCCAATCTTCAACCTCCTGTTGTGAATCATTAGGCCTTGTAAATTGCTCAAAGCGTAGAAAGAAGCTGCTGAAGTTGGATCAATAAAGGTGACGAAGCAGATATGCTTGTCGGGTATATATCGAATGTGGTGTAAAAGTCCACCTCTGACAACATTACAAATCTCTTCAATTGTGGTTTCAGGGTGAATATTCCCAAGGTAAACAGTGCGATTGCCCAGATTGTTGATTCCCCCAGCTGTTGTAGCGACGGCAGCGGCTGCAACGGACTGTTGAGCCAGAGCATTCGAGATCAAGTCGCGGTCCGCTCCATTGAGCACGTGTGCGTATCCAGGAGCAATACCAAGGTATTGAGCAGCGTTCTGCTGTTGCGTCTTCGAAACGTACGCGCATCGATCCTTTCCATAGTAGACTCGGCGGGGTGATTGCCATTTGGGCTCTTGCGGGAGCTGTGAGACAGCCTTGATCGCGTTGCCAATTGACAGAAAATGGACGAATCCGATTGCCTTTTCACGAACAATCTTGACCGTATCAATTGGACCAAACTTGCTCAAATCCTCGCGCAGCTCGTCCTCCGTGACATTCTCATCGAGATTTCCCAGGTACACATTTCTCGAAGCACCCGACTGTTGAACAGCAAGAGCAACGGAAGTTGGCACCTGCGAAGGCTTACCCCACCCAACCTTGATATCCTGACCACGGATCGAGAGCTTCTTCAAGATGGCGTCGGAATGGAAATGAGTGGCAGAGCTGCCGTCCAGGAACGAAATGAATGCACAATTCTTGTCTGGCAGAAGTCGGACGGATTCGATCTGACCGCTTCTCACGTGTCCCAAGATCTCCTCCGCCGATGTCTCCGGGGGAATGTTTCCTAAGTATACCGTCCTGCTTGTGCCGGAAACCAAACCAGGTGACATATGTACAGGGGATGATGGTTGAATTTGCATCTGCTGCATCTGGTTATTCATGGCAGCAAATCCTCCTGTCGGTGACTGTGGGTTGTAGAATTGGGGCGCGCCGTAGGTCGAAGGCGAAACGAGCGATTGGTAAAGCTGAGGGGACATCTGTTGAATCGGACTGCCCAAGTTCTGTTGTTGTTGTTGCTGTTGTTGCTGCTGTTGCTGCTGCTGTTGATTATTTTGTTGTTGTTGAAAAGTCGCGTAGTTCTGGAATTGAGGGCTCGCAAAGGCGGCGGGTGAGCCAGGCTGGAAAGGGGAGCCGAGCAGGAGTTGGGATGGAAGCAAAGGAGTGAATTGCATGTCGAACCCCGTTCCTGGTGTTGTCATGTCATTCTGGCCCTGTTGATTCATCGGCTGAGTATTGATCGAAGGAATGTTCGCTCTACGAGGGTGTCTGTCTCCATACCCGCCCATTGAGAACTGATTCGAGCTGTATGCACCATGGGAGAATCCCGTATCGCTGTTCGAAGGTTTCGAGACATGGCCAGGAAACCTGCCAGCTGTCGCCGCGCCGGGCCCGTTCTGGGGGTTTGCTACTTGGGTTTCCTGCATCCCGAGAAGATGAGGTGGCAGGACAAAGCTGTCCCGCACTAGTGATGATAATACAGCCGTTTTGAAGGATTAGTGGTGCCCTGAATGAGGCACGAAGGAGTGGTGGAGGTGTAGGTAAAATGGCACGATCGATTGACGAAAGTCTTGTCGAGGATCGGAAAGAGTGAATTCGAGTGAATGTATGGTTCGGAACAGCGACTCGTACGAATTGATCGAAGGATTAGGTGTCAAATGTAGGAGGCCGGGATCAAGAATATTTGATATTAACGAAATTCTTGTCGTAAATTAAGCCACCGTAGTATGTATACAAGTATTTTCAAGTCGAAGTCGAAGCTGGAAACATCTGCGAAGGTGACGTGGAGATTCGAAGAGATGAATATGGTATTCGCGAGGGTTTTCGAGCGTTCTTTCGAGGTCAATGGTCGTCTTTCTTGCAGGGAGTTGGAGAACAAAGAATCAGGAGGTCGAGCGAAGCTGATCGAGTGAGCGTGTTGGGATTGAATAAAGGGTGTAAGTAAAAGTGTAGAAGTAGAAAAAAAAGCAGCGAAGAAAGCAGCCAGGTAATGAGTGTAGACTGGTCGATAGGACCAAAAGAAGAGGCGAAAGAAGGATGAAGAGGTGGTGGTTGAGAGAGAGGGAGGAAGAAGAGAGAGACACGGCAGAGATGGCAGAGGCCGGAATGAGGATTTGGGGTGAGGAGTAAATGAAGACAAGCCTGTTTAAGCAAGTGGAACCCTGCCGAAGCGGTTTGATTGGGCTTAATCTCTGGCTGGCTGGGCGGGCCATTCATTGCCCCTGACTTGGAGCTCAAAGCCTAACGAGAAGCAGCTTAGCTTGTTCTCCATGCCAGCAATTGAACACAACACCAACGTCTGCTTGCAACTTCAATCAATATGCTCTACAATTCGATATCACATCCAGCTGGTACATCTGATTCTCTTCCTGTTTGCATCATGCCTCCTCAGGCATATCGGTCTGCTCATCCAAACCATAGAACGGCGTACGCCGCGCACCTAAAACTGCCCATGCGACTCGCCCATGATATCGTCCGAACACATTGAGGCAGTGCCAACGTTTGATATCATCTGAAGAGCCTCGCCAAACACTGAACCGTGTTCCCATCAAACAATATATCATGCCCTAAAACCCCTCTCCTCTTTCATGTGTCCTCTCCAAAAATAAACATCATCGTCCTGTACGGCTCGTAGAATAAATCCACGAATTATTCCAGAACGAAAATCATATGCAGATCAACGCCTCCGCACCAACACATGCCCACCATCCAAACAAGAACTAAATTCGGGGTACCTCCCATATCTGCCAACTGTCCCTAGGGATGAAGTAGAGTACATGCACCCCTCCGTCCAGATTCCAGAACATCGGTTTCAACCCTGCAGCTAACGTTTCTGATGCACCCTCCACCTCGTCTGGGTAACACCTAACTCGCCTCGCCTCGCCTCACCCTAAGCTTCAACCTCACAACGATGTTTGAGACGAGTACAGACGACAGCTGGTGGCTGTGCAGTTCCTATTTTCCGCTCACTTCACACGATCTCGATCCGATGAACCATAAGCCCAATATCCTAAATCTAACCTCTTCTCACTGAATCGTGATCTTGCAAGCGAGCTCTCGTTTCATCGCCCCTATTCTACCCCGCTACATCCAAAGATCCAGGGACCTGGTTCCCTCTCCCTCCCAGAAAAGTTAAACATAATTTAAATTCATGCCTTAACATTCCATTTCCAGATAATTGATTCTTAATAGGATGTTTGCTCTATGCAATACACGGAAATTAAGCCTCTTAGCATCGTTTAGAGTTTAAAGTTTGGTGTTTCGCTACCTATTTATAGTTTGTTTAGTGGGCATTGTGCATGAGGTCGAAATCTAGCCTCGTCTTGTCTTGTCATGTCTTGGGATTGGCGCGTTTCATCATGCATTCAAGGTGGAGTGTATCTCAAGCATGATGATCTTCTGGATGGTTAATGTGTAGTAATCGTTTGGACATTACGCTTCATTCATTGGAAAGGGAATCTAGATTTTATCTGAATCTGCTCCAACCAAGAGAAAGACATAGCGAGATCTAATCTGAGTGACATGATCGATGAGAAAGCTGGAGTGCGTGGTTTGTTTATGGCTTGCAGCGACCCATGAAGCGGGGATACAGACAGCATGTGCGGACAGAGTGCTGTTTGCAGATCCAGGCGATGAAGCGCTCGAGTCCCAGTCCGTAGCCACCGTGGGGTGAGGTGCCGTATCTGATTCATATGTTAGAGATGAGGAAATGTGAGGGCGAAGAGGAAAACTTACTTCCGCTGCTCGGTGTACCAGTAGTACTCCTTGGGTGAAATGCCCTCGCGCTTGTATGCTTCCATTAACTCATCATAACCCTCCATTCTCATCGAACCTCCGACGATTTCTCCAACACCCGGCATCAGGACATCGACACTCTCCGTGACACGAAGATCAGCTGGGTCCTTCTTCATGTAGAAGGCTTTGATCTCGACGGGGAAGTGGGTCAGGAAGATGGGCAGATTAATAATATCGGTCATTCGTCGCTCAGCAGCCTCAGCGATATCGTCACCGAAAACATGCGGGTTGCCTTCTTCGTTGAGGATAGGAGGATCCTGTGCGTTGAGCCAATCAATTGCATCCGAGTACCGCATGCGCTTGAAAGGTCTCGTGGGTGCTTTGAACTCAGGGTTGAGCTCCTTGATGTACCCAGCGATCTCCTTATCATCCAAAATTGTGGTAATGACCCTGCTGATCATCTCCTCCAAGTGGTCCAGCAGATCCTCGAAATCGATGAAATCTAATTCCGCCTCCACGTGAGTGTATTCGGACAAGTGACGACGGGTCAGGGACTTTTCAGCTCGGAAGGACTTTTCGATACAGTAGACGTTGCCAAGACTGGGGATACCGGTTTCGAGGTAGAGTTGGGACGATTGAGTCAAATACGTCTTCTCGCCATAGTAATCCAATTCGAAGAGCGTTGACCCACCCTCGACTTGTGTTTGAACGAATGCTGGTGGACTGATTTTGGTAAAGCGCAGCTCCTTGTATGCCTTTGCGAACGCCCATTCCACTGCAGACCGAACCTTCATAACAGACGATGCGACATCTCCTCTCAGAACGAGATGGCGGTTATCAAGCATTGCAGACTCCCATTGATCTTGCTGGGCAGAAACTTTGTTGGTGATAGCTTCTGCATCAGATGGTGATCTGCCAATGACCTTGTAGTAATCGACGTGGAGTTCTCTGTTATCTGGGGCGGATTGTCCAGCGAGGACCTTTCGCATCTCTCCAAACAGCGTCAGCGAGGTGCCTTGAGCGAACGTGAGCGCATCGTAAGTTTTGGTAAGATCTCCAGAAAGTACGCATTGCAGATGCCCGTATCCATCAATCAGTGTAAGAAACGTAGCTTGCTTTTGTTGTCGCAGACGGTGGATTCGACCAGAAACCTTAACCCGAGTCCCCTTGACATCTCCCTCGCCCAATTCGACGTTCTTGTCTCCAATTGTAACCTTGACCGCCTTTGGAAGAGCAGGATCTTCCTTGAGAACAATCTTCTTTGCTTCTTCGAGGTGCTGTAGACGTGCCTTCTCCTTCTCTGCCTCTTGTGCAGCCTGTTGTTGCTGTTTCAGAAGCTTCTTCTTGTGCGCATCCAATGCGCTCTGGGCTTTCTTGACAGCAGCTTTTGCAGGGTCTTTCCAAATCAATCTTTCTGCTGGGTCGCCATCTGCGCTGACTGGGCCAGTTGTAGAAGCCCGCGACAAGTAGTTCTTGCCCTCACTCCCTCCTTGTTGAATGTATGCGAATGCCAACGACTTGTACGGTTTGCTTTCGGTACCAGGTTGGGACTCCTCGTCAAGGCCAACGTCTGTGTCAACGTAGATTGTTGTACTTTTGACTCGCTCTGCGAGATCTTGAACGGCGGCCATCGTTGCGTGCTTCTTATCTCAATTGATCTTGTCAACTTTTTGTGGTGGGGGGAAGGCTAGATATTTTTGTAGACTCACCGCGGTTTGAGTCATTCTGGGTAAAACGCGGAGTGGCTTTATCAAGCCCCTCGTTTGATTTTAGTGGGCCCATTTACACGTGAGATGAGCTTTCGACGCGACATCATCGAAAGACGCGCCTGGATTTTATCGACAAGAATCAGCAATCGCAGACGCCAGCGCCCATTGCCGTTCACGAATCTTGAGGAATGCCGCCGTAACAGACCTTCATCGAGGTCCAAAATTACTTAGTAACAGCAGAACCTGATAATCTGCAGCAGGCATCTCCGTTGATCCGTCCCTTTACATCATCCGCATCGACTTCCTCAACTCGCATTCAACCTCTTACTCTGCCTTTCCACAATTGTGGCTTCTAGAAGATTCGCCACTGTCATTGCGACTACAACAAGGAATTCACTCATTAGGTCTTTCTGCATGATGCCTCCAAAACAAGCTACACTGGGGTACGTAAAAGATTCGCAAACTAACATTACGTGCGTTTCCCCGCGCACAAGTCATTGCAATGAATCTTTGCTGATAAAGGTACACTAATAGCAAGTTCTTCGGTAAACCCAACGGCCCGACAGCTCCGGCGAAGCAGTCCAAGCTATCCTTCTCCTCTAAGAGCACAAGTAATGGCGCAAGTAATGGCGCGCCGACTTCAAGCGCAGCAAAAGAGAATGACGATGTAGATATGAAAGACGCTGCTGAGAAGGAGGTTCCTGCAAAGTTTGAGGAGGACGCGATTGCGAAGAAGGAGAATGTGAAGCCTGGAACAGGTAGGTCTCCTTTGTCCAGCTTGGTGGCATCTACTGACGCTACACATTACAGAATCGAAGAAACGACCGAGGTCCCCTCCTGCGTCAACGGACAAAAAGGTCATGAAAGAAGCGACCGAAGCTGAAGAAGACGACGAGGATGAAGATATTATAGTCAAGCGACCTCGCCATGCCAAAAAGACCGATAGGAAGGAAGAAGACGAGTCTATTCCAGCAACCAAAATCAAAACCGAACCAAAGACCAAGCCTAAGTCCAAACCGGAATCTACCTCCAAAAAGTCTAAGAACATGGCACCTCCACCTATACAAGTCAAGAAGGAAGCCAAGAAAGAGGTAGTAGAAGACGAAGATGAATCTGATAATGGTGTGGCAGTCACTTCAGGTTCGACGGAGAAGATGAAGAGAAGAGACTCCAATGCTTCAGCATCAGTATCGGAAGTTGAGGAAGGGATGGAGGAGGAGGAGGATGAAGATGATGAAGATGAGAAACCAGAAGTCGCGGCCAAGGCACGAGAAAAGGTTCAAACTACGCTGAAATCAAAGGTCAAAGATCCATATCCCGATTGGAAGGCTGGAACTCCAATACCGTATGCAGCGCTATGCACCACCTTCTCGCTGATTGAGATGACTTCTAAGAGGCTTGTGATCACTGCACATTGCTCTCTTTTCCTCCGGCAAGTCTTACGATTGACTCCGGATGATCTCCTCCCAACTGTCCTGCTAATGATCAACAAACTCGCGGCAGACTATGCTGGAATTGAGTTAGGCATCGGCGAATCCCTGATCATGAAAGCAATTGGCGAATCAACCGGCCGAAGCTTACAAGTCATCAAGCAAGACCAGAAGGAAATTGGCGACCTTGGTTTAGTAGCTGTCAAGAGCAGAGCGAATCAGCCAACCATGTTCAAACCCAAGCCTCTGACTGTACGAGGTGTCCATAAAGGTCTTATGGATATCGCTACCACGTCAGGAAACGGAGCCCAAGGTAGAAAAGTGGACCTGATCAAGAAGCTGTTATCCGCAGCTGATGGTCACGCCTCTGGGAAGGTTGATATCACCAAGGACAAGGGAGGACCAAGTGAAGCGAAGTATCTTGTTCGTTTCCTGGAGGGAAAGCTGCGTCTTGGTTTGGCCGAGAAGACTGTTCTGGTCTCACTAGCACAGGCAATGGTGTGCCACGAGACCGAAGCCAAGGGATCTGGAAAAGTACCTACCACTGAGCAGCTTGCACAAGGCGAGGCAATCCTCAAACTGGTGCACAGGTTAGTCTCCGTCGTTTTGGTTCAAGATGTATCCTAACAATTTGCAGTCAATTGCCCAGCTACGATGTCATCATCCCTGCAATGTTAGAACACGGCATCTTCAATCTCAAGGACAATTGCAACCTCCAGCCCGGTGTGCCCCTTAAGCCCATGTTAGCAAAGCCCACAAAGGCGATAACTGAGGTTCTGGATCGATTCGAGAATCAGACTTTTACTTGTGAATACAAATACGATGGCGAGAGAGCTCAAATTCATTATGTGTCCAAGGACTCTGATCAAAAGTATCGTGGCCCATCTGAAGCTGCTACGAAAACCAACAATGGACTTGCTGCTATCTTCTCTCGCAATTCCGAGGATCTTTCAAAGAAGTATCCAGATATTTTGGCAAAGCTGAATACCTGGGTAAAGCCTGATACCAAGAGCTTCGTTCTTGATTGTGAGACTGTAGCTTGGGATCTGGTGGAGAAGAAAGTTTTGCCCTTCCAACAACTCATGACACGAAAGAAGAAGGACGTCAAGATTGAGGATGTTAAAGTTAAAGTTTGCGTCTTCGCATTCGATATTCTGTTCTTGAACGGGGAGGCAGTTGTTTCAAAGTCACTTCGAGAACGTCGAGAACTGCTCCACGGTGCTTTCACTCCAATTGAGGGCGAATTCGCTTTTGCTACCAGTATGAACGGTCAAGAACTCGACGAGATCCAACATTTCCTTGACGAAAGTGTCAAAGCTTCTTGCGAAGGACTCATGGTCAAGATGTTGGATGGAACAGAGAGTGGTTATGAACCCAGCAAGCGAAGTCGAAATTGGTTGAAGGTAGTACATCGACCCCATTTCCGCTCATTATTCACTAACAATAAATAGATCAAAAAAGACTACCTCTCCGGCATAGGCGACTCCCTGGATCTCGTGGTGCTAGGAGCATACTACGGCAGAGGAAAACGGACCTCCGTCTACGGCGCCTTCCTCCTCGCCTGCTATAACGCCGGTACCGACACCTACGAAACCGTCTGTAACATCGGCACCGGCTTCTCAGAAGCCGTCCTCGAAGAGCTTCACACACAACTCAAAGACATCGTCATCGACCGCCCCAAGCCTTTCTACTCGCACTCCTCCGGCAATCAGCACCAACCGGACGTCTGGTTCGAGCCAAAGTATGTTTGGGAGGTCAAGACTGCTGATCTTACTTTAAGCCCAAGGTACAAGGCGGGATGCAAGGAAGGTGTAGATCCAAGCGGTGAGAAGGGCATTAGTTTGAGGTTTCCTCGTTTTATCAAGGTTAGAGATGATAAGAAGCCGGATGAGGCGACGAGCTCGAGGCAGGTGGCAGAGATGTACAGGAAGCAGGAGAGCGTGAGTAAGAATAAGGGACCGGCGGTTGATGATGACTTTGAGTATTGATTGATTATGGGACGGGATTTGAAGCGGGCATCTGCATCTAAGGTCAATGGTCGGGAAGGTTAGTTATGATTATACGTAGCACTGCTTTGCTGCTATTACTCGACCTCTACTCTCAATCATATATGAGATACTTAAATCACGCGCTATGTCTTGGTGTGAAGGGCTTCACTTCTAGCTCGGTGAGTTGAAGGCTCCTAGGAGACGAGTGTCTATTTTTGAATCTGAAGATAGAAGAAACGGATTTTGTTTTCGTGATTGATACGCTGCAAATACCCGATCCTTCCCACTGTTCCCTTCATCAAAGGTCGTCAAAGTATAGCCATGTCTCATAGTTCATAAGTTCCTCGATAGCAGGCTGACCAATAAGTCAGTCGACTTAAGTCAGCGCTGATTAAATTTTTAAAAATCAGTTATCAGTCAGTCAGTTGAGGATATAAAATAACGTAAGTCAGTCAGTTCGTAATATGCTCAGCTGATCAGCGGCTGATCAGTTGAGGTATTGAAATTTTGTGATTTCGAAGTGCTTTCGGAGGGTCTTTCCCCCGTTATTATATAAGGTTTTATACTTAATATGCACCTTATTATGCAAGTTGAGCCTCAACAGCCTTGATTTGAGCCTGAACAGCCTTATATTTTAGGTATTCCAGACTATAATTATTATGAAAACTCTTCATCCTGACTTTAAATCATCAACACCATCAATATGGCGCCTTCCAATATCGATTTAACTTCCCTTGAACCATCTTCACGATTTACGCGATCAACCTCTATTGCCACCACGTCTCAATCATATCACTCAACTGGCGGCACCGACCAGGACGTCATCGCGGAAGGATCAGTATGCCCAATACCTGAAGGAACCATGTAGCAAGATACCTATCATGGAATACTGGCGATCGAAGGAGTCTGAATGGCCTCAATTAGCGTGTATGGCGTTCGATTTCCTAGCTGTTCCGGCCATGAGCTCGGAGTGCGAGCGGGTATTTTCATCATACAGACTACCCCTGAAAGCTCACGGCTAACAGGAGGATTGTTATGGCATCAGGAATGCCTAAATAACTGGCAGAGGAGGGAGGCAATTCAGATATCACGAGCCTATAATGCGGCGGTCATCGACTGGGGATCAGATGATTCGGAATAAAATTCATGATTTTTTTAATATAGCCTCATGGCTGATCAGCGGCTGATCAGTCGACCTCAGTCAGTCAGTCAGTTGAAGGTTTTGATTAATCAGTCCATCAGTCAGTCAGCTCGAATACATCCTCAACTGATGACTGACTGACTGACTTATTAGCCAGCCTGCTCGATAGGACCATGACTACTATGTGATCCTTTTACTCCGAAGATCTAGCTCGTTTGCCTACAGGATTATTACAGAGGGCCAGCCAACAGCCAGATCAGACACTGGTGAAAACCAGTACAAAGTAGACCATCCTCATTCCCACATAAACTCATGATATTCGTTCCCATCAAATCCCACGTTCTGTGTTCTCTCCGCCACATCCAGGTCCCAACTTTACACCGGCTCCCCCATACACATCTTCTCCAACCTCTTCTGACGTGTCTCTTTTACCGCCTCCATTTCCAAACGATGCAAATAACACCTACCCAGGAACAATTCCGTCCTCTCTTCCCCCGGTGATGCGTTGAGTAATCGTTTCAGCAAAATCCCTCGTTCCCTTTCCAGAAGGACGCAGACAAATATACCGGCGACCAAGGCGATACAGGAAATAATGATTAAGATAAGGATGCAGCCTAAGACTCTGTGGAATGTGAGGCCTCGGGAGGTCATGGAGTCGGGGCAGACGAGGGCCCGGAACAGGCCTGGAGATGGGTAAGAGTGATGCGACATCGTGGTCTCGTTTCTTATGGATAAATTTGTTGTGGAAACATGTTTTCTTAAGTATACCGGATTTTTAAGATTGATGATGGAATGACGTTGTTGAAGGAGCTTGGGGATGTAATTTGGGTCCGTTGCGTAATCGGGAGTTAGTGACTATATTTGGAACAGAAACATCACTAACAAAGACCGCGGTAGATTTCCTTTGTTCTAGAACATGATCGTTCGTTTAGCCTTCACATAGTGTCTTTGTCTTGAAAATCCGTTACGACAGGTCATAATCGTCGTCAAACCTTAGAGTAATCAACTCCAAGATAGAATCAAACCCAGAAATCCCAAATGCTAAATACCCAATGGCTAAATCAGAGATGACAACCCCCCACCCCCAAGATGATGCAGAAACTAAAAGAGATGATCGGAATTAATTATATGGCTGAGTCAAAGTCTCGTCGGGAACTTCGGGTGCGTTGCTGACAATGCTATATTGAAATATTAGTACTAGACAACCCAACGGCAACTGAGAAACTCACCATCCGGGCAAGTAGATTCGCATTCGTTCCACCTCTTTGAACAGCGATAGCAAAACGCAGTCGCGCACCTTGAACAAGTCATATATAAACACCCAGTTGACCGTTCAATCAGATGATTGCAACCTGGGCATGACTTCCAGCCCTTTTGCATCGCCAACTCCTTCACAGCCTTCGTCTCTTGATCCTCCTCACAGAAAACTCCTGGATGAAGCAGTTTTCTGCAATGCCGACAAGTTTTCGTCCCACAAGCCCCGCACGTTCCAACCTCGCCCAGGATTGCTGATGGGGGCAAGAATTTCGAGCAGGACTTGTTGCAGCAGTACATTGGACTCTGGGTCGTGAGCTCAACCACTAAATCCTTGTACGTCTTGACAAAGCTTGCCTCCAGTCCCGTGCAGTCGTCTATATTTAATGCCTTCTTGCAGCACTTGAGCGGTGTCTTGGAAGCCATTGCATTCTTGAAACCTTCTTGCAAACAACCTTCGCAGTACCCGTGCTCACATGGTCGTAGAAGCTCTTCCGTGTGATGCTCATCTCCACATACAATACACTCGACGATGTTAGTCTTCTTCCACTCCTCCCATGCCTCGTCATGCTCCTTCGCCTGCTCTACTTCTGCATCGAATTCCGCTTGCAGCCGCATTGCTTCGGAAATACTCGCGTCCTCGTTGTTGAGAGCACGCTCGAGTTCAAGCGCATAGAGCCGATCCACACGCATCTGCTCCGTTTCCGCATCCCATTGGGAAGAACCAGCCTGAGACACTCCTTCGAAAGGGTTGAAGTTACCAGCTCTGCCACCTGTCGTTGCTATCAAGTCTTCTGTTTCTCGAAGCATAAACTGAGCAAGCTCGACATCCCCGTCATCAACCGTGCCGTTGGCTAGGGCATGATTTAGGAACATGTCTCGCTCTCTCTGAATTTCGAAAAACTCTTCCTGTTGCAAGAGCCTGGCAAGAGCTTCATCGGCTGACAATGCAGAATTGGCGGTAGCATCGCTGCTAGAATGCACTGCCTGTTCTTTGAGTCCCATCTTGTCATCCGCGGGGGCAGGGGCGGATGCAGAAATATCAAACAATATATCGTAGGATGGAGGGGAACTATTCTTTCCATTTCTAGATGCTGCTTCTGTTAACCTTGGGGAGTTTGTTATCCTTGTGGCCGATGGTTTTGATTGAGGCTGAGAGACCCTTCGGCTGGGAGCGGTTTCTCTCCTGTGAAGCTCTCGTCTTGGTGGAGGTGCCTTGCCTGAAGGGCCTGGTTCGAATCCCGTATCCCGAATAACAGGAATACTAGTGAATGGATTGATGTAATCTTCATCAGGTTGTTTGAATTGCGGCATCGTGGAGGCTCTCTTGACTCGCAAACTGGGCAAGGCTGTTGAGGCGCGGTGACCTCGAGAGGAACCTTCACGTTTTGGACCACCAAGTCCGCCATTGCTGCCTTGCTTCGGTTCTTCAAGCTCCAAGTCCTTGTCAGATTCTTTGCCTTTGCCTTTGCCTTTTCCTCGCTCGAGCTTGAGAGTTGACGTCCTTCTCACAAGTTTGTCAGCATACTTTGACGAGGCTGCCACCAATAGGCTCCGTTTGCCATCCCCCATGCTGGTGAAGGGTCCAGAATTCTTATGGAATAGGGTTAAAAATGTTTGAATTCGACACAAGCTCGGGGGCGGATGAAATTTTGATTCTGAAAAGAATCATACGACACGAAAAGTGGAGGAAAGGGGTTTGAGATTGGACAAAAGCAACTTTGGAGGGGCTGAGCTTGCTATTCGTCATGTGTAAAAAGCCACGCACGTGTCTTAGGCTTCCATCGGGCGATGATGCTGATAATTTGGAAAAACCAGGAAGTCACCAAGAAGACGCGAAGAAGTATTATGGGTAGTTTAAGTACTGCAATTTGAATTAGCCCTAATCACAAGCTCTCCAGAACTGAATGACGTTGTTTAATGAGCTTGAGGAACGAGCCTTGGGTCCGTTCCCGCTTGCGGCCTTAAGGCCCGTTTAGAAGATTTTCTCACTACGGATACCAGTATTTCGATACTAGTATTCAAATACCAGTATTCGAATACTCAGGAATACTAGTATTCGTTAAATTTAGGTCCGTTTAGCAAAAATCGAATATTGAGTAATATTCTAATTTCAGAGGTTTCAAAATAACCTCCGCTAGCTTGTTCAGCCTTAATCCTTCAGCCTCATTAATTTAATCAATACAAAATTCGATCAATTCGCTAAATATTTCGAACGACATACGTAATTGCTCTTATATCGACATGAATTATTACAAAGCAGGAGATTTTTAGTTTTATAGGAGCCTCTCCAAGGTGAGGTTCTCATCGGAATTTTATCGCAATACGTAATCTTCCAGTAATCGGCGTTATTTAAAGCGATTTGGATAACAGTCAGCTCGAATTCAGCGTCGAACTCGGCCCAGAACACGTTATCTAAAGTTATAGATAGCATAATTAAATATAATTATATTACAATACACATAATCTCTAAAAAGTGTACGTTTTTAATACTTATAGTGGCGTTTAAGCGAGTATTTGAAAAAGTGCAACTAAGAACTCACCTCCTACAGGTGAGTTCTAGAATACTGGAATTTGTATAGGGACGAATACTCAGTATTTAAGTACCAGTATTCGTTATCAGTATTCGAAAAAAGGCCAAACGCGATTTTCGAAATATCCGAAAACTAGTATTCGGATACTGCTACAAATACTGGTATCCGGAGGGTGCCAAACGGGCCCTTAGTATACATCACGAACTCCGTACCGGAACGGCACTGTGACGATAATTGAAAATGGGAGAAAACAAAAACGAAATTGCCTAGAGCTTTGATGTTTTTTTTGGCTAGACATCTTACATACCATAAAAGAACACATCCTACACCTCTGCATAGGCATGTGAAGTTTAGCGACTTTTGACTAAAATCACTTCAAGATTCTTCTAGAGCTAGGGAGTTCAATAGGCTATTTTAGCTAAGGGCAGTCATTTGGTGTCATTTTTATTTTGAGACATGCGATATTCCTTTCCCCTTTCAACGAGCAAGGCATCGTACCATTACCTAGCATTTGCGGTGCTTACCAGCCCCTACCTAGTAAGCAAGATCGAGGACCGAGCTTGCATTCAGATGAGCAAACCCTCCCTGTATCAATCTTAACCGGCACAAATCTCAGCCACACAATGGCGTAGTCTACGGTATTCCACCTAAAGAGGTAGGTATTTAGCTAGGTAATAATAATAATAAACAAGTCACGTGTTTATCAATTGTATCATCGGCACGGGGCGGATCTCGGCAAAATACAGGGGCAATAAGGTTATCCCTGAACCGAGCAGGCTGTTTGAGAAGGGATTTGAGACGACTTCCACGACAATTTTGCCTACCAAAGGCCATTTACGTCCTTGAACCTGAGTAGTCGCTGCTCTAACCTGAGCTGAGCCCTGAGCCCTGAGCATCGCAAGCAACATCCTTCATTCTCCTGTCTTATTGACCGCGTCGTAGTCTGCCACGCTGCGCGTCTTCGTGTCCTCTGGTAAGGGTATGAGGTCGCAGCAGCGCTAGCGCTATGCTCTACTCACTCTCCGAAGGACCTTTTACATACACGACGTCTCAAGTGGAAGAGGTGCTTGAAGACAATCTAGATCGAGCAGATCCCGATCTCTCAGAGAAGAAGGCACCATTTATCGTCAATACTATTGGCTTTCATGTAGAGCCTAAGGGGACGAAGTTGGTCTACCACTTCGCGACATCAAAATCCCGCCAAGCACATGCAGCATCATTGTATTCGCAATTTATTGACAGCCTCGAGGATCCGACGAGACATTTCGAGCTCATGGATGGAGCTTTCTCGAGCCTCATCACATGCCATTTCCGCCCAACAAGGCCAGCTGGAGAAATTACTGAAGAAGTCTGCGCCCTGCTGTCTAGGTTGCCGGCAACTCCATTGGAAATCACGGATACGTCACTTTCCAATCCCCTGAGTATGATTCCGGGCGAATTCTTCCTTCCTGGGCGAAACAAAGAGTGGAAGACGCTTCTAGTGGTTAGGCATGTCAGTCGAAATGTCATCCGCATCCCTCTTTGCTGGTCTATACTACCTACAGCACTTAGCTCAGTCGCAGTTTTGATTCATGACTTCTGCGAAGTTGTTGCAGAGCTCTTCGAGTTTAGCTTGCATGTCCCAGAACACCTTAATCACACACCTAGTTGGAAGGCCTTCCTGGTCAAAGCCTTTCTGTGGACGCAGTGGCAGCGATGTGTCATGCTCAACTCGTGGTTCATTCTGAATAACCAAATCCAAGTTGGCTTCCATTCTGAGGCCTCGAGCGGGATTCTAGTCTCAAGGATGACTTCGGGTCTGGTTCAAACGTTTGATGGCCCATCAGAAACATCTACAATCAAGATAGTACATCCAAAACCTGTGCCTTACATCTGCAAGTGGGCTTTGCGATTGCTCCAGACAGACCGTGGGTCTGTTTCATTTGATCTCCGGAGACTCCTCGGCCGATATGCAGAGCTTTTTGGACGCCTCCCACCCAGATGCATCAAGTTTGACGAAGAAATGGCACAGTGTGCAGGGGACAGCCTATACAAATGCAATAGATTTGTAGGAATGAAAATCGAAGATCAAACCGCACACACAAAATATTGTGGTGGAAACTGTCGTAGTCTGCATTGGGATGAGGAGTCATATCGAAACACGGAAGGTGCGCGAGCCGTATCACTTGATCAGAGAGATAATGGTTTCCTCCGGTACTGTACAGCTTCAGAGTATACAATGGCCATATCTCATGTTTGGAGTCATGGACAGGGCGGCAGGCCTGAACTTGGGTCGAGTGGAATCAACAGTTGTCTTCACGACCGGTACGTGAAAATCGCCAAAAGCAAAGGCTGCGATTCTTACTGGATGGATACTCCTTGCATACCGCAAGAGACTCTCCTCCGTCGTGAAGCTATAGAGCAGATCAACTCCGTGTTTGCTAATAGCAAATTAACTCTTGTATGCGATCGAGATCTGATGAGTACCAAGATCAACAAAATGACCCTCGACCTTCAGGAGTCAATACTTGCTGCCATCCTTCTGTGTGATTGGAATGTCCGAGCCTGGACACTTTTAGAAGCATTGAGAGGGAGGAAGAACATACAAATACTTTGTGCTGAGGATCAAATAATCTCCCTCAAAGAAACTCTTTATGCGGTCCAGAAAGAAGGAAGCATTGATCTGGCAATACTATTTCTCACTTCTCAACATCTGCTTCCCGCCGTACCAATATTCCCGCACAGAAAGGTGCATAAAGACTGGTGGAGAAATGAAACTGAAAGTGAGGGTATTCTCAGCGTAGAAGAATCTGCAGCTCTAATGTCTCTACGCCATGCATCGCGACGGGGCGATGAGATTGTCATTTGGAGCCTCCTCCACAACGACAAGGTTCCTCGGCCTTACAAACCAATTCTCGGGTTTGATTCTCTCTATGGTCTTCATTATAGTAACGACAATGACCGCGAAGACAATATCACAGAATCTCTTGACGAGGACCCAAGTAGCTCTCTAGCGGAGGCCTTCTGGAGGATGAGAGTTGGCAAGCACTTGCATACCGGCTTCCTTATGTCAAGTGCACCTCGAGATATAACACGCAAGGGCCTCACTTGGGCACCCAGTCGCCCAGCTCTGCCACCTTTGCCACCAAGTCAGCTCGAGTCGGACACAACTTTTGGAAAGGAGAGTTATATGCCGTTCGACGGAAGAGACACAAATTTGGGTATAATAGCGCCATGGGGACTGATGTCACATTGGCTGATGCATGTTTTCAAGAAGAACGAACAAAATTACGGTGACTGCATCCTCAGTCGTAGCATTTTCATCGTTCTGGATAAATCAAGCCGTGAACTTCAGGCCAGACTAAGCTTGATTAGTGCGAGGTTCTTGCGCGATGATGCCTGGGGTGCATTATTGCATACAATGGATAACTTGGGCAACCCCTCTAAATATAGAGGTCCGCATACCGGAACTTTGTTTGCAGTTGTTGGCTCCAGCAATCTCTCTGTATGGAAATGGCGGGGCATATACAATTGGGATAACTCTTTACCTATTCCCGATCTGGAAGAGGAAGAGATCGTTCTTGAGTAGCTTGCGAACCCTGACATCAGATAGGCAGCAAGGTGTACTATCAAGGCTGATTTTGAGTTTGTATAGATCGGCGTCCTCAATCTCCCAGCCTTGCCCGATGATTCGTGGCCTACTAATGCTGGTGTTGGGCTTTCATTGGGCTTGATAGTATCAAGAAACCGGATGAAGTATCTTAGCCCAGCTTATTCTTGAATTCCCCTGCGAGACTTGGAGATGAAAACCATGGTCTGTATTCAGCTTTTTCTCATCCCGTTTGTGTTCGGACAGGTCGGAAACTCCCGATAATCGAATTGCGGCCGCTCAACTGGCATTCGTCAAATTAGAAGTGATGTAGAAACACTCCCAGATGTCCCAAATAAACATGACAAGTGAGAGTCTGCCTCAATCGAGAGCAGCTCGGAATTCAGATCTTGCAGATAAGTCTGCCCAATCTCTAGCTCGACATATTCGAGTACTACGCCACAGTCGAACCCAGATTTGAATTCACACTAACTCCAACTTGAAGGCTCCGCCACAATTATGGACCATCAGCAAGCAGCATCATCGCAGAAATTATGCCGGGGAGGCCATATATAATGCAGCATCAGTCATTACTCTGTGACTTCGTCTTCTCACCCTCTATCACTCGCCCCTGTGAACCTGAAGCTCAGACATATAACGCAAGCACAGAGATGGCGCAGTTTGGTAGCAACGGGCAATCGAATCTAGGCTCACTCGGCATCCGCCCGTTCTTTAATCTCGCTCCTCTTCCAACTATAGTAGCGGAGTGGACGAGCCTCATTCCACTGGTATGCCACCTCGCAAGCCATCAAGACAGCCATCTGCTTGCTGGTGAACTGGCGATAACGGGAAGCATATACATCGGCTTATTTCCAAAGCTTGGAGTTTTGAATAATATCGCACGCCTGATCAAAGATGGGACTGAGTTCTTTGATCGGGCGAGTCCGACGGGTAATGTCGGGAATGAAGTCTGGGATGTGATGTGGGGAAGCACATTTCCTTGTGCCAACGGGGCGGCAAGTGCAATAATTGCAGCTTATGCATTGAGAAATTCAAAAAAGGCTTTAGATCTAGATGACGACCATGACGGACGAATCGAGAGGCCCACGAAACTACACCGAAGGTCGACTACCAATAGTCAGCTACCTTTCTCAAGAACACATGATGACAAGAGGGGGCATTGGGGACCCATCTGCAAGGAATACTTGACGCAAAGCTTTGTGACTTGCACCCCACAAGCTTTCACCACCCCCGTGGGGGTCTATCGCCGCTGCCAGACTCTGCACATCCTCGACTTCAGACGAGCCCCAATCATCTTCCCTTGGCATCTAAGACTCTACCATTTCATGTCCTCGATTCGTTGGGAAATTCTGATGATTGCACTCCTTGTGATTGGCGACATCTTTCTAGGTCTTTTTGGGCTCTATGGGACAACAGCTGCCGTACTATGTGGCATCGTGTCCCGGATTGCATGTCGATTCCTCCGCTTCAAAAGACCGCCTGGCTTTCTTACCAACAATGAGAAACATGACGCGTGCATGCTAGTTTCGGCACACAGGAATGCCAGCACGTGGTACCTGTTCAGAGGTGATCGTGGTATCGTCGATTATCTCCTCAACAAACCGATGATATCTCCTCCCGAGCCCAGTTACTGGATTTGGTCTTGGTTCAGGATCGGTCATATATTGCAGATCCTATCCATGACCTTCGTTGCAGCACAGAGGGGATGGGATGGCGTCGCAATGACAGTCTTGCTGCTGCTTGAGAAGATATGGAGCCATTATTGGAACCATCACTGGCTGGGAGCGCAGTGGTTAGAGAGCCAAGGCATAAGAATCGAGACAAGAAGTTTCAATTTTACAGGCCGAACGCAAATGATAGCGACGATCCGGGCACTAAGTGGAAGCGGAAATATCAGTTGGATGGATGATATAATTGTTCCACACCCAAGACGAGATGCACTATTGGAATATGTTGATGCCATTATAAAGGAGCCCGGAGAAAAGCCTGAGATAATTGGATTGGACGAGAAAGATGCAATGTGGATTGACTTGCAAGCTCGCGTGGTCGTGCATGCTGTTGATATAATAAGACGAGAGTTCCTATATTTTGTTCAAGTCTAAAAGTATACGAAAAGTAGGATTGAAGGATATATATTTAGGGGATCCTGTCTCTTCGGCGGAGAAAAAACTGGCCGAAATTGGCCCCTGCGCGAACACCAAAACTACCTTCTTCAACAAACGTTCTTGAGAGAATAAGAGGCAACTAAATAATTAAAAAGGAGTCTAGTCTTACACGAGTTATAGTAAGTCGCAAGAAACTTTTTAGTTTGATTTATTAAGAAGGTAAATGCTGATGTTGTGATGTTGTTTGAGGTGCCAAAATCGGCCAGTTTTTTCTCCGCCGAAGAGCCTGTTTAGGCTCCCTAGGGAGCCGACTTAGTCCCCCACCAAACACAGTCGTGTCGAGTTGATAACCTTCGCGCGGTAGAACCGAGTAGTAAGTGGATTACGATTAGTCACTAGAACAGCAAGCAAGGACGTGACTGAGTAACCTAGGCAGAGTACGCAGAGGGTGAGGCGAGGATGAGTAACCTTAGCGCATGAGTAGAGCGGCGACGATTACTAACCGTATTGGAAGCTGATTTGAAGAAACGTCGTCTGAGATTACCTTCAACATCTACTCGACATCTCTTTCGCGACAACAGTAGAACGAGCACTAAGAACACACTAGAACTTCAATTCGACTAAAAAATAAACCTTGAACCTTGATATTCGGTGGAAACGCTTTATCCTACCGATCACACCGCTACTTTTTCGGGCGAAACCACACTAGCAGCTCCAGCGCCACCCTCCACAATGCCTCTCCGAACCTCCCCCCATAGCCCCGAAGATGTTGCCAAATCTTTGAATTCAAGTCCCACCAAGCCAGCTTACCTGGTAGTCTACGCGTCAGTGACTGATGGCAGAATGTGGTGTGGCGATTGTCGGGATGCCGAGTCGTTCGTCAATGCTAAGTTCGGGGACTCGGGAGAGACTGCTACTGTTGTTTATGCAGGGTCAAAACCTGAGTAGGTAACTCTAACTTTCGTCCATACTGTTTTATGCTTTGTTTTGGGGTTATTTCAGGCTGATCAGACGAATAGATGGAGAAGTGCGGATAATATTTGGAAAAAAGAGCCGTTCTTGGTAACTGCTTTGCCGACGATTATCAAGGTTACTGCGGACGGGGTGAGTACCAAAGGAGATATCAGAGGGTTTAAAGCGCTAATAGTATAGCAGAAATGGGAGAGATTAGTCGAGGCCGATGTGTATGATCAGAAAAAGTTGGATGTATTTGTGGAGTAATGAAGAACAAGTGGAGTGCAGTGCCCTGGGCGTTGCGTCTCCAGCGCGTCGTTTTACAGGGCTCGTTTGCTAGCTGGGCGTTACTTTATTTTAGGGTTAAGCTCTCCACTTTAGGGCCTTTATTACAGGGCTCAGGCGCTGTTATTGAAGCCTTGTTTTCTGGCAGGGCGTTAAGGTTGAGGTATCCCTTTTTAATTAATAAGCTCAGCAGCTCGTCAGCGCTTCGCGCCGACTCGCTCCCTCGCAAATTTATTAATTAGGGAATAAATGGCGAGTTGTGGGAGTCGTGAAAATAAAGGAGGTGTCGCACGTCAGGGTGACTGGTTGCCATAGCACCAGGAGCTTATGGCCGTACTGTTCCCGGTGCTAGGCTTACTCAGCAGCACCCCCCTTTTATTTCTCTCAGATGCTCCCTACGAGCTTCTCTTCCTTAGACAACCATTTCAGCAATCACTCAACGCTCCGTTTCGTGCGACAGGAGGATATATCTTTAAGCGAGGTGTGGAAGGGAGATTACGAAAAACGACAATAATGAGATGACGTAAATAATAATTTCGTCCGCGCGGCTAGGGTCGATGGATTTCGCCAAAGAAATCCCTGACTTTACATATAGGATTGTTGTCCCTGGGATTTCACCTCACGGGAGGCTTGGAGGGTAGCTAATACTCTTCTCTAGTATATTGAAATGAACTTATGTTTTTCTCGAAAGGAAAAGTATAATAGAAGAATCTATACAGAGTCGACCTCAAGTGGAGCGCTGATCTTACTGCTTGGGGCCATTCTTACTGAATCCGGTCAGTAAAGTGGGCTCTCCCGCGACTGCCGAGGCTAGGACTCATTTACTAGATATTATACTCACTTGACCATATCTAGGTCATGGTTCTTACTTGAGGTCAGTAGCGGTGATACTGGAGAAATCACCAATTGGCTGAGGCTGCCAGGCAAGGAAACTGTACTTGGCGCTGATACGCTCATATTTGTGGATGGATGCCCTGCCCTTGATCGATATTCCATCTACCGAGACGCCTTTCACTACACTTCCGCTCTCATTCATGATGAAGTGACTCCAAGAGTTTACAAGGTGAATGAATGACAATTCTCACGGCGCAGGTAAAACTTAGGACCTCTATTATCTCTAGCAAGCTTATTGAAAATGCAAGCAAGCGTATCTGCGCAATCCCGCGATAGCCAAGTATGGTGTAAAACTCAAAGTACCCACACTCATCACCCATTTCCCTTATGACAAATCCCTCCTCCAGCATCCCAAGCCGCGTACTTGTACCACCCCAAAAAGCGTCATCCCAATACCCATTGAACCAACGGGCCACTTGATTTGGCTTTGGCTTCCCGATGGCTTGTGACCAATCCACCAAGCAGCCATTCTTTGATTCGAAAACCAACAGATGGGTCTTCCCCCATCCAGGTCTAACAAGGAACTTTCCCTGAACTCCGATTTTCTTTCTCGCTCTTCTCAAAATACTCTCCATGTTGCCAAAGAACCAACAACTCCTAAGCCACCTGGACCTGGTTGTCCCAAGCTCGACCGTGAGTTTGGAAAGTCCCCTAAATCCTTCAAGCCAGAAAGGAAACTCTGTGATATAATGCCACATGTCAACGTTCCAGACATGATCCGCTTTGTTTAAACGGAGGTATACTTCTCGGATATTTATTTTCAGGAATTGCGAGGTGAACCGAACAGGTCTCGTGATCGTGTACTGGATTGGAATCAGATTGGCCTTGTCGTGGACTGGAAGCTCGATATTATAGAATATCTCACTGAAGTAGTCAGCCAAGCTCTTCCGGGAGACTTTCTGTGCGAACGGGGAGAAGTGCTAACCTCAGATCTATCTCTACCTTTTCGAATACTTTCAACTCCATGTCGGTCATGTCTTTCAATTGATGTGTATGTTTACCATACCTTCCATCCATATGAATAGACGCGCTGAGACGCTTGAAACGAAGCAAGGCATGTGCATAAGTAACCGGCAATGTTCGCACAGCAAGGATGAACGGAGGTACACATTCATTCGAATCCCAAGCAAAATGTGGGTTATGCCACCAATCGTCCTCTCTATCCAAGTCATCGAAGATGAGGTCACGAATCTCCGGTGGGCACAACTCCCACAGAAAGGGCTTCCGATTCTCGGATAGACAGATCTCCGATCGAAAGAATGTCCTGGTATCCCCGAAAGCATCTGTCGAAGCTGAAACGGTGTCGAAATTGTTGTCAGGATGCAGGTCGTTCATAGCTACGAAAGTGACGCAAGTCAGTACAACTCCATGTTCCAAGAGTGTATGATGACCATACCTACGGGCGCATTGACGGAACACAAGTCACTAGCTCCAAGAGCCAGGCTGCTGACTTCGCAGCTCATGATAACGGCGAAACAGGAGATGGTGGCTGGGTATGCTGGTGGCGAGCGGAAGTTGAAGTTGCAAATTTGGAGTTAATGGTGGCGAGGCTGGAACTGTGTTCACGGAACGGAGGACTTGTATTCAACAAGGAAAAATTGTTCATCCTGAAAATCTAATCGCCTAATGTTTGACTTAAACAAAATGAATCTCGAGTGTTTGAGCCAACCGCAGTGATCAGGCTTATTTCTAGATAGTTTCAAGGATGAACAACAGTGCGCCTGATAACCTGTTGCATCCCGACTGTCGCGAGAATCAAAAGATACGAAGAGCGCAAACTATCAGTTGCTCTGATCTATCGGAGTCTTTGAGTCTCTCTCGACGGGAGACCCTAGTGCGTAAAAGCCCAAGGATTTTCGAGTTAGTTTCCAACGTTGATGCTCATGCAGCTCCATTTGTGCCACTGCCCGTAACGCTCCAAGTTTTCCCTCTGAACTGGACCAATTTATCTGCTTTCGGAGTTCTTAATTACAAGCATAAAAAGTGGATGTAATGTGAACGTTGCATCGTTTCCGGCGTTATGAAGTTCTGAGAGCTCGTAGGGGCATTTCAGATATGTTAAGATAGCACTAAGCCTGAAGCTGGTCAAGGGAGGCGATGACTTGGCTCCAAGGAGATTTCGAGCTACGAGATCGGTGTCCAATATTGCTAGTACGGGCGCGACTTCATGCACGTTGACCCCAAGCCGTTGAAGAATTTTCAAATCAGTTTTGACAGAGTGTCCGATAATGACTATATTTCGTAGAGTGCGTGGGTCGGGCGAGGTATCGGCTTTAATATGTAAGGATTCGGTGATCGTGGTGGGAAGATCTGCCTGTGGCACGAAAACCGTTTCTGCGAATCCGCATTCTTTAAAATCCGTGAAATCGCAATCAATGAAGTCTTCAGAAGGGTGAGATGTGGAAAACTGCAAGGTCGATATAATTTTGCTCGCAGGAAATGGCGATGCTAGGCATCTTAGATGTCGAGTGTCGAGAGTTGCGATGCCGAATTCTCTGACAAGAGGAATGCCAGGCTTGGATCTTTCTTCTCACGATACTTTTAGATCGATAGATACAAAGACGACGTCCGATATGGGGTTGAAGTCTTTGCTATCTTGAAGTCTTAAAAATTTCACAGCATGTTGTAGACTTGTAGTCCTCCGTGATGAGCAATACCAAAGTCTCGTTTCTTCTGTTTAGCAGGCGCCATCACATTACCTGGCTTCTCTCCAGAGATAAAGGTACTGTGTTCAAGCAAGCTTTCCAGAGCAGGAATTCAGTAAAGCGAGTTTTTGTTTCAAATGCTTTCAATAGCGATCCGGGGTTACTCGTATGGATTTGAACTGAGCGGGTTGGGGGTTAAATAGTGCCATCGAAACGGCACACTAGGCCAATTATGCCAGAGCCTACTGTGCCGCTATTAATCTATACAGATACACTCAATGTTTTGGAGAATCAACCGGAAGTCTTGGAGTCTGGCTATTCACTTTGTGAAATCTCTAATAAAAACTAATCATATTATTATACTACACCAAAATTTTGCCACCCCCTTTAATCCTCACTGGCTTAAGCGAGCCAACGCGCCTAACAAAACAAATGCCAGGTCTTCCATTCTATCCAAAGAAAGGAGATCAAAACAACAAAAATGTTCGTGGTCGAAGCCGTTACATCCTTATTACAAGCCTACGCTGACTCCCCGTGAAGTAGGTTCACCCTACCACCGTGCCCGCGCAAGTTAAGTTATTACCTGTTACAGTGATAACTTACCCGCGTCATGTCACTTGTAAGCGATGGGAAATTCTCTTATTTTTATCAATAATCCTCAATATTTTTCATGCCGAGGACTTTTCCCTAGCGAAGAGACACATGACATTTCCCTGAATCCTTGATGTCACTCAACGCCTCTCAGATCTTTTTGCTTTAAGAAAACGGATCTCGTTCAGCATATAAATATTTTATACAGTATAATCACGAACTTTGCGACTTCAGATACTTATTTTCATATCACTTTACCTCTTGTGCTTCGAATGTCCGTTTGGATCTCTCGAAGTCTTAGGTACATCAATGGATACAATAAGGGAGATGGCCAGAACATCCATATATCTATCCGGGAAACTACCCTACCCCAAAGCGTCAAGTATCCTCACGATGGAGGTTCCGATTCTAAATTTGCGTCGACTCATCGCTATATGGCCCAGTCTGCTAGCAATTGTTGTCTACCCTAAAACGCGCTGATTGGTTCATTCTCCCGAGCTGAACAAAGCTGCGCCACTTTCAACTTCCACCACTTTGCGCAACATTTCTCATCTCGTCTCTCACGAACAAAAGCAATCTTCAAATTGGGGGAGCTCGCCGTACTCAACCAAGACACCAAAATTAAGATGGCCACAACCGCCTCGCCAGAGAAAAGTAAGCACCTTTCACAACCTCACAACCCCGCACCAAAGAACTCAAACCAACTCATATCCCCAGCCTTCTCTCAAGTAACCTGGGAAACCGCCCTCTGGACCCTCATCCCCCTCGCAATAAACACCATGTCCCAACCCTCCGGCCGCGTCTGCGGCTTCCCAGCTAAATACCGCACCTACCTACGCAGTAGCCCCCTCTTCTGCCTCGCCGACAGCCTCTCCATCCTCATCCATCTCATTCTCTACCTCACCACCTTTCCGTTCAAAGACGGCATTCGCTTACTCATCCAGCAGCGATTTGGCAAGGGAGATGATGATGATGCCGATGAGAGCAGAGAAGAGGGCATCCAAGCCATCGAGAAGCTAACTTGGCTGCGCTGGATATTTTTCGTTCTCGGGACTCTAGGACCGGGAATTAAGTTGATGGCTATGGAGGGCGTGCCATGGACGAAAACTTTTGGCGCGATTTTCTTGATCTCGTTTGTGATGGTAGAAGTGCTGGTTATTTTATCGTGGTTGTATGGGGAATATGAAGCAATCCCCGAGGCTCAAGATGCAGAGGCTCACGATGCAGAGAAGCTTAAAAAGACTAAAGATAAGCTATTGGAGATCGATGACTGGCTACACGCGACTGCGAGGGCACTCCATGTAGTGCTTCTCGTGTGGGCTGCTGTCGATATCCACAATGGCTTTCACGATCATTTCCGTTTTGGGCCTTCTGGCCTAGAGCCGTTCCCGTCGTTCCTGGGCCCCTTTTTTGACCTTTGCTGCGGAGTACAATTTTTTGGATTGGAGCTCATTATTATGCTCATGATCATACTCCTGCCTGCTTGGCTCAAATGGATACTATCGCTTCTGCGCGACTTTCTAGTGTATTCTTGGTGGGAATCGGGGATCGGGGCCGTGCTCCTTGTCTGCATTCAGGCTTGGGTCATTTGGGTACTCAGAAATTATGACCTTTTCAAGAAAGAGATACTTATTGATTTGGTGGTCGACTGGGCCTATCTCTTGGCGTTTGGCTTCTCGCTTTTACTGGTTGAAATACTTCTAGGTTCGACCGGGGAGCGTGTTCCGAGGTGGGCGAGGAGTATATTCATTACATTGCCGAACCCTGAGGAGGGAAAGAAAAGGAGAAGTGGGATGGATAGCAAGCTTGAGGTGACGTATTGGTGTTTTATGTCATTCTTTTATTCGACAGTGTTGTGTGTTGTTTGGTATGCATATAGATATAACCAGGAAGGGACGGTGAATAGAGGGTGGACAGGTGTTTTTGGTTGATAGATATTCCAAATCGTATCATTGTAACACTCAGTCATTGTGGACAAGAAAAGTGGCTTCCATTTTCGTTGTTCTACTCCAAATTTAAGCAACGTAGCTCGCTTGCTAAGCTTGAAAGTTATATTAGAGTCTGAAATTACGAATTGCAATCTTCGAAGAAGACAAAATCCGAGTTGAGCAGGTTGAGGGTCGACTAGGACCTCCTTGATTTTCATTCCTCTCTTTCTATGCCTTCCTGTTAGGCGAGTACACCGCACATCCTTCTGACTTCCTATTAAAGTCTTTCGCTATTTGACTTCATTTGAGCAGGGGCTATATACAATGACATCAGGTAAGACAAAAGCCGTTTCTCATCAAACGATGCTCTTAAACGATTATACATTTTACCTCTAGAATAATCTTAGACGAAAAGTGACCCTACTAAAGTCCATTTCCGTCTTTGAACTGAGCAGTCGCTGCTCTAGCAGAGCTGGACCCCGAGTCCTGAGCATGTTGTTGAGTCAGCTGGATTATACTCAGGGCCTCTTCTGGCCCCCTTTGGGAATCGGCTACAGTTTCTATGTTATTTATATATAGAATTTTGCAGATCCTGTTTCCCGCAAAACGGCCACCTCTCTGAGCCTATTAGATTAAGATATCATTACCGTACCTGTTCCCGCTCCCTGTCACACTTATCGAGGACATCCGTTATCAGCCCGAGGCTGCGCGTGGCTTTCATCGCTTTGCAGGTCATGGGTCCTTACTGTCAATATTGTAGGTGTTGTGGTTGCTATTAGTGTTTATTAAATGGCGGGTTTCGCTGCTGATTTTAGTATGTATGTCTTGATGCCCTCGTTTCCCTCTTTGTTTCCTGGTATCAAGATCGCTTTACCCTGCCGAGCCTCGTGGAGCAGAGGGACTAGAGAGATTTCGAGACACTCTTGAAGTATGGGAGTGCTCGTCGTTTGATAGCCCGAGAGGTTAATGCGATTAATTTTATAATCGTGCTTGCCTCTCAATAGGAGATTTAGACGCGCAAACCGCAGTCGGCTCCCGCCTCCAAGGACCAGGTTGCTTTCTCGAACCATCAACGCTAGTAAGTGGGAGGAACGAACGGGAATGGCTAATGTATTTGGATAAAATGCAGTGGGCTGCGCAAATTTACAGTGTGGTGGCACACCTGTAACAAAGTGCAATTCATATTCGTCCACGTCCTTTGAAGGATCCAGATGCTCAGAGTTTTCGTTACATCGCGCAGAATTCGTTCAGCAGGGAGCTCCAGTAAGGTTTAAGTATCGCGCCCAACCTCCGCCATTTATAGACATCAACCTTCCATTTATTCTCTGGATCTGCTACTAACATAAACAATGTTTGCAGCGATGGCTCTTCAGTGCCCCCATTCGAGAGCGCTCGCGAGCTGGGCGCTTTTTGCAATCTTTTTATGTAGCCTCGTCTATATTGGCTTTGCGGCTACCTCTATATATTACCTACTAGGGCTCCTATCGAATCGAATCGAATCGAATTTTAGTAAATTCGATTCGCCCATTTCGAATCGAACTTTTAAAAAGTTCGATTTGAGCGAATTCTTATAAAAAATCACGTGAGCTAGATTTTTTAAATTAAAAAAAAAAAAAAAATACTTTCACTTTATTAATATTTACTTTATATATAAGAATCAAATTATATAAAATTAAATATATAAAAGATTATATAAAAAATTAGATTTAGGTTTGCGGTCACGTGATAAGTTAGTAAGGCGCGAAATTGCTTATACGCCCGGGCGGCGACACTCGCGCTCACGTGACTATATTAAACGGGCATATAAGCTCGCGTTCCTCGTTAGCTTTACACGTCTCTCTTTATTTAATTATAATACACTTTATTTGCCCTTTTATATTTCAAGTTATATAGTTATTCCTTATTATATTATTATCACGTGGAAAATTCGAATCGAATTCGAATCGAACTAATTCGACGATTCGATAGGAGCCCTATTACCTACCCGATGGTGCAGTTGATGGTGGATCAGTAGCATGTCTAACGAACGGCTCGACCAATATGTGTTGCTCGCCATTGAATGCGTGCACGACAAGCGGGTGGTGTCTAGGCTCGTCAGGCTACCATTATCGAGGGAGCTGTACTGATCGCAGTTGGGCCTCGATTGCTTGTATCAGCATATGCAAATGCATTCTTTAGCACCTCTCCTATCCCTTCTTCTACACTAGCGGGAGAGTCGGATATACTAACAATGATTCACAGATCAGTCTCAGTCGATCCTCTACCAGTGCTCTGCAGGATATTTCATACGAACATTCTGCTGCTCTGAAGTGCAAACTGAGTCATGTTTTGCAAATAACTTTACATTGCCCCCTTATTTTAGCGGGCAGGCGTATTCGCCTGGTCTGTTTCAAGCAGTTTCCGTCCCGGGAACTACAGTTTCCTCATCCGCAAGCATCTCACAGCAGACTGGGACGACCACGGTATTGTCGCCAAGCCAATCAACAAACTTTAATAGTAGCAGAACTTCGTATGGTATAAGTTTTGCAATAGGGTTAGCGGTGGGTTTACCGCTGGGAATACTAGGAGTTGGAATTCTAGCATTCTTAATCTGGCGAGAGCGAGGTAAGTTCACATTAATGAACGTTATTTTTATGGGGCGGAGTTAACGAGTAAAGGGCAACGGAGTGAGGAAAGGGGCAAAGTAAAAAGGAGGTCCTCTCTTGCCTCTCCATATCAACACCTCGCTCCTGCAAGGCCTGTAGAGGATCCATATGAAATCCCGGAATTCAGGAATGAACTATCAGCAAATAGGTAGAGACAGGGCAGCAAAAATAATAGATAGTGGAGTATCCCCATTCAGCAAAGCGAGAAATCAGAAGGTCTTTAAGGTAGTACAAATCATCTTTTTGGTCAAGAATTAACAGAGCAGATGCAGATTTAATTGTGAGGCTACAAGCTGATTAGCTGAACGTAGCCGAAATGGTTCGCCAAGAACAAATATAGCAGAATATGACTCGTTAGCCGAATATAGTCTAAGGTCCTTCCCAAGGATTCAGCGACACCGCCGATTGCTTGAGAACTGGACGAGGAAAGTTGGGAATGTTCTGAGAATGAGAAAGTGAGGGAAATTGGAAGGGAATGGATTCCATTTATTCATCCCTTGCTATGAATTAACCAAATGTTCCTTTGTATGTAAAACCTCTGCCTCGCGCCGTGAACCAAGCCATTATGCCATTATATCTATGCCTTGCGTTTACTTGCAAGTAGTAACCTTATAATCAACCGTATCATTACCAGTTTTCCAGACCTTCGGCTTAAAGTCAAGATAAACCAACTACCCCAAAACATTAGCCTCTCCTCTTCCCCGTCTCCCCACATATTGTATTAAACTCACCTCGCCCTTCTCCGGAGTCCACTCCCCGTTCGTATCCCGATAGTAAACCATCTCACCACTCCCCGCATCCTTCACCTCGACCGTCGTATGGCTCAATACCCCCTCGGTGCTCCACTCGATGTTGTAGCAGGTTGCTTTCTCGACCAGGAAGGGCTTGCTGCAGCGTTGGTTGCCGTCGTCATCGATGCACTTTTCTACTGCGAAGTCCATTATGGAACCAGAAGCGATTTCGGATGCTATATTTTATTTTAATCGTCAACCAAAAATGTATATGTAGGAGAGGTAGGTGGCTACATACGCTTCAAGGAGGTCTTTGGGCTCATGCAACCGGTGGCGACGAGGCCAGCGGTTAGAATTGCTTGTGGAGATGGAATGTACATTTTGGTTTTGGTTGATGGAGAAGATTTGAATGATTGATTTGATTTTTTGGAGGTTGAATGCAGGAACAGAAAGGTATTTGTGGGGGTGGGAATTATAAACAACACCAAGGAGTTGAGATGACGCTGTGGCAGAACGTTAATCCGACGCCGCGGTGATGACGATGGCTACCAGCGACGTCAGAGGGTTGGACTTTAGGCTTAACAACTCCTTGGCGGTAGGATATTCACGATATCATCAGTACGCGTCGCTGCTGCCTGGAGCGCGAGCACTTGCTCTTAGTCGTCTATTGTGAGATGCATCGATATGAGGCTTAATATGAGACTGGTTGAGGAGAGGGAGGTCCGTTGCAAAGCTGCGCAATGCTTGCAAGTTGCCACGGTGCTGGAGACCCCTTGGCCAGCACATGCTGGCGGCCACAAGAAAGGAAAAATCTGAGTAGAAAAGAAAAGATGGCTTCCTTCGTATTCCTTGACGAAGGGGATTGTGAGTGCAAATGCTCTCCCACTTCAAATAAATGATTGAGAAGGAAGAAGTGAGTCGCGATTGAAGTCTTGACCCTTGACCGGCTCAACTTCGGGACGGCATCGGAAACACGAACCTCAAACTTAAGGCATTCCCATACTTCTCAGCTCCCATCTCTCTTCATTTTCCCTTCCTCACAACCTCAACAAATCTCAGCCAGTATCGCTGTATCTTGCTTTGCCCGGAACAGTTTGCAAGTTGGGCCTTCGAGCAACGAGTGAAGAGCTTAAGTACGAAAAAGATGCAGACGTCCCCAAAGAAATCAAGTCACGTGGCAATCGACATGATTTCATTCCGAATTGTTTCTTTGGTTTCCCTCATGAAGCTCTTTTATCAAATTTGGATAGAACGTCCGAATTTAGTGTTCAAATAAGCTAAGCCAATGACTACTCAGTTACACTTACCCCGTTGTGCATAAGTGGCACGTGAGCAGACCGACATCAATTAAAGGAAAAGAGCAGCCGGCCATATCAGTGTTTCCCTTCGACTCGAATGCAAACAGAATACAATCTCTTACCAACAAACGATAATCTCGCGCCCAATTCTTGAAACTCGGATCGAGTTGGTACCATCAATCCCTTTGCAATTTCCCGAGTCATTGACTGACCTGGAACCTAGCTTGTCTCCCAACTGTCTCTGCGTGGAAGTATAAGAGAATCGCCTTGATCTGTAGATATACCTATCCACCTAGAAAAGCATCACATCAATCACTTCGAACATTTAGAAGCTACAAGATGGCCTACGCGAGGGAAGTGAGAGTGCTTGCACATCGGATTCTCAAGTGAGGCAGAAGTGAGATGGTCGCGGTGAGATGAGCATGATCATAAGTGAAGGACAACTTGATACGAATAAGACTATCATATACTGACGATGAGCATGGGAATTGAGAACCGACATGGCCTGCAGAGGCGGTTTGAAGTGGGGAAGTGGAAACCGATCACGTGATGATAATCTACCTAGCACACATGAGATCTCAAGGCATCAGACAATACCGACGCCACCGTCTTCGTATACAGCTTCAAGCTCAAATCTGTTCTACTTTTATCCGAATTTCTCCCTTGGGCAAATACTTTCAATTTTGCCCCCGGAATTAACGGTGCCAGACATCCGATATGTGATTATTCACTAATGACTCGGATCTTCCGGATGACGTCAAAATTTCCTTGTTTTGATGATGCGTGTGTTGACTTCATTTTTCCTTCACTCTTTTCATCTTAAATAATTCTTTTCTTCTGGCTTCCCCTTATTTAATCTTAGTTCAGCTCGTGTTCTCCGCAATTCTTGGGCTGGCCGACCCAAAACACGCTCCCCCCTCTTCCTATTTCCTTCCTGACCGTCTTTGTCTTCGCTTCAGCAAAACATCCCCAACTTCACCATGGCCACCCGCGCCCATTCTTGGGGAGCCTTGGTTTACGTGATCATTCCCATATTCTCTGGCTGTGTATGGCTTGCTATGCTCCTGGGTATGCTTCTATGGTGGACAGTAGAGAAGCACTCGGAATACATCACACCAATGCGCCAAAATCAAACCATAGCGTGAGTATCCCTCCCTCTACTCTGTAGCAAATTGTTAATGGCCATACAGATATATCTCAGATATCGGGGCCCATAGCCTTCAGCCGCTCTTTATTGCCATGGGAACGGTCACAGTCGTCTCTTTCGACATCGTCTTCATCGCTGAGCGCTGGCTCCGTCACCGCGGCAAGCTCGCACCGAACACGTCTTTAACTCAAAAAGTACTGTCAATATGCGCCATAATCGCTGCGATCGTTGGAGCAGTTGGTCTCATCTGCCTCACCTGTCTCAACGATGTCTCTCATGGCAGCGCCCACGATGCATGTCTAGCAATCTTCATGTAACATCCCTCTCAACTCACCTCAAAAACATGCTAACTCCCAACCAGAGCCGGCTACATCATCTCCGCAATCTTCATCTGCTGGGAGTACCAACGTCTCGGAATCCACCACCGTCAACACCGCATCCTGCGCATCTCCTTCTGGATAAAACTCGCCTTCATCCTTCTGGAGCTCGGTCTCGCGATCGCTTTCGGCGTGCTCAGCGATAAAAGTCACTACACGGCTGCTGCGGTGTGCGAATGGGTCATCGCGCTCGTTTATGCGTTTTATGTTTGGAGCTTTGCGATTGATTTTATTCCGGCGGTGAGGACGAGGCATTATGCTAGTAAGGAGACGGAGGTCGAGATGGCGATGGCGATGGAGGGGGAGAGTAGACAGAGGGGGTGGGATGGGACGGCCGCGGAGCAAAATGGTTATGGTAATGGGAGGGTTGCGCCGCAGCCCGCGAGGAATTTTTAGAGGGGAATGGTGGGAGATTGTAATGTACTTGATATGAAAGCATGTAATGAAAGGGAGTTGTGGAAGCAAGTCAATATGGTTGAGGAAAAGCCTGCATTTGAGCAAGCGACAGCAAAGTGTCGATTGTCGGGAATGATATTAGTCAATAACGGAGTTCAGAAGCATCATGAGAAAGGCACAATGCATTTAAAATGCTGAGGAGGCCAAGAGAGATCTGCATATTAGTGCAAGACTTTGGGAACCTAAATTCGGAAGATTAGGAAAGATCTTCAACCTTGCACTCTCCACGTGTCTGTCTCTCGCGCCGAGATGCCAAACTCGGGCTCGTAACTGCAAATCCCTCTTTCCCATCTGATTAGCTCCAGCCACTAACTGCCCACGGGGAAATAAAGTTTCAAAGATCTTTCCTCCCGCTTCTGTTTATAGCGATCGCTGTCTCGCTACCCCGCATTCTAGCCTCGAGCTAACCAATCAAGAGTAGGAAAGCGGTTCGGGTTCCTCGGCGGAGGGATGAATGGCTGAACGTGCTCAGGGGCTAGGAAGGTACCTGTTTCTTAGACCCAAATTAGAGTTCATTTTCAGATGAATTTGGGTGGCGGGTGTCGCGTGAAAGTGTAGCTGGAAAAGTTGCAACTGAGCAATTTGGTATGTTTAGCGGAACCCCGCATTTTCAATGGCCTCGGTGTTTTTAAGGCTTGATGGCGTGTGAAGCTAAGAGCTAGATAACCTAGGGCTGCATTAATCGTCACGAAAGATGGAGGTTCAAAGAGTAGCTACTCAAGGGACAAGGTGGGACCGCGAATTATAAACTCGGAGATATCTCCTACCCCCCCTCTGTTTACTTTCTCATTCCCTTACGCCGTGGTTCCCTTCCAGTTGCAGACACCATGAAGTTCCTATCTTTGTTCTCGGTCTTGCTAGCTTTCGCCAAAGCATCTCCAATCCAGCAAGAAAAAAGACAGCTTAATGGTCTCCTCTCGAGCCTTGCAGGCACCCTCGGTGTCGACCAGACATTTGACTACATCGTGCTCGGAGGCGGAACTGCTGGACTTACTATTGCGAAACGGCTTGCGGAAAATACAGCGGTTAGTGTTGCGGTGATTGAAGCGGGGACTCTGTACCAGGTTGCTGATCCGGTTTTGGCGACGACGCCTGTGGGCGATGTGGCTTTCGTTGGTATGGTAAAAGGAAAATTTTGGTTATTGGGGGAGAGCAGGCTAATGGATGGTAGGGACTAAGGAAACTTTGCCTACGGTTGATTGGGGGTTCTTTACTGCTCCTGATCCGGCGTCGGATAATATGGCTAGATCTTATGCGAGAGGGAAATGTCTTGGTGGAAGGTATGTCTAGCTATGAAGTTGGAGTTTGGCGTAGAGCATCGCTTACTCCAATAGTTCTGTTCGAAACTTCATGATTTACCAAAGGCCGACGGTTGGTGCTCTCCAAGATGTGAGTATATCTGACCCCCTCCCTGGGGAATGTGGTTAATAGGATTCAGTGGGCAGATGCCGTGAACGACCAGTCATACACTTTCGACAACTTCCTAACGTACTACAAGAAGAGTGTGACATTCACGCCACCTAAATCTACACGCGCCCTAAATGCCTCTGCTGAATACAACGCTGCAGCTTTCAACTCCCCAGGTGGTCCTCTCCAGGTCTCATACGCAAACACAGCACAGTCATTCAGCAGCTACATGCAAGGCGGTCTCAACGAAATCGGCATTTCCACAATCCAAGATTTCAACAGTGGTTCCCTCCTCGGATGCCAATACTGCTCCTCGACCATCAACCCTACCTCCGAGACCCGAGACTCATCGCAAGCCTCCTTCCTAAACGAAGCCGCATCCCAAGGCCTCACGAACCTAAAAGTCTTCACCCTGACACTAGCCAAGAAGATCCTCTTCGACTCTAACAAACAAGCAACCGGGGTAATTGTCGAATCAAACGGGCTTGAGTATACTTTGACTGTAAATAAAGAAGTCATCGTCTTAGCCGGCGCCTTCCAATCCCCGCAACTCCTCATGGTTTCAGGCATCGGTCCCTCATCCCAACTCTCAGAACTCAATATCCCAGTCATCGCCGACCTTCCTGGCGTAGGGCAGAACATGCAAGATCATATTTTCTTTGGTCCGAGTTATAGAGTTGGTATTACGACACTCACGAGAGTTGTCAATGATCCAGTGTATCTTGCAGCGCAGTTGGTGCCGTACACAACGAGCCACACGGGGATTCTGACGAATCCTGTTGCTGATTTTCTGGGCTGGGAGAAGATCCCAGAGAGTTTGAGACCGAGTTTGGGTTCTCAGGCTCTTGCAGAACTGGCGGAATACCCGGCGGATTGGCCGGAGGTGGAGTATATTTCTGGAGCGGGATATGTGGGGGATTGGTCTTCACTATTATTCGCCCGTATTTATCCCCTCCCTCCTCTCCTTCCACCTCCCATTTCCCTTTTCCCCCATCTCAAATCAGCCTAACTAAGAAAAATGATACAGAACCAAAAGACGGCTACCAATACGCCACCATCCTCGCAACCCTCGTCGCCCCTCGATCGCGCGGAAACATCACCCTTATATCCCCAGATACAAAAGACTTACCGATTATAAAACCCGCATACCTCGCCTCACCCGTCGACCAAGCCGTCGCCATCGCAGCCTACAAGCGCGTCCGGTCCGCCTTCGCCAGCACCTTCATGCAGCAAACCGTCATAGGACCAGAATACTACCCCGGTCCACAAGTGCAAACCGATGCGCAGATTCTGGAGACGATTAAGGGGAGTTTGCAGACGGTGTGGCATGCGAGTTGTACGTGTAAGATGGGGGTGGAGGGGGATGGCATGGCGGTTGTGGATTCGAAGGCGAAGGTGTACGGGGTTGGGGGCGTAAGGGTGGTGGATGTGAGTGCGTTTCCGTTTTTGCCGCCGGGGCATCCGCAGAGTACGGTTTGTGAGTGTTTTTTTTTTCTCTTTCTTTGCGCTTCTTTGGTGATGGGGTGGAAGGGAGGCTAATTGTGTGTAGATGCGCTGGTGGAGAAGATTGCGGATTTGATTAAGAGTGGGCAATGAGGTGAGGAAGAGAGTTGGGAGATGGTTGATGACGCTTGGTTCTTGTGAGGACTAGGTAATTTTAAGGTTTATGGTTCATGCATGCGATCTAGCAAGAGGAGACATGATTCCGTGAATAAATAGACTAGAATAAATAAATCTGAGTTATCTTTTTGCTATTTTTCCTTAAAGCCATCGACATCCAAAACGAGAATATGGTCTCAGAATCTTCACGTTAATATTTCCGATGAAATATCTCTTATTACTTTCAAAGGAGTGGGAATCATGTTCTTTTAGAAGCACAGCGGCCACATTTCACACACTAGCAAAAGCGCAGATTTTGAGAGAGAAAGATGGCGGCGAAGGGAGGGTTCATAGCCCTCCGGATCAAAAGCTTATAGTTAAGACGCGAGAGGTGGATGTGGCGAGTTTCTCTTGTCGCGTAACGCGATATCATGCAGCTTGTAGACTGTTGGTAGAATAAGAATATAGATTTGAGAAAGGTTCTTCAGAAATATTGGGGTTGTGAAGTTTTTGTGAGTAGGTGCTGTTGATAATTTGACAGGAAGGCGTTCTGCTTCAGCGGAGAAAAGAGTGGCCGAAATTGGCCCTTACGCGAACACCAAAACTACCTTCTTCAACATACATTCTTGTGTGAATTGAAGACAGCAGAAAAGTAAAAAGGGCGTCTAATCTACCAGAAACTTTTTAGTGCGATTAATTAAGAAGATAAATGCTGATATTGTGATGTTATTTGACGTGCCAAACTCGACCACTTTTTTCTCCGCCGAAGAGCTTGGGCGTTTGCTGCTCGCGTTTCGTGGTTCGTGGTAGATTGAGGGGATGGCCGTGACGATATTTTGATATGTTTAGGCTGGTTCTTGGGTCGGATTGAGTCTAGGAATGGGTGTGTAGGTCTCAAGACTTGGAAGGTGTCGCAACTTGTACAATGCTGGAGCTAAGTAAATATTTATTCGCTAAACGAGAGCCGAAAGGGGTTCAAAACTTAAGCGAGTCCGCAACTCAAGGAGAAGGTTCGCCAGTACACCATGTCCTTGGCACCTGAAAGCTAGATTTACTTTTCCAATACTATGTAAAGACTTTTGCACGTGATATGTTGTTCAACTTTATCGCGAAAATGTGCGAGGTGCTGGTGGAGGACCATGATGTGGTACTGTTTGATCATTTGAACCCCAGTCTTGGGTCTAGACACCTGATGGAGATCACAAGAAAGCAGTCCCTCAAATATTTTGGACCGAAAGATGCAGAAGGGTTGGGTTTGGCCATTACTGATATGATTCTTTTGCCGCACTCTACAGTTCCTCAGCGAGGCTTGAGGGTCATAATTTTCTCCAGGCATCGGAGGATTGACAAATTTACAGACTACGAGTGGAAGTCGGAGGGCTGGTCAAGCCACAACTTGGCCGATTCCTTGCTGAGTGGCAAAGTGAAGGTCACAGTCACCACAATAAATCTCACCGCTACCTGTTTTGCCGATACTTAACTGAAGGGGGGCATTCCTGTGGGAGTGGCCGGCTCCTGCAGGGTCTCGATCTCGGTACCAGATCTGTTGGCTTGCGTAGCGATGATCCGAATGTCTAGAATTTAATAATAGTAGCAGGTGATGGTGCGCTCGATCTGCTGCGGAACTCAGGAGGAGATCTTCAACTCAGATACCACTTCTGGCCTCTGTCTCTAGGAGTTAGCTCCTGAAGCAATGTTGGATCTAGCGGGGAAAACACACTAGAGATCAGGAGCAACACTACTTAGTTTCTCCTCCGACAAGACCAGAGCAAGTAATATATGAGACTCTGCGTTTTCAAACTTCCAAGGGAAAGCTCTAACCATCGCAACTAACTGAAGCGACAGCGCTGAATCTTCCAGATCCTTAGAGTCGTCAATTTCATACAAGTTCTGCGCTTCGCAAACAGACCAATTGGGGCTGCCACTTCGAAATCTTGAGGCTTTTCCCACTTTCAATTGATCCGACTTATGGCTTCGGCATGGCAACACGGGCCGACCGAGAACCTTCGCACTACGGTCCACCACCGTAACCCCCCGATCTGAACCTGCCCTTGAAGATTTCAACCATCTAAGCCATTCCCGGGATGATCTGCTTTGTCAGCGACGCAAGGAGGTATGATAGTGGCGCAGCTTGTTGGTGCGGCTTGTTGAAACGCAACCAAATAAACGTGAGAGAAAGTAGATGAGAATTATTTAACTCTCTTAAACATTGAGTTACGATGATTATTCCTTTATCAAGTTTAGGTTACCGAACTTTCAGTAAGCTTCAATCGACGTCATTCTTAAGCAGGCGCAAACAAACGCGCTGTGCGACGCGAGGTCTTCCCACATGTGATATCTGACTGCCCTGTCTCGCTTGCAAACATGTGGAAGCCCCTGCATCTGCAAGGAAAGACTTGTCGAGAGATCTTCAAGAATGGTTTCCTCAAGGCATGGTGCCTCATGGCAGAGGGTGGCACAAGCTTTTTGACAGCTGCACCACCGTGTGCATTGCCTAATTTATGCATGCACGCTTTAGGATTCTAGGATCGTCGCTTCCCCGGAGTGAGGGAGTGAAGTGTGTTTCGATTCGTCTCGTTCCGAATTGTTTTGCTTTTTGTTAGTCGAGGCGTTCTGCATCCAAGGATCACACGGGAAATCGCAGTCGCAAAGTGGAAGCACAAGTACATAGGAGGTACATCCGCTGCGCACGGGAGTGAAGTAAGACCTCCGGATACTTTGTCTCGGCAATTTGTGACAAAGCATCTTCAACGGAAAATTGGGACCAGGTAAGCCACGCGGGAGCCCCAGATCTAGATTGTAAGGTTCCCCCACGCATTTGCAATACAGTATTATTTAGGAGTGGGAAATCCCTTTTCCTCGCCAGGAGAAAGCGCCCCCTTCTCCTCACGAACACCGCTCGTCATGTCCCTCATTCCAAGATGCAAACCCGCGTCACAGCCATCCATGCTTCAATCATTCAGTAATTTCTTTCCACCTGCTCATCTTTTTTTCTGGGCCGCAAACAGCTGAATACCAACGAATTGCTTTCCTAGTTCTTAAATCCAACGCTGGACGTTCTAAATCTAGTTTTCTGACAGCTTCAGTGAGCCGTCTCCCTTGCGTCGTGATCACCCCTTATTCGGCAAAGATTCCATGTCTTGCACTTCCGTCTGGTTTGTGCGGGAAAAAGAACGCATGTGTTGCCGTAAAGGCCATCCCTTGTTATGCAAGTGTCTCTTGTGTCTTCATATGACATGTAGAAGCAGGCGTTGAAGGTGCATCTCGTAGCGATCGCCGATGTTGGAGTGCGTTCCACGTGGGTATTTCTTGACCATTTGGGCGGTTTCTGCAGCCAATTCAACCAACATGAAAGTTAGAAAGAAGGTTTGGGATATTTTTAGCAGCGGTCAATTTTTTGGCCGTTCTTAACCAACCCTACTGTAAGTTTAACGTCATGCAGTACCACCTCACCGTTGAATTGAAGAAGGAAGTTAAGCGCCACTACTACTTTAAAGTCTTGATTCGAGTTTCAATTCCTCGTTTACCCCCGGTAAGCGCCAGACTACCGCAGGCGTAAGGCGAAGCTGCAAAATTCCAAATCATGCCGTGTCAAACACTTATTGGACAGACTAGAATGCTTCTCCCTGGACCTAATCTTCCACCCTAGTTGAAATATGGCCATTTTTAAGGAAGATAATTACTTCTTAAATCAGCTGACTTTTATTTGATGTGGCATGGGTCCTTCTTTAATAAGCCGGTCGACTCGTTTCCACACAATCGGTAACCTACCGGATTCCTCCCTTGGCCCCAAGAACCAACTTTCCTGAAAGCCATACTGTATGTGACATGAATAAAGAAGGAGCGTGCGGCACAGCCTGCACACACAGCATATGCGCCCCTCGAAGACCCTCAAAAGCCTCATGTTTAAGAAAATGCCACATATGTCATCATGGTGTGATGGGGAGGACATCTCGCTGAGCGAGTTCGGAATGGATTCTGAACGAAAGAACGAAAGATGAATTTGAATTCTTCAACCTGCTATGGATTTATATAGTGGCACCCATACCAGTGGCAGTGGAGGATTGGTGTGTGAGTCGGAGCTGCAACTCTTAGGTCCGAAACCCTCACTGAAGAGGCACCACAGCCTGATCCCCCTTCCTCAGTATTTCCATATTCCTGCAATGTGACTGGCCTAATCCTGCCACAAAAAAGCAGTGCCGATTCCCAATCACAGCCCGTCCAGCCTAATAGAAACATCAGCTGGCAATCCATTAATCAACCACATGCTGCCCTTTCGAGACTCATCTCAAAATGCGAACCAGAGATCTGGAACGTTTTGTCCGATGAGACTCGAACGATTCTCGTCTCCCTCCATGCAGCCGAATTGGCAAGGCTCCCTGTGGCCGTCCATTCCTTCCATTCCTGCACCCACAGAATTGCTTGGACCGGAGCTTTTAGTGTTCTGTATCAGAAAGCCAACAAGCTTGGAATCCCCATTTTCTGGCAATTGGCGGGCAACTCCCACATATATGTTGGGGGTCACCCACTGCAGCATGGGGGATTGGAGATCCAATCGTGTATCAGATGAAAACCAACTACATTCTAGGCGCCCTTTCTTCGCCAACAAGCAAGCATAACACCCGATAGCCTCACCGCCTTTCTCGTTCTTCGTTCATCAAGCTCAGTTATTTGCACCCAAACTTATTCAACCTACGAACATCCCATTTTATGGGGACTGGTCGTACCTGTTCTGGCTCCCGAGACTCTACGGCAAACGGTACTTCAGCTCAAGGACCTTGGCTACTCAGTATGAAGATGCACAAGCAACCCCCGCGAGATGGTTCTCCATTGAATATGAACACCATGCTCTTCACACCTGTCCAAAGTCATCATACGGGTAACAACCCTATGGCCATCAGTGCTTTGCTGAATTGCCCACCTGATGAGAACTTGGGAATGTACAACAGTGGCGAGGAGGAGAAACGTCAACTCTTGCACAACTCACTCTCAAGCAACAGGGAACAGCGACTAGTCTACCTTCCTCCTATGTATTTGGCGCCACCCTCGCCGCCATATTCTCAACCCCTGGTTCATAATGTCGGTGCACTCGAGCTCTCTCCACCACACTCTCCGACTTCTGCTTCCTACCACGATAAGTCATTTTCTACGACATTCAACTATGGTTATGCGACTCCGCCACCCTCTAGTCCTCAGTCTTCCCCAGAACAACACTCTCCGAGCAGCTTCAGGCCTGGGGCACCTGCCTACTACGACCTTGCCCCTAGACCGCGTGGCAATCAACAGCAAAGATTTCGAGATCCACACTACAAAACCCCAGTCGAGGTACAATCTACACGCTTGTCGTCCTCGTCAACCCATCACCATCAATCCCGATCGCGACAAAGCCCCAAAAAAGCCACTTACCGAGTCAGCAAGCCCCGCAAGCACATTGGACCTCACTCTAACAAACCATACACTGTAGAGCAAGTCCACTGGTTGCGATACCACAGGGAAGACCTTGCGTATACCTGGGTCGTAATCCATTCCATGTTCTACCAGCGCTTCCCAGACTCAGAACGCCAGACCGTACCCTGCCTCACCTCGCGTTACTACCGCGACAACCGTGTCCCCAAACTTGACGCAAATGGCGAGCCTGTTCTTGACAAGAATGAGAAGCCTGTTATGATCAAAGCAAAGGTTAGAGATCGCGCGACGGCAGAGGGAAAGAGCATCCCGTACTTGTTTATCGAGAAGCATCCGGAGTTTGCCTTGAAGTATGACTGGGTGAGGCCAGAAGACAAGGCGGTAGCGTTGAAGATTCTGCAGGGTCTTGAGAAGCCGACAACAGAGGAGGAGATGAATGGTAAGCTCTCCCGTTGACCGTATGCTGTTGAACTCTGCTGACGTCGCGATAGAAAAGTGGAGATATCAACAAGGCTTGAGAAAGCTTGACGGTCAGAGGCAACAACTCGTTCAACTTTCGGAACAAGCAGATACCGCTCTGCAGAATTTGAACTTGTGATTTACGTTCGTCGTTGGGATAGGCTATCTGATGGGCATCTTGGGTAAAAATTGCGGTCTAGTTTGGTGTTAGTGGTCCTTAGATACCCATCTTGTCTTGTAAATGTCTGTAGCGATGCACTAGGTGGCTGGCTATTTGTGCAGGGTACATAAGGGTTTGTTGGCTGGAATTTTTGCTCGTTGAATTTGGACTTATATAAGTGAGTACTAAATGATAAGGGCATATATTAGTGTGCACTTGTCTGTTCGACTGTCTCTACCACCTGTAAATCATGTTATTTTCACTACTGTGGTAAGTTCTTTCTCTCGGTATCAAGGAGACTATCGCGTGCGTTTGTAAATCCCAGCAACGAGCAGTGTTGAAGTCAACGTCTGCCTATTGCCGGCTCATGCAACGCCAATAGTTCTTGATTCCATTGTATTACCAATAGAACTCTTCACTTGCATGATTAGGCTCATTCCATCTTCTGTATGATATCGGCCCACAGTGACGTGAATGCTTACAGCCTCGCTCAGTATTCGCCTAATGCTTCCCCTTTTCACCTCACTCTCGATTTTCGCCCACACCAGATACACAAATTTTGCGAACACTGAATTTACGTTTTTCTTAAACCGAAGGGCAGAATCAGAATTTTGTTAAGTCGACTTGCACCACCAAAACTTACCCGCACTAAATCAGATTCAGCCTGCCTTGTCAGAATTGCATTTTTTTTATCATATCCCAATAACCCCAACCATAACCTAACCCTAACACCTAACCACTAACCCTAAGCCGCGCTACGCGCCTAACCCTAATTTTCGTGAGAAAATTCGGATGCGAATTAAAGTGTGAGGGTGTTTTGTAATGCGTTTGGCCCCCAAAATATCGCTAAATCAGGTTTAGCCAAGTTGACTTAAGGGCAATTTGTCAAGTCGACTTAACAAAATTCCAGAATCATGGCAATGGTGCTGTGCCGTTTGTCAATAAACGTGAACCTCCCGTGCAAGATTTCCAAGTTTCGCACGCCTGGCCGAACGGCGATTTCCTTCCACCTTGACAGAAAACGATGCCCGGTGTCGGAGCACCTGTATCAATGAGCAAGTTCTTATTTCCAGGTACAACTTAAATTTAGGACTGGACACACAACAGTCAGGGTGGACATAAACTACATTTTCTGCCGAGGCTGCTCCTAATTGGTAGGCACTATGGTATCAGATAGAGGATATCCTGGGTCTCGAGGAGCCGATGGTCAATCTCAGCTCTCTATTGGGGGCGCAGAACAGATTAAGAACAAGATTTTCAAGATTTTCAAGATTTCCAAGACTTCCTGACTCGATCACCTTCATCGTCTCACAGTGGAGTGTCAATTTGAAGCCACAAGGCCAACAATATTGAGATTCAAGTCTTCACTGGGTCCATAAGGAATAAGCCACGCCACGGAACATATCCGGGGGCCGGTGGAAGTACCGCTGAAGACTTGGCACTCCGGATACTAAAGCCGTGCCGTGTTTGTGATGGACGAGGGGTCCGAGACAATGAACCCCAGTCAGCAAGGCACCTAAAATTGACAACCTGAGCGTTGCGGAGCCAGCTGAATGCGCTTAGAAGGAGCTTACCAAGATACCATTAGCGAGATATTTTTAGTCCTGTATCTCAGCTGTGTCGTACAAACTCATGCAAGTGTTGATCCCAAAGAAGGGCAAGATTTCGAGATTGTACACAGGTTTCTCTCGCATTTCGTCTCTCACTGATGCTTAATCATAGTCTAAGAACGAGGAGATAACTGTATTCATATTCCAGCATTCAAGCAAGGCGAAAGAAGGAATAATTGACGCCTGACTCCGTATATGTAATGTCATTATAACGAATTTAAGAAAGCATGACGGGCACATGTGCCCTTCCACAACCAAAATTGTTCTTCCTCCACACCATCACTCCACGGTAACAGCTTCACTCTCAGTTGCTAATCTCCATGCGAGTCCTATTCGGATTCACCAACTGTATGCGGGAAAAATTTTCTAGACCCTTAACCATAACAGGAAAGAACCTTACTTTCTTTCCAAGCAGTGCTCATTCACCTTCCCCTATCTTTCTTTCCACGTACTCAAGTTTGCTTGCGCTTTATCACCATGGCCGTGAATTGCCGTAGCTTCTTTGACAACTAAACATTCATTAATTTGTATTATGCATCCTGTCAAAGTCTCAGTGTTTTAGTAGTGTATAACACTTAAGAGAAACCCCCTGTGCTATAGCAGCCTTGTGTACAAATGCCCAAAATTAGTAGAGTTCTTACAATTATAAGTAACTTATATTATATAAGATAATGCCAGATGGCAAGTATACTAGGTAAATAATATGATGAATAATTTTCACGTGACTTGGTTCTCTTACAGAGCGCTTAAAACGTATAGATTCTTTTTTTTATTTTTATTCTTTAATAAATATAATTAGTTGATTAGTCCTGTACACTTCTCTTATAATTTAAGAAGTTATATAAGTATTCTTTCTCTCCTATTATATCGTAATTCTCTACTGTATAGTAGAATAATTAAGACGTATTAAGCTAAGCAGTATTATAAAAGTAAAATCTATTAACACGAAACATGCGCTACCAGTACTACTAGAACTACCACAAAGTTTTCCATCCTACCCCCATCCCATTCCCATTTCCTCTCCTCCTCTCCCACTAAAAGCCAGAACCGCACGCCCCCCCCAGCTTCTTTCCCGCGCCTATATCTCTCGCCCTCTTCCATTCCCCATTTCCCATTCTCTGAACTATAAATTCAAGAAGCGCCTCCACCTCCACCTATTTCAGGTCTCAATCAACTCTATCTCCAGCTCCAGATCACAACTCCAGATCCAGCTCCTCTCTGTACAGTTCTTAAGTACTGTTTGGTGGGGTTTGAAGGGAGGGGGTGGAGGTAGAGGTTAAAAGGGGGTAGGGAGGTGAGGATAGCTCGAGCCAATTACGTGAGCTAAAAAAGTTAGAGATGATGCCCGGGCAAGATGAGGTACTTTGCAATGGGAATTTAAAGAAACGTATAGCTCTAGCTGTCCGTCAACGCTATATACTGTACCTAAATCTCAAAAATCAATACTGGTATAGTAAGTCCACAGCTCGCTGCACGAAGAACAAGTATACCGTACGTAACATTCCATTCCATAAAGCTTTATTCACTCTCCCCTATCTACTCCCCCTCATCAGCATCCAAAATACTCTTCTCCACGCCCGTCATCCACGGCCTCGGCTTCGCCATCCACGGATACCTCGTCGCATCCCCCTCATCATCGCTCAACGCCACATCCTCATCATCCTCGAATGCCTCGTCAAACTCTTGGAGATCGGTGCGGTAGTGGTATGCGTTGCGGTCGAATTCGTCGTCTGAGGCGACTTCTTCGTCGGGGTAGTCGGCTGTGTAGTGGTTTTCCGCTTTAGAAGAAGTTAGTATGACTTAACACTTGAGGAGGAGGGACAGGGGAGGGATTTACCGTTTTCATCTTCTTCCTCATCATCGTCTTCTTCCTCGCTGTCCGTTTCTTCTTGATAGAATTCATCGATATCAGGTTGCGAATCTAGCACCAAGAGGCCGAAGTTCTTCGGTTGATCGTTGGTTTCGAGAGCATCGGCTGGGATGCGGACGTAGGTATCAATGATATACTCCCCATCATCCATGTCCTCATCATCCTCATCTCCAATCTGCGCATCATCGACCTCCATCGCCTCATGCTCCGACACCGCCTTCTCCCTCGGATGTCGCTCCGCATACCGCAATGCAGGTTTCTTCGGCTTGAACTTCGAGGAGTATTTCTGGGGACTGGGCGCGGACTTCGCGGCTTTGAGGGCTGCGAGTCGGCTTGCTTCGGCGGCGGCTTCTTCGTCTTGGAGAGCGAGGGTTCGGCCGATTTCTGAGAGGGTGTAGGCTTGCATTTCTGCTGTGAGGCGCTCAGAGCTCACGTCCCAGGGCATCATGGCTCCGGATGGGAGACGCACATTTCGTAATGGGGGAATGAGGGGTTTGGATGTGGAGGGGGGTCGGACGGGTGGTGTGGAGGATCTGGCTGCTAGGCCGGGCTTCTTTCGTAGTCTTTCTTCTAATGGAGAAGCTCCGAATCCTGGACCGGGCTTCTCTTGCTCTGGTTGAGATGCGTCTTGTTTGGATGGGCTTTGTGCTGCAACCTTGCCGGGTTGCGGTGTCTTTGTTGGTCTTTCTGAGCTTTGTGGACGCTTTCGTTCTACGAAGAGAGTGGCATCCTTGCGCTTTCTGCCTGCAACCGTTGGCGTAGAGCCAACTGGTGTTGCACTTCTTGACATATGAAATCGTCGTGGAGCATGATCGAGGGAGGTGGGGGGTGGGGTAGTTGTAGGAGAGACATCTCGGCTTAGAGGGGTTCCTGGAGCTGATGTATCTGGACTGGAAGCTTGTGCAGATGTGCCTAGGGCCTGCGAGCTTGCAGATCGATGTAAATCCTTGATTCGACGGACGGGTTGAGGGAGGAGAGGGTTCGAGGCAGGGCCATTGTCGTCGTCCGTTGCCTGACGAGTAAAGATATAGCCTGCTGGTACTTTCCGTCGCTTTCCGGCACCGGAATCCTCGTGATGAATTTCTACATATTTATATTGAGTATTTCTTCTGCCAGAGAAGAGAATAGAGACCTACGGAAGTACTCGACAGGGTCCTCCCCAATCTTCCGCTTGACATTGATTATGGCTGGCGGTAGAGACATGGCGAAATGTAGGTAGCCGTTTGCAGTGACGAGGAGGCGATTTGAAGTCAATCTATCATTCCAGGAGACCCTCGAAACAAGTACGATATGCGGGAGTTGCCAAAGATTGGCGGGTTGGAAGAGGCTGCTTACAGTTATCTCGTTGTTGATTGTTGATAGTCTTTGAGAAACTTTTGCAGCCTCATCAATCAGGTCATAGCTAGCCGATAAGCGAGGGTGATAAGGACAAGGCGTGGCGGAGTGCAGTAAATTTGCCAGCATATCAGGGCAGTGTTTCATGTTTTGAATCTAAAGCTGACTAATCACGATACATTCACACACTTCACCCATCTCAATTCTTATCTTTTCCAAAAGGTGAATCATCGCAACAAAGTCTCTCGCTCTTGTCGATCTTTGCTGTGGCGCGAGCTCATCCGTGGCTTGGCATTAGAAACGGCCTCTTGTGGCGTCGTTGATTCGGGGATTCTGATAGGCTCAGGCCCAACAATGGCATGTGATTCCAAGGATTTCTGCCTCTCTGACGCGCTGCAATCAGGATTTGGCGGCGGGGAAAATGCGAGAGCAGGCAGTGATTGGAATGGGCTTGCATATCCACGATTCTGCCGAAGGTCGATGGCTGTCTGACATCTACCTTTAATTCAACTTCATCATCTTCTTCTCTTCTGCTGTTCATGTCCATGTTTTCCTCGTCGTTGAATTGCTGCCCAATGACTCAATTTGAGCTGGGCTCTTATCGTGTTTGTTATTGATCCACTCCAGCCTTGCCAGATGCTCAGCCCTGTTTGAGGGAACATCCTGGATCTCGTCAGCCAGCAAAGCCATTGCTTCGAGATACACACAACCCTTCGCTCTTCGTCCTCAATGAACTTGTCAGCTGATGGGCAGGCTATACGGTGACTGATAGTGAAGCAGCACCCTCTGTGTTGTTCTGGTGGAGATATATTGTAAGTCGGAGGACTTATCATTCGAATCGTATGATCCCCTTCCAGAATCCCATCCCTTCGTACAAAATTGCCTTCCCTCAATCTCCTATTTCGTAGATTTGCCTGGGTCAAGAAGCTGTCATACAGGGAATTCAAGAACTAATTTTGTTGTTCAGAACAGCTCCTTCCTCCCTTGCTGCCGCAGCAACAAGGCTGAAGACTCAAACTTTCCCAGCTTCCCAAACTTCATCCCTCACACAACCAAATCCTACCCAACTCGGCGATACATATATCCCCAATCACCATCATGGCGCCCAAAACAGTTTCCGTAACTGTCAAGTACTCGACACCGGGAACCCAGCCTCCGATCTTTCTCGCAGGCTCCTTCTCCGAACCACCATGGCAGCCACAAGAGATGCAGTATACAACGGACGAGGCAGGCGAACATGAATTCTATAAAGAGGTTCAAGTTGAGGAGGGAAGAGTATATCAATATAAGTTTCGTATTGGGCAGGGAGACTGGTGGTTGCTGAACGAGAATTCACCTACAGGTATGGACCCGATCTGTTGCTTCGAAGCTGAGGAATACCTTCCATGACGTAACTTTATTTACGCGAAAACGACTCTGACGCGATTTTCTCCAGCTACCGATGACATTGGGAACAGAAATAACCTTCTTTCTGTGCCTTCGAGCGAAGAGCAAACACTAGAACCACAACACGTCGAACAACCGCCGGCAGCAGAGGAGACTTCTCATCCTGTTGCAGACATGGAGAATACAAAGGCAGAGCCAATTGCAGGCGAAGAGGCAGTTAAGGACTCGTCCAATGACACACAAGACGAGAAAAAGGAAGACGAGACAACGAAAGAACAGCCTGAGATCCCAATAGGGGAGGAGCATCACTTGATCACACCCGCAAACACGAACACTCCTGCCGGCGAGACTGTTGAAGATGAAGAGGATGTAGCTCCGTCCGGCACTTCGGAGGCTGTAGAGGCACCAAAGGACGTTCCATTGAATGTACAGCATGTCCGTGAAGATGCCACTACCACTGCCGCGGCTGAAGATGATAAGGTAGAGGCACAACACAGTGCAGAATCGACGCGTCTGTTACACGCTACAGATGGTGCTGATTCTCAAGGGGAAGAAGGACAAACCAGCGAAGCTTCCCTTACTCCGTTGATTCCTGGGACTGTCGAGCCACCTTCCACTCCAGCTGGCGAAGTTGACCATGCAGGATCGGAGAAAACTCAAGCGCCAGCTTTGATCGTTGAAAAGATAGACACCGAACTTCGACATGGAGATGATTTCGGATCGGCTGCAACAGTTGCACAGAAGGACGCGCATCTGCTTCGCTCTCAAGACGCTGTGCCAGACCATGTCACTTTGAGAACAGAGACACGCACACCAGAACTTGCTGAGACCGCCTATGAAGTTGCTGAGTCTGCTGCCTTGCTTGACAAAGACCGAGACCCACCCACTCCACCGATTTCAGATGAAGAAGCAGGTCGCATTGGTTTCCGGAGGATGTCGAACACCCCGATTCCCGAGGTCGCCAAGACAGCTGCAGAGGTTGCGGATGTTGCTGCTACTCTTGATGAACACCCCACAGTAGGTTCTCGAGTTCGACTAACAGGGAGATCTTGCTAACAATATCAGCTACATCTTGAAACCGCACCAAATGTCCCGGAAACCACCGAGGATGACGAGGAAGATCATCTGGATTCGGGTGCAAGTACTCCAGCATCTCAAAAAGCCCCACGATTCTCACATGAGTGTCTCGGTGAATATGATGATGTCGGCGTTCCCGCATTGCCAACACGTAGCCAACCTCCTTTTGATCCACTTGAACCTGTTCGCTCACCATACGACGAGGCAATAGTGGTTGATTGGAATGATCTATCTCTTGAGATGTTCCCTACTGATCGAGCTTCGATCATTCATACAATTAGGAGGCTGTCAGAGCGCTTGCCCGAGGATGTGCCTAATCCAGAAATTGTTCCACCATCCCCTGTTATCGGAGCAAATGGCCAACTAATTGAGCGACATTGGCCGGCGCCTTCACCAATTGTCCTCGCGCATCAAAACTCACCCTCTCTTAATTCGATCACAGAAGAGAACGATGAGCATCACGATATTTCTGGCCTCCGCCCAGAAGTATTTAGGCTTCCATCCAACAGCGATAAGGAGATCAGAGCATTAAGCAGAGGATTGAGCGGCAACATATTGGCGGTTAATGGAGTTGAGAATGACAAGTTGGATGCTACACATGAAGCTGTCCAGCCAGAGTCCACTAAACCCGTTGACGCCGAATCAGAAGAGATCTCTGCCCAACCAAATTTTGAAGTAGAGGAGCAGGCAACAGGCAATGGCCTCGAGTCAAAGGAAATTCAAAGTGAGAATGTGGCAGATGAGAGCCGCGAGCTTGAACCTTCAGGTGACGCCCAGGACAAGGTCGAAGAGCCGATAGTCCAAAAGACGGAAGAGGCATCCACTATTGAACCAGCTCAAGGTAGCGGAGAGCCAGAACTGACATCGAGCAAAGACCAGACCGAAGAGAAGCCCAAAGTAGCAGAAAAGATTTCGAGCAACTTCAAGGAGGTTCGTCCTGAGTCACCGCCTGCGGAACCAGTTGACAAGATTCTGGCCCAAGATCCACAAGTTCCATCATCGTCAACTCCAAACGTTATCGGCAACAGACAACTCGGACACGATGAGGAGGAAATCCAAGAGATCACCACAGCTGGCGATAACCCAAATATTACAGTTCACCCAGCAACTCCAGCTGCATCGACGGCAGAATTCATCCCCAGTCCACTTGATACTGCAAAGAGCACTGCTATCGAAGAAGAGAATGGTCGCACTATCAAGTCCCGCAAGAATACAAGATCGCAATCGCGAGAACGACCCGTCACTCCCAGCTCCTTGCATTCAACCACCCGAGACACCAAAACCAAGAACTTCCTGAAGGCATTCTGGCGTATCCTCTTCGTCGATTGGATCGGAGGACTGATTCGTGCCCTCTGCGGTGGCAGAGGTAGAAATACGTAAGCCATACGCGGCTATTCACGCACCCTTTTCCTTTCATCAATGTCTTATTCCATTCGCACGATTTATGTTATGAGTAGAAGATTCCCCGACAATGCTGATAGCTGGCATGCATAGGTTTCTGGCTGCATGGGTAACCATCCTGGTTGTCATTGCACCCACTTTGTATTCCTCATACACTGGCTCCTCCCTGTGGGAAAGGATCTGGAGTTTTGCACACACAATGCCCGATAGATACAGGAGTTTGCTTGCTTTGGCGGGCCTTGATTGATGATTATGGGGGCAGAGCGGGATTGACGGAGAAATCAATGTATTATATGAACACACACGGACGAATGGATCCTTAGCATTGGGTCTGATGTCTGGGTCCTAAAATCAATCAGCTCTTGTATCACGGGTTCAGTTTTGCCACCGTGACACTAGTGGTGGACCCTGAAAAAAGATCGATTGACAGCGGGTCGGCGTTGGAGGCCGGCCCCGGATTCTCTTCAACGGTCCCTGACTAACAACTCACCAACTCGATAAGATAGATATTCGTAAACTTACACAAGTCGAGATTGAATCCGATTTTCCCTTTGAAATTGTTCGTAAATATCATGAGAAATGAATGTTTTCGAAACTAAAAGACCCCTATTTTATGTCAGCGAGTCAGCTTCAAGGGGTGACCCACTTACCCCAGCATCGCCAAGACCCTCTGCCGCGTATTCTCGACCTGTCAAGAAGTCGCGGTGACCTTCAACCTTCAACCTCACTCTGACGACAACGATGCCTCCCAGGCTTCGCTGAATCTCCTGCCAGCTACGAAGTCATTTCTTGTACATATGCAAGCTACGAATGATACGATGATCTGCTGACGACTTGCGCAACATACAGCTGGCGCATACAACTCGCCGAATACGAAGTAATACAACTTGCGCTGAAAGGGGCAGATTGACAAGTTCGCAGAGAGCGGACGGTGCAGGGAGGAAGAATACACATCTATCTCACGCACATACATACGTACACTACCGACCTCGTTCACTCCCTCAATTCTGTCAAACCGATGACCTAGACACTCCCTCATCCACTTCCCACGACACAACCTCCTCTTCAGCCTCCCAACAAAATGGCGCCCAGCTCCCGAATCACCTACGAACCCCTCCCACGCACCTCCTCCGACATCGAAGACCATCTCTCCTCCGATGAATTCAAAGACAAGCCCCTAATAACCATCTATCACCGCCACCGACGACGCGGCATCCACTTTGCACTCCTCCGTCTCCTACGACGCTTTCTCTCGCGGGTCTGCAAACCGCTCTATATCTTCTTATTCATACTGGGGTTTTTGTTCTGGCAGGTTGTGTTTAATGTGCCATACAGTGATTCAAGGGCGCCGGCGTTCGAGATGGATATGCGGGAGAGCGTGTTCGTGGCTGCTAATATTGTGGATGGAGACCTGGTGCGCGGGGCCTGGGGAGATGGGATCCTGAAGTTGGTGGAGAGGATTGGGGTTCAGAGGTGTTTTGTGTCTGTTTATGGGGGCCCGACGGATGCGTTGGGGGATTTGGATAGGAGGTTAGGGGAGATGGGGGTCGACAGGAGGATTGTTAGTGAGGAGATTGAAGGGGTTGATTTAGGGGCGATGGAGAGGACGAAGTTGCCGAGTGGGAAGGAGAGGGTCGAGCGTATTGCGTTTTTGGCGGAGGTGAGGAATATGGCGTTGAGGCCGTTGAATGAGAAGGGGGCTAGGAGGTGGGATAAAGTCCTTTTTATTAATGATGTTTTCTTTGATGTGGAGGGCGCGTTGAGGCTGCTTTGGGGGAGTGATGGGAATGAGAATGAGAAGGAGGGAAGGAAGGAGACCAAGGCGGTATGTGCGACGGACTTCATTGCACCGTGGAAATACTACGATACGTTCGCTACGCGGGACACAGAAGGCTACTCCCTTGGTGTTCCAATCTTCCCCTGGTTCGCGAATATAGGCAAGGCAATTAGTCGCAACGACGTACTAGCCGGAAAAGACAGGGTGCGAGTAAAGAGCTGTTGGGGCGGAATGGTAGCCTTTTCCGGCTCCCTCTTCCAATCCCCCCAAACCTCCGAATCCATTCCCTCTTCTACACCAAACAAGGGAGTACAACTCCCGCTCAAATTCCGAAGCGAAAAAGAGCCGTTTTGGGATAGCAGCGAATGCTGCCTCATCCACGCCGATATCATCGCCTCCTCCCAATCCTCAGCCGGCGATCAAGATCAGGAAGGTGGAGATTCCTGGGACACAGGCATCTACATGAACCCCTTCGTGCGCGTCTCCTACTCCGCACGCACGCAGAAATGGCTCTGGCTCGCGAAACGCTTCGAGGCTCTCCTTCCCATCATCCAGGATATCATTAATCGCTTCGCGCACATGCCGCGGTTTAATCCGCGACGTGCGGAGGTACCGGGCCAGATTATACCTTCTAAGTTGTGGATTTCTTCTGTGTCTGGGAAGAGTGAGGAAGAGCAGGTGAGGATTGCGGAGGAGAGTTGGAATCGTGGGGTTGGTGGCGGGGATGGGGAGGGGAAGGTGGGGTTTGGTGGGAGTAGGATTAACACTCCAAGGAAGAGGGCATTGGTTGGGGAAGTGCATGATAAGAGTTATTGGGAGAAGGAAGGGTATTATATCCCGTTTAACCGGACCGCGAGACGGGGGGGCTATTGCGGGGTCAGGCAACTGCTGGTCCTGAAAGACGGATCGAAAGAAGAAGGAGAGGGAGATGGAGGAGGGAATTGGGATACGCTGTTGGGGGAGATTCCGCCGCTGGATCTAGATAGTAGGAGATGGTAGTGATGCATTTTGATGATGAGGCGTTACGGGGGTTGGGTCGGGTGCATTTTGTATGAGATACCTGATCATAGTAGCCTAGAGGCGAAGATCTGTGGTCTTTTTTTTAATCTTTTAAAGGAGATATATACCATCTTCCGAATCACAGAAATGAAAATAAGATTTTAATACGTCCCCTTTTCTGTTGCAAAGTTGTGGATTTTCTGATTATTTTTTCTTGATTCCTTGTGCTGCAACTACAGTACTTATTGTGTATTCCAGTTTTTTGGATCAAGTGAGCCGTTTCTCTCGCATGCTTGCGGCTCATGCGCTTGGGAGAAGCTTGATTCAAGATAGCAAGTTGAAATTGACTGTATGCCAGGATTCGATGTGGTATGCAGATAAGTTCAAGTCTGATGCAAGGAGGCTTGGATGACAGACAGATGCAAGGTTTCTGCTTTGAATCTTTAACATGCTTCCAAATGAGTGAGTAGTCTGTTGCATATCGCAGTTCAAGATATCTAATTTTGACGCCCATCGCAGTTAGGAAATAGGGAGTCGCCATCTAGGATGGCCGGTTTTGATGCATATCGTAGTTACTTATAAGGGAGTCTGTTGCATATCGCAGCTCAGGATGTCTGATTTTGACGCACATCGCATTTAGAAACAGAAGGAGCGAGTTGGATGCGATGTGCGTCAAAACTCGAATTCACTGGACTGCGAAATGCAACAAACTCCCTCTATAGCAATTGCGATGTGCGTCAAAGTCAAGCATCCTGGACTGCGATATGCAACAAACCTCCTGTTCCTAACTGCGAGATGCAACAGAAGATATAAAGCAGATTTGACCGACAGGTGGTGGACAAAAGTAAACACCAAAATTAATAAATGCGGAACGGCTGTAAGGTGTAATAGAGTCGATTGATCATGGAAACTGTGACTCTTTGAGCAGGTATGGGGTGAGATGTTCTTTGTAAGAGTTTCTCTTTGGAGGCTTTATTTGCTTTGAGTAAGATTTTTGTACTTGCGCCTCACACTTGAAAGATGGACTCAGAGGGCCAGTGTTTGCCCAATATGGCGTGATGTGGCGATCTTTCGATTATGGGTGGAGGAGGTGGTGGTGAAGGTGATGTTGCAGGCGAAGGGAAAGTGGAAGTGGTATGGTTAAGTGATCAAAGATGTGGGTCTGCTGTGTTGTGGATACCCACGACCTTCAGAAAGAGATGTTACAATGCAGTTGAGATGCGTGTTTGTTATAGTGCGTGAGAAGATATAGAATTCGTGAGTCGTGGGGTTTTCGGAGATTGGAGGAGTAAGGGGGAAGCGGGGGTGGTGATTTTGAGATTTTTGTTGGTAAGTCGTCATAGTTGAGGGTGGTGAGGTGGAGGAGTGTGAGTTGGATTGGAAGCATACGTATTCGATACTTATTCGTTATAGCATTAGCGAACTCCAATATTGTTAAGACATACCATTTCCTGCCAACAAGAAATTCATTGAGCTAAGGATTCCATCAGCCCCGGGTTCCATTACTGCGTCTACAGTACTTAATTCCCTCGATATTCCAGGTTTTGGATCAAGTGACCAGTCGTCCTCTCTCGCATTTCTTGCAGGCACACCTTTCTGCCGACTTGGCTGGCTTGGGTGCTGAGTAGTTGGTAGATGCTGTATACAAACCTAGAAAGCTGAGATTGACTGTCTCTTCTCTCGATGCTAGAATTCGATGTGGTATGCAGGAGGGATCCGAGTGTAGGGGATTCGAAGTGTGTTTTGATGAAATGTGTAAGAGTTTTGCTGTACTGTACTTTACTGTGAAGTTTTGATCTCCTTAAGTCCTTTCGATGTCTAATGCTGGACTTCATTTTGGGCCTCGAGCGATATACGGTGATTGGTGGTTGATTTTGCTGGTTCGGGTCTAGTACGAGGCTTGGATGACAGGATAGACGTAAGGTTTCTATTGTACTTTACTGTTCTGTACAATGAAGTTTTGATCTCCCTATTTCTTTCGATCTCTAGTATTAGTTGTTTTAGTCTCGAGAACGATATGCGGTGATTGGTAATTGATGGCTTGGTTCGGGTGTGATGGGAAGTAAGATTACTTCGTAATAGGCTCGGATGATAGACGCATGAGAGTCTTGATCGAATTTTAATGCCTAGGTAGTTTCGGGCTTCTTGTTTGGCTTTTTGTGAAGTATATACCACTTGTCTTTGTAGCTATATCCTCTTCTTAAGTATCACTTCAAGTGACCAGAGAGGTGCTTCTGTCCGCTGGTAATGGTAAAGTCGTCTGCTAGGAAGAGACATCACGACACAATTGCGATGTGCTGAGAATAGATAGATTCGTGGAATTTCGGAAATCGGGGGAGGAAAGAGGGGGGGTTTGACTCTGAGCGCTGGTGGGGAGTCATTATGGTTGAGGAGGAGGAGCATGAGTTGGAGGAGGGATGAATCGGAGGAGGGGTGAATCGGAGGAGCATGAGTAGGAGGCGGATGAGTTGGAGGACGATGAGTTATAGAGGACATTGATACCTGGGTTGAGTGCGATAGGATGCCTAGCACAGCTCGCGTACCGAGGCTTTAAGTAGTGTAAGTTGTGTTCCATATCCTCTATTCATTCCTCTTATGCCGTTGTGTTCATGTCCTCATGTTTTCTTGTCGGAACTCTTTGCAGTGTACCTTAACGTATATCTCAATTTTGAAACCTTCCTACAACCGTCACTGTCAGCGACCTTCGCCCTCCTTGAGCAGTATTCTTACCTTTCCACTTAGATAGCGGCGGTTGACACAGCGGCTGTGCAATTAGGCGTTGCTGTCTTCTTCAATTCCATGATTTGTGGGATATGACAAGCAAAGTCGGGGTTTGGGACCAGTGCGGTATATTGAAACTCATGCTTCGGTTTTTGCAGTAAGTCTGGCTGCTCGTAGGCTGACATTGGTGCACGATGATGATGCTGTCGTGTGGGGGATTTCTGCGAGCTGCTGCCATTATCGTCGATATATGATTTTGCTGTTCATCGGATGGTAGAAGCTTTTCTCGGTATCGACTGCCCCTTGAATCAAGCTTTTTTTGAAGGTGTTTAAAGCTGTGCTGAAGCGGGAAGGAAGATGGGAAGGAGGATGGCGGAGCAGGAGCTGTGAAGAGATGAGGACCTGGGTCGCACAACTGCGATGCTTCTGGAGCGGCTTCGAGAAGTCCCATTCCATCATAAAGGAGGAATTGAGTCATACATCTTTGCTGCACTACTATCACTCATAGTCGGTCCACCCTGGCGGGTGAGGATGGCGCCAGAACAGAGGGAGGCTGGGGGTTTCTTCATCTTGCTGCTCCGCTATGTGTCACACCTGTACATTTTTGTCACCTTAACTCCTGAAAATCTTTGCCCAGGTTTGTGCCTATCTCTTGCTGTCCTCCAATCCTTTGAAGGGACCGGGCAGTTTATGAGGCTCGTTCCTTTGGGCCTGCTTGGGGGCCAACTGACACTAAGAAAGCACTCAGCCAAATCACTAAAGATTCTTAAAGTGGCCCTGAAACAGGGCCTGGTAAGTGGTGGATTCCTCGAGCGAATTAGAACATGCGTCCCAACCGGCATTTTATGGGTTCGGCAGGAATACTTAATGCTCGTGGCTGGGAACGAGGCGCCGAAAGGGAAGCTTCGCCACAACTTGCCACGGCAAGACGGATCTCTAATAATCAGGGGTCCTGAATAGTGGTGTAGGTGAGGGCGTTATGCTGTAAGGCCCGTAATATCTTGCCTGAACGACTTACGTTCATCTAGGACAGTCCGTCAGCTTGGTTCCAGCCTTCAATATATCAGCACTGATGGCTCTGCTTCTGCAATTGCAAAGAGTGATGGTTGTAGCCTGCCGGTTAGGCAATATTGTGGTGTGACCGCTGTGTCAGCGCGGTGGTGTGGTCTGGGGTATTTATAGTGTGGTATAGTGTAGGGGGGTTGCACCGTACTTAGTAAGGTGTGGTGTAGCTGCACGGCGGTAGAACCTCTCCATAAGTAATTAACTATTTCATAGAAAGACATAGGGAATCTAGGACGTTGTAAAGAATTGAAATTTATTATTTTTTTATAGCGTAGTTATAATAATCGAGTAAAGTGTTTTAATCATAATTCTCGAGAATATTTACTAGTTCTTAAACTTATACACGAAGAGAAATCTTTGTTATATATAAAGCTCTTTTATTATTTTGTCTTTACTACACCTATTAATAATTAATTCACTACGTAATTATACTTTTAAAGGCATAATTAAGACTTAAGAGAAACTCTATATTGAGCTCCTTAACACGCCTTCTAGGATATTCAAAGAATTTACGTGCAAATTTACTAAACTATGGTTTAAATTGCAATTTATATTATTTCAGTGTTGTGTAGTTTAGTTTAAGAATAACCTAGTATAGTGCTACTATCTTAATCTATAGCTTTGTGATATATTACTACCCCGTGGCGTGAAACCGCGGTTCTCACTATTGCCTATTCTGGTTTGCAGGAGAAGCTAGATAGTCGAAGGCTGTGATGATATCTAGCTTTTCGTCCATGTTTCCGCGCTCAGACGAGAGCGATTGCCGTTAAAGGCAACTAGATCTGCTCAGACAAGCACGCAAGCTTTCTACAATAATTAAGTGAGTCACGATTCGTTTCAATGTTGAAGTGTTCAGGGCAATTCTAGCCTATTTACTTGATGGACGTTTCTCAGAGCTCTTAGGATGTCTAAGAAGACCAGTTGCACGATACACGTCAAGGAACGCGCTAACATCGTATGCCAGTGCCAACCAATCCACTTTAAACTGGGGCTCGTCTATAATTCTGGCCCAGTCTCTTACTCGCAATGCGAAGGGGCTGGAAGTGGCAGGGAATCCAGGAAGGAGGAAGTGGTTACACAATATCTTAGGCCAAGACTGGCTGAATGAAAGCTACAAGCGCAGACGCCGAGTCTCATGATTCTATCAAGAAGACAAGCAGGCCCTATCATCATCCTCGAAACTCATATTCCGAATGCTGGGAGTTTGGTTTTGACCGCTGACCGAGAACGAGGTTTCTGATTCGGCGCAACAAGCCGCTGTTTACTATGATAATGTGTCAGTTGGATATCACGTGCCTCTCTCCTTTAGTACTAGCCGTTCCCGATGGGGATTAGGCTGTTCCAGTGGGATATAAGCTCCCCGAGCAGTTATCCACTTGGCTCCTTAGACAACTTCTTTAGACATTATAATATACTTACTTTTCAAGCTTCACCTCATGTATATTATATCCCTGTAACTGTAACTGTGAGTTATGAGCCCGGCTTTACTCTAAATCCCATATTTACGAGCTTCCACTATAACGAGCTTATAATTACAGTGACTTCTTACTATTATTCGGTATCGAATCAACTTATTTCAAACCGAAAACGCGATTATACTATTATTCGCCTTTGAATAGACTTATTTCAAATCGAAAACAGTTCCTATACCTTATCTTTATACGAATAGATCCCCTTAAACGATCAGACTGTCGAATAAGTTTCGTATATTATTAATACTTACTGAAATTACTATAATTATAATTATATCTTCGAAAGTAATTACTATCACTCCCGTTATACTGGAAAAGGAGAAGGATTAATTACTATAGATTAAGATAATCCGGATAGTAATAGAAGACCTTTGGGACTTTATTAATCTATCCGTTCCTCTAGTCAACCTGAAAACGCTCAAAGAACCCATTAAACCGATACCTATAACTATTAAGGCAGTTATTATATCCAGTTCCATATAGACTAATATCCTGAATAATACCCCGTTTCCAGACGAGCCGGAAATTATTACTTTTGCTTCTCTCAGTTTATTAGAATAAAACCACTTATAAATACTTTAGAGTATCTATCTTCACAAGCTCAAGACCTATAATTCGAAGATTAAGGCTATAAACAAGCTCCGAGTTAAGGTTCAGTAGATAATTAGTCACGGGAACCTGTAATATACCCGAAAGTATAATATTATATAAGAAATACTCGAAAAGCTCAAATGACACTTCGCTCCTTCAGACAAGGTATACTAAAACGAGATTACCAGGGTCTAGTAGTATATAATTTAATAACCAAAATATAGAATAGTAATTATAATATAATTATCAGAACTCGAATCGGTTTATAATAAAGTAATCGAGTATAAGTTACCCGAAGTTCAGGGGCTCCATATCTATTATACCCTTACTACTATAATAGTTGATATTAATACCAGTTTCTCACATGACTGGGACTACTAGCTACTCCGCTTTATAGAAGAGGACTCACAAAAACCCAAGTTCCGAGATATAATTCAGGAGTTAAGGGAACTAATATACCTTCGAGTATCTAGATAGTTCTTATCGGCCTATTATAGAGTATTCGCGGCCTCCTTCCAGGGAATGGATTCGAATAGAAACCCTATTACGAAGAAGTGCCTATATAGTAAAGTCTATTAATATACTATTTATAACTATCTGATTCCGGAATATCGACTAGCCGAGTGACAGTCTAATCCTGTATTACAGAAAAAGGTCAATAAAGCCATTATGGCCATGAGATTCCTTAATAAATGACTATTCGCAATTTGATATCTCCAGGAATAAACACGAAATTCGATAATACCAAACCCTATTACTATAGAATTACCTAGAATCTCGAAGTTAACTGAGAATAAGAAACAGGAAGAAGAGAATCCAATAGCTAATATAATAGCTTATAGTATCTCGATTTGGCTAATCAGAATAGGAGTCTTTAATATTTTCAATAATCCTAAAATCTCGATAGGACTCGATTATTCCCTTGAAAATAGTATTATCTTGAATTCAGATTCTATTTATAATATCGGGAATACTAGATTATACTTTAATCCTGACTTATTTCGGCCTTTCCGAGAAAATAAAAAAAATACTATTTTTACTAATAATACTATAATATCTATTAAATTATATAGAATAATAAATATTATTATTTAGATTAAAGGATTTCCGAATAGTCAAGTTATTATATTTCGAAATATAATATATATTCTATTATTTTATATATTTGTAATATCTCTTAAATTCCTAAACTAATAAGGGATTTTCTGGAATAACTATTCGAATACTCTAGTATAAGAGGATAATTAAGGGAATTATTACTATTAGACAGATATACTTGTATAATTTGAATAATAGATTCTTGAGTATACTGAAAATTCAATTTTAGAATAGTTAAAATCGAAGGATTCCTTTATAATACTATTAGCCAGTTTCAAGGCCTATTCCTCACATATTCCCAGGCCAATCAAGGAGAGTATATTAGATTAGTAATACGAAATTATAGATTATTTATATCCTGAAACTTTGAAAAAGCTCAAAACCGCTTATTAAAATATTAAAATTATAATATTTTTATTATCAGATCTAAAATATAAAGAGTATTATCTTAATAATACTAAAAGTATATTCTACTATTACTTTATATTCTATTATCCTATACTATTCTAGAAGTTATATTAGAATCTGATTAGTATAAATAATAGATTAGATAATAAAAATTATATACTTTATTTTATTTATCTCACAAATTATATATACTTTATATATTACTTATTAGATATAAGGAAATAATACTTTCTTTCTTATTTTAAATATATATTAAAATATATTAAGAGATATTATAGACTCAAAGTATAAATATTTTATAGAAATAATAAAATAATTATTTAGTATTTTAATAAATTCAAGGTTAAATATAGTTTAATTATAAAGAATTTACTATTATATATACAAATTCAAAATAAAGATATTAAGAAATCTGGAAGAGTAATTATAGATTATGATTATAATATAAGAATATTAGTAAATCTCCTTAAGGTTTTATAACCTGAAATATATTCTATAGTCATTTATTTATTTAATAAATCTCTTATATATTCCCTTGATTAGTTCACACCTATTAGTTTTATTAAACAGTATCTTAATAATCCAGTTCCCAAGTCTAGTCTAAATCACTTTATTCTATATAATTATCGAGTTTATTCTTTTATTAAAAATATTCCGAAATATAAATAGTACTTGAATTACTATATATATATCGGATATTATATTAGATATAATAGAAATAATATTTATAGGATCTGGATATTCAAGTTAAAGACAATTATATTAATCTGTAATATTGTTTTTAATATTATAAAATAGTATAATCCTCAAGATAATCAATTCGAAATATCGATTAATATAATCCAGGTTCTTGAAATCTTTATTCCCGATATTAAAGAGACTATTAATAATTGAAAGATACTATTATCTTTATATTTATTCGAGATAATCCTTAAATCCTATAATAATACAATTATAATAAATAATATCTCCAGTTTAAAGATATTAATAATATTACTTTTTATACCTAGAGAGATCTCTGATTTTGAATAATCTTTAACTATTATATTATTAAATTAATTTATAAAGAGTTTATCTGGAGTCTCTTTACTATAAATAATAATAACCAATTAATTAGATTCGTTAACTATTAAAATAAATTCAATATTAAGTCCAAAATCGACTATATTAAATAATTCCTCAAACTTATATAATTCTCCTCGAGATTAATCTCTGATAATCTCAAAGCTATTATTTACTAAATTACTTTATAGATTTGTATTACCTGAACAGGAAGTGTATAAAGGAATTAGTAAAAGTGTTATACTTTTAAATATTATTAAAGGGAAGTGTAATTATAAAGTAACTTTTATAATTAAATTATTATTTTAGGATCTTATAGAAGAACTAATCTCGAAATACTATATATTATTTTTAATAGAAATAATATATAAGGAATTAAAGTTATAAATTCGTAATTTATCTATTCCATTTAAGAAATACTGTGAATTAGATAATTATCTATACGGAACTCGATTCAAATAAGAGTAAAAAGTCAAGTATAAGACCCTTTAGAATAAAGATACTTTTAAAATAATACTAATTTCAAATATAACTTTCTTTATTCTTTTTCTAATATAGGTTTTTATTTATAAAGGAAATAAAGATAACTTTCTTATAAAGTATAAAATTAGATTTATAATTTATAAAAACCTTTAAAGGAATTATTTATAAGATATATATATAATTACACTTATTATAAAGGTATTTCGGGCATTTATAATTATTATAATTTATTTTAATCTGGATATTTAATAGTTTAATACTATAAATACCTTTTATAATACTTTCTTGAATAAGGATATATATATATACTATTCTAATAGATTTTATATATCCGATTATTATCTATAACTAATCCGTATTCTATATAATCTATTCAAGTCCCCGTTATTATAATATAATCTTATATATGAATATCTCTATAAACTCGGCCTTTCTCCTATTCCTGACTATCCTTATCTATTTACAAGTAATAAATTAATTATTTTCTTCTATATTAATAATATTATAGTCCTTTACTATTCTTCAAATTAATTATTCTATAATAGATTCCAAATGGAATTCCTTAAAGTATTCAAAATATATAAAATAAGTGAATTAAAGTAGTTTTTGAATATTTGAATAATCTGTAACTAAAAGGCTTATAAAATATAATTATATTAAAATACTTATATTATAAAGTTCTATAATTAATTCCGATATTCTAGTTTATTAGTCTATAGGCCCAAGACTTCTATAATAGTATCTTCTCCTAATTTATATACTAGTAATATTATAATAGAATAGATCTTTTAGTATTCCCAGTTTATTAATTCCCTAATATATCCCGTATTAATTATATATTCGGATATTACTTTTTGTATAAAAATACTAGTTCAGAATCTCAAGAATCCTGGTCTATAATACCTGACGGCCAATTACTATTATATTAACTATCTAGAAGATACTAAATATCTTATACTGGAATATAATAATACTATTATCCCTACTCTCATATTCAGTATTACTAATAACTCTAAAAGCCCTTTTACAGAATCTGCTTTTATAGTAGTTAGTAATATCACTTTCACTAATAATATACAAAATTGCCGGAATACTAAAAATATAATCCTTAAGTTATTCGATAGTATATTCGATTAGTTAAACCGTTTCCAGTTAACTGTTATTATATTAATAACCGAGATTGAATTACTTACTATTACTCACCTAATATTATAGATCCTCTAGTAAGGATAATTCTTCGATAATATTAACCTTAATATCGATTAGAATCTTATTATATTATATAATAATCTTTAGACAATTAGACTCCTAATCAAGGACTTCCCTAAACTCATTACCAAGCTCAAGTATATTAATATTCAATAGTTATAAATATATTAGGAGATTAGTCAAGGGAATATTCATATTGAATAGAAGTCTATATCTGAAATAATTACTAACAGGCTAACCAAATCACTTACTATTCAGAAATATAATAATTTCATTAAAATAATTAATATAATTAATATCAAGTACTTAATCTTACTTGACCTGGAGGGTCACGAGAACTCAAACTCTAAGTCCAAGAACTTGGAATAACAGATCTTACTATTTTCACTTATTTTATTAATTTTCTATTATATAATTCAATAAATTTTCACTATTATAATTACTCTTTATAGTATTTTTCACTATTAGATAAATTTTTATTATTATATCCATTTTTATTATTATTCCTTCAAATACGGACTCGATTTACTATATTCCTGGACTTTTATAAATATTACTTTAGATAATTCCGATTTCTTAAAGATCCGTGAATTCCCATGATTCTAAAGGAATTGGAATACCCGAATAGTTATACTTATAGATCCCTATTTATAGCTTTTCCAGTTCAGTATTTTACTTTAATATTTAAATATTTTCGAAAAGTAATAGATTTATATATTACTCAAAATATAGAATTAAATGAGATTATTCAATTAGGAATAATATTTTAGATTCCAGATCTTGCCTTTTAGAACAAAACCTGGAGGGGTCTATCAGTTGAATATCACGTGCCTCTCTCCTTTAGTACTAGCCGTTCCCGATAGGAATTAGACTATTCCAGTGGGATATAAACTCCCCGAGCAGTCGCCCACTTGGCTCCTTAGACAACTTCTTCAGACATTATAATATACTCACTTTTCAAGCTTCACCTCATGTATATTACACCCCTGTAACTGCAACTGTGATAATGCTGGCTTTCTTCAAGCTCGTGGCCCCTATATAACCCAAGGGCTCTCACACCATCCCCAATTTCTCTTACAGCTCATTCAACATCCTCGCTGAACTTCTCCCAGCTAAGAAACGCCTGCTTATGCAACTTCTAAAAACACAGGTCAGCATCTTTCTACAACAACCCTGCCTCTTTGTTCGTCCCCAGAACTACTTTTCCAGGTCTCTCAATTCCAGCACTGTGCTCCCATTTCTCTGTTGTCCCCGGAACAATTCTCTAATTAGAAAATAGACAGCATATCACTCGAAAATGTCACGAAAAAGAGGAACCCGATATTCTCATTGCATGTGTAAAAGAGAGAACCGAAAGCGAGCTCATCGTCGGTCCTCCAGGAGGAGGAACAAGCTTAGGCGGCGGAGGAACTTGATCCGAACGCGAGGTAAGTAACTTGGCAGTTGTTTATTTCTTTCATAGATAAAAACCTGACCTAAAGCAGACCAGCGTGCACCAAAGTTGCGGTAGGAACCTGTCGCTGTGAAATCAATAGAAAACAATCCTTATTATCGATCCAGACGACCCTTTACACCGAAATTCAGGGCAACACCTCATCATCGACGAGGTACGGGTCTTAGCCCTGGGGAGATCAGTTCTGCGGGGCCCAGAGAAGCTACCGTAAGACCAGATCGTATCGAGCGGTCGGTTTTGTCGAGGGTGATTGAAGGAGCAATCATCTTGCTCGAATATTGGTTGCGCTAGCGGGGTAGTAATCAATACCATGGAAGGGGAGAACGGTTACCGAATTATGTTTTCAATTGGCTCCTCTTCAATAACTCTCTTACTTATTTTCTGGCATATAATTGATGCAGAACGTATGTGGATATGATTCAGGTGAAAAAGAAAAGCAAATGCCAGCTAGCCCAATTGCCATCCTGTCAACGGACTCTCTAATCCTCCACATTTCCCTTTGCATGACAAAGTCCATCAACCGCTTTCTTTGCATCCTCCATGTCTAACTCAACAAGCCATCCGTGCTGCCGAAAAATCAAGCGGGGATGTGCATGCGTGAGTCCTTCCCTCACTTGGGGCGGAGCGAAGTTGATGCTGTGACGAGAGCCTCGAAAGATTCAAGGACTATCGCTAAATCCCTTATATGTAAAAGCGTTCTTTTTATAATCTAGGGCAAATTAAATTATCTTTAGCAATGTTCTCCTAAGGCTCTTTAAAGGGTCGCAAAGAGAATCACAGCATGGTGATTAACCAAGAATTGCATGTCGATAGCGCTTAATAGGACTTCGAAATGACTTGTGGTGACTTGAAGATACCTCTATGGCATCCTTCTATCCCATGAAAGCAAACAAAATTTTTGTCTAATACCACTTCCATATTCTCTCTGAGCCTCAATGCATCCTGTAAACCTTCTTGCGTTCGTCCGAGGATCTCATCATTTCATGCCGAATTCGTTCTGGCTCAGGACTTGGATTCCTGCATCGATGTCGACGTTGCGAGGATAAATTGGTATGTATGCTTCTTGCAGAAGCCCGTGAACTTTGAATAGTTTCGTCGTGTTCTATGGTATCGATGAGATCTTGCCCCTGCTGTAAACCCATTGGCAAAGAAGGAAATTTATCTGTGCCACGATCTTGAAGTCTGCCAGCCAGTTTTTGAGGTTTCAGTCCGTAGGGTAAAGCTGAAGAAATCCGAAAGCCGTTATAAAACGTGTTGTAAGGCAGTCTAGGCCGTGTCAAAGGTCAATCAGAACATGGAACCCGTGGCTGTGGTATTGCTCACACTTCGTTTGGCTTCTGTCCCTGGGGCTCTTGACTTCCTTCACTTTCGGCGGTGGGATCTTGCGTCTCCTGCAATCCAGATCGTGAGCATAATCTCAAGTTTTTTTTTTGCTATCATCTGGAACTCAGAAAGCCGCCCCAAAAACAACTTACTTGGTCATGCAATTTAGCAGTATCCCTTGATTCCGCGTGGAAGTAGGACTCTTCTTGCAAGTTTGATGGAGAGGAACCTGGGAAACTGCCGCCACCGGACATCCCCGAGTGCCGGATATCAGAAGGCTGGGAATCTAATGTGGAAGGCGTAGTGAGGCTCTCACAACTTACCGCAGTGGATACCCTCGAAGCGGCCGAAGACATAATCGCAAGACTACGCTATCCGATTCTCGTCCGCAGAAGGTTGGGCTTCGACCTTTGGAGGTTTAGAATTAGAAAACACGCTGCTGATGCCATTAGGCAGCTGAAAGGGCTTGAGACCGGGGAGTGGGCCAGACGGGGATGAGGGTACCAAAAGACCCTTACAGAGACCCTCCGAACAATTCAGCTCTGTATCCCACTTCGGCGGCCCTAGTCCAACGGCACGACAAGATTTTGCTGCAGTAACACACTTGGTGAACCAAACTCAACGCCTGCACCCTCATTCGAGTAAATTGGCTGGTCTATCGTCGGAGGCTGCCTTTGGATGCTGCTGATTTGAGAGGGGAACTCCCCGTCGAATCGCCTCAACGCCAGCCTCCTCGAACATTACTTCAAGATTGGATCCAGTTTGAACTTTCATTCTCAATGGGCCCTTGATACTTGATATTGGCTCCCATTGAAACACAGCGCTTGATATCCAACCTTTACTGCATGGATCAAGCTTTGTTTGGTTGCGAATCGCCTGCTCTTTCAGATTCCGCCCGACCGGAATAGCCAAGCGCCCAGCGGATTTGGCTTGCAATTGTAAAACGAAGTTCGAGTCCATTTTCATACTTATGTACATGGCATCCCGTGGCCCTCGTTTATATCATCAATTACTTTGAAGGTTGTTTTGAGGCCGTCGTGATCAAGTGGAAGGATTATTTTCAATCAAAAGAATTGCTTCGCCATTAATCTCAGCCCAATACCTAGCTTAGTTTCATAATTGTTAGAGCTTCTCTTAGGAATCATCTTGATTTTCAAGCTGAGCTTGCAGCGATGACTTGCGATCACGGGCAATCGGCGAGTTAGGCATAGAGAGACTTGGAATGCCGCCCTCGATGGTGCGACTTTGTACCCACTGCGCCCGAAGAAGGCAAGTTCTCGTAAAGCAAATAAGGTTGAGAGCTGTTTCAGGTGTCGGAACGACCCAAAGGCCTAAGCCACAGGCCCACAGCCTCGGGATGCTTCTGATTCAAGACATGGCGGCTGCAGAACACAGTCTTTGAGCCGATCACTACCATGCTCCCGGGAACCAGTGTACGTACGTAAGCCTCCAACGGCGAAGCCGTTGTTACGTGTAACCTTAATCGGTTAGCTGGCACGTTCAAAGTCGGAGGCGCAACGCGACGCGATGAACATGTCAACAGCCAATAAACCCAAATGAATGGAAACCTAATCACAAAAACGGAGGCCTTGTCTTCCATTGCTACATGCAAGTAGCAACCTTGGCTCATGAGTTATGAAACCCAGTTCCGTTAACGTTTGGGTGATATTCTCAGCCACCTGCCAACTCGAACGCTGCTGGCCAATTGAGAGCGGGATATCTTTCATTTTAGGATATGACGATGCAGCTTGATATCTGCATGACTCACGTAACTCCTTGAAATGAGTCATGCCGATTGGGTTTGATTGAAAGTTGATTGATATACAAATGTGCACTCTTGGGGATGACATTGGTCGCCCCTCCTCGAAGCCGGAAGCCCCAGAAGCGCCGGTGAAGCAGCAATATTTGCCACAGCATCCACAGCGTTTCATCATTTGATTGCCTATTCTAGAAACTGACTACAAGGAATTGCCTTCTTAATTATACAGACATTTCGCTCGTCCTTGAGACGGCGAGGATTTCTGTCAAGAAGAAGCTGCCCCCTGCAGCTCGGCTTTGATCGAAGATTGCCTCCTATAGAATCAAAATAATGCACGTAATGCCGCCTCCCACATCGCTCGGGAAGTAAGAGTCGTTGGCTCCAAGATAGGAGGTTAGAGAAGAACGTAGGACTGGCTTTTGTGGCGGGTGACGATGGGTCATACAGAAAAATGTCGACGGAGACTGAAATGTGGGACAAAAACAAATTTGACTCGTAGATTAGTGCAACAAGTGTACCCAGTCTCCACAAAGTTAAGGCCAGAAAGAACAATCAGGGGACAGGACAAGGGAGGGTTAAATTTCGTCACGTGACTAGAAACGGCCCCCAAGTGCATCTTCGTCTCAGCCCTTCTCAACTCGCTGGAGCTGTCTGAGACATGAAATGGGCTCCCGTGTATCTCGTTGAATTTGAACTTTAGGAGCAAACGGTCAAAATCCTGCCATTGGAGCCTCTCTTGCTATCTCCGTCGGGCTAATATTCAAATATTGTGACCCCCGATACACGTCCGTAGAGCTACTTAGCTCTCATTCGGACCGCAGCAGACACAAGTTTATCATTCATTTCGTTCATTGGAGGTAAGATGGATGGACTGACGACTTCTTGGTGGTTGCAAGGGGATGAGGGAGTCCAAGTGAGGAAAATCGGTTCATCCCGCCGATCTCGGGTAGAAAGTCGTACTACGGTGACCTTCATCGTTGCATTAGGTAGTAATTTGACTGATATTTATGTGCATTTCTTTTAGCTGCATGGGACTACAGAGCTCATTCAATGTTTCACTAATGTAAAGTTAAGTTCAAGGACCGTTTTGAAGACCCGGTTGTTCACTTTTGATACCCAGGAATATTTGGTCCTTGCCCCTTTTCGTCAGCCTATTTCGGTAGTGGGGCCAAGTAAGCGGGAACCAGGACTCTCGCCGCAACTTAAAGGGGTCCATCATGTCCTCCTTATCTTAAAAAGAAAGATATTATCAAGTGTTGCAAGTCAAACTTCAAACTTACTTGAGTTCCCGAGTCCATAGAACGTCCCTTTAGAGTTCGGCATTCATCTTGATTGGATTCTCGCTAACTGAAAAAGCAAGTACACAGCACGGCAGCACGTGACCTGAACGCGCTATAACACCTACTCGCTTTCCACCTCTTTGTGTAATTTCCGCGGGATTTGATATCGTAGGCATCATCTTTGTTGATTTATTAGACTATATACTAGATACAGGAAGCTGCGATAATGCTCTAGACATCTCTGCTAACCAAAGCTTCTAAATTTGCAGAAATATCGTGAATTGACCCAATATTGAAGCTTATGATGTGACATATTTCCGTAATTCAGGCATCTAAATTTAACGCAAAGACACCAGTAATGAAAGCGGCTTGGTTTATGCAATTGCTGGGACTGCTGAGTGGATGAGAGGTTAAGCGAGTAAAAGTAAACAAAGCCCCTCCTTTTTTGGTTAACTCCCTGCCATAATTCGATTACGATTCAGACTAAGACAAATTATCTGTACTGAAGTCTCTCCCATGTTTAAGTCTTACAAGAGAAGAGAAATCTTCTAATGGAATCTTCCGAACGAGGGCTCAACTTCTATCTACCTCAGAAGCATCCAACTCCACCAACCGCCCCTCGATCCACTTACCAAACGCTTCAAACAAATGTACCTCACTAAATCTCTTACAAAACTCGTCCAACGCTCTATATCTCTCCATTATTTTCTCATCCGCCCCGGTCGCTCTAAGAACCTTCGCCAAATCAACCGGACACAAATATGGTGGCTGTCTCGCATCCTCAATTATACTTGCCGACCCTTGCATGCAACAGGCGTATGACACACAATGATCGATGCCAAAACAGTGACCTAGTTCATGACTCACCGTTCTACAAACACGGCCCAGCCAGAGGCCGGAAACCGCGGCGGAAGAGGGCGAGAGGTTGAGGGGCGGAAGGGAAGTATGTGCTGTGACGGCTGTTCGCATGGGACTGACTCGTTCCCCCTGTTGTTCCTCCTCCACAGTAGCCATCTTCTGTCTCTTTTTCCTTGGCTGTGCCTCAACTTCCTCGTCCTCTTCTTCCGCTTCCTCAACACATCTTTGTATGTATTCCTGACAATGACTAGCAGGCCACGCATGCGCTCTCTCCACCCCCTGTATCACATCCAGTGCCGGATTATACCTCGCTGTAGTAATAACAGCAACCCGACTCCCACCGTACGCTCTTCCACAAACAAATTCATCTTCCTGATCCTCGAACATATCATGTTCCACGAGCATCAACAGTGCAAACGCATCTTGGGGCAGTATCTCGATAGCGAACTCGAGGAGATCGATGAGATTTAATTGATGGCTGAATGCGCCCTGGGGTGTAGCACGGGTGCGGATCCCAATCAGGTCGTCAGGTTTATTGGTGCTGAGCCAGAGGGTTGGCGACTCTTCTTTTTTTGGACCTCCCTTCCTCGATTTTCCCTTTCCCTTCTCCTTCTCCTCCCTCTCACCATCCCTCATAAATTTTAACCCCTCCCCAACATCCAACATCTTAACTTCCATGCCCCAATAGAAAGCCCTCAAATACCCCAGCACATCTTCCGTCGCTCTCTCTGTCCATCCCTCTCTCTGGTCTTTCTCCCCCTTCACATGCTTCCCGTGTTTGCCTAATCTTGGCACGGTCCATCCCTTGACACTCTCTGATCCGACACCACACCCTGGCGGCGGGAGGACATAGATTGTCTTCCTCTTTTTCGTGACTGTGTTCCGATATCCTCCCATGAGCCAATCTCTCGTGCTCTGAGCTGGATATTTGGGGTCTCTGCTAAGTTCATCGTCTGGGAGGACGAGTGGCGCTGGGAAGGTAGACTCTTTTGGGCCGGGGGTTTGCCTTCCACTTTCTGAGGGTAATAGAAGGCTTCCTTGCGGGTTGGCAGCAGCCTCCCTTTGTGCGAGAGTAGGTTGTTTATACCCCGCTTCATGGGCGTGGGGTGAAGGTGTGAAGATTAAATTTTGGTGGGTGCAGACTTTGCTCTTTGTTCTCGGAGGCATCGTGATGTTGGAAGATTTCTGTTTCCAAGAGTTTGTGAGAGTGATAGGGAGAAGGGATGTTGAAGTTTGGGATTTTGAGTGTGGAGGGCGAATGAGTCGCGCGAGGGAAGCCTGAAATCAACGCGGTATCATGTGATCTAGGCAACACTAAGAGCGCAATTGGTCGTGCATTGGGGGCAGAAACTGTATTCTTCCCCCGCATTCTCGAATAATCCTCAACTATCAATCGAGTCACAGGTTAATAAGAAGCACGAACCGTCCGGAATGTTTCATCCAAAAGTTGTAGGTTGACGTGACATGCGGTTGCCTGTCAACAAAAGGCGGATGTGAGAAAGGAAGGAATGGCGTTGCGTATTTGAGCAGGGGGACATGAGAGTATTAGTTCGAGGCTGAAATTGGCGGGTCCGAACTTGCACTCCTACAAGGAGGTCCCATTTTCGTCTTGGGCCTCAATAACCCAATCACTATTTTTGTCGAAGCTCCGCAAAAACTGTTGGCGGCCAGAAGGCAGGAATCGAGTGATCTGGAATCTCATTCCTTATCTACCTAGCACCAGCATGCTGTGTAATTCTCTGGTTCCACGAACAGTATCTAGGAGTACACATTTCCAGCCACGACTCGGCCCCATCTGTTGACTCAATCCGTACCAAAAGTCGTTGATATAGGTCACGCTTGAACCGACCAAGATAGCCAGTAGCGTCCATACACTGCTCCACTTGGTTTCTCGAAAAACGTGCTCAAAAAGGAAACAAATGCACCGGAAGGTCATCCCTAAGCAGGTCAGCCATCAGCCCCAAGATTATCCCATCCCAATACTCACCCCTCCTTCCACCCCTCAAGCATAGCCCCGCCCTCAAGAACGCGCAACTCGTCCCCACTATCTCGATGCACAATCCTCACCCTCGGACACCTCCAACCGGGATTCTCGCACCGCGCCCCTTCAAATTCTCGCGACAGCGTGTCGACATACCGGCCAGCCCTATTCCACCTATAGTCGATCTCTCCCGGCTTCGCCAACAGAGTAAGTTCTTCTAATCTTTCCATTGTCTTAACAACATCCATATGAAAGTGCCCAAAATATTCCGCATCCCGCACCTCCAACACCAGTTTCTCTATCCTCTTTGCTTCTTCGGTAGGCATGTACTCCAGCACGCTATCAGCGCATCGTAAAGTGTCCAGGGAGAAGGAAAAGTAGGTGTAGATATCAGAGGTATCAGTTTTGAAGGTGGGAATGTATTGTGAAAGCGCTTCGAAACGCGATTCTCGACAAATATGCAGTAGGGAGGGCGGGGGTATGGGGGAGGCGAATGCCTTTGCGAAGCGGCGCTCCCTATCGAGCATCTCACGTTGGCAAGAGATGGTCACCGTTCGCGGTTCAGAGAGAGCGCGCTGCCAGATCTTGAGGCGGAGCTCGAAGGGAAGGTGGGGAAAAAGTGTGAACGTCTCGAGGGGCGCCATGGTGGTGTGTGGTCGGAAGGGGGAAGAGAGATTGCGCTTGTGACACGTATACTGACGCGACAATAAGGCTAGAGATTGGGATTTCCGAATTCTTTTCCAGGGAGATGAAGTTCTCGTGAAGCCTTGAAGGGGGGGTTTGTTGATATTGAGTATTTCATTAATGTCGGTGCCTGCTCAGCTACAAGTGCTGTAAACACTTACGTAAGATACAGTCATATGCGGGTTATGCGCTTTTTTCGAAATTTGCCGAGATCAGCCCAAACCTCTTTTTTCGCACCTAAAAATACTGTTTTTGCTGTAATAGTCCAAACTGATCACCAATTCCACTCTTGATCGTATATTATTTAATCCAATTGAGACTATTAATACTTTAGCTAATATTTTACAGTTATAGCATTTCACTTTGAGCCCCAGAGAAGGGAAACGATAAAATTTGCGATCAGTTCTGTTCAAGTAGCTAAGCCTAATCTTAAGGCTATTGTAAAGGCGTATTATATAATATATAATATAGTTTTACAATTACGAAACGATTTACTTCTTGAAATGGGGGCGGCAGAGCGTTATAATATAAGAGTAATATCGGGATCTAAGCCAGACTATAATAAAGAGATTATGTATTTCGTTATACAATTCCTCAATTAAGATAATGAGCTTTATCAAGACAAAGTTATAGACGAAATATATAATGTTTTTGATATTAAACTCTCCTAAATACAAATATCATATATATATAAGAAGATAAGATTATTATACAAAAGAGTCGATTATATTATATCTCAATAGGATAAGTAATTAATATAGATATAGAGGAATAAATTAATAAGATAAAAGGGTAAATAATTCGTTTTTATTAACGAATCTATATCGAATAAGAAAATAGAAAAGAGATATTACAAATAGATATTAATTAGTATACGAGTATAAGCGAAGAGATAATTAAAATAATTAGAATATTAGTCTATATTCCCTATATATACTCTTAATAGTTACTTTTAAATAATTACTTTTCAGGGATTAATTATAATTACTTTATTCGAGGAATAGTTAGAGTTTTATCTTTTACTAATTTGTAATCCTTCTAGAAAGATAAATATTTATAATATTATTATTATAGATAATTATTTAATATACTATAATCCCCGAATCGAAAAGATATATACTTTATATAATATTATTATTAAATATCTCCTATTATATTATCTTATATTTAATCCAATTAAGGAAAGTTTTAGGAATCTCAAAGTTATTATTTATTATTATTATAAGAATAGAAGAATAGATTATAACAGATTTTAGTAATTCCTAGAATAGATAATTCGGGAGATAGATTATAGAAAGGATACTAAAAAGAGAATAAGGGAATACTTTAAAAACTATTAATATAATATTAATTCATTAAATAATAATTATAAAGTTTAGATTATTTATTAATTTATTATATCCCATTAATATCTAATTATAATATTCTTTATTATATTTGTTTATTTCTATTTTTATTCTCCTATTATAATATAGTATTTTATAGTCTTTTTTACTTTTAAATAAGTATTAATTAGTATTTGATTAATATTAAAGATCTATTCCCGATGACTATTTCCTCTAATATCTTATAATAATATACTAGTTAATATATTTATAAATAAAGGATCTCGTAAAATAAGTTTATAAATATTACTAATATTAAAGAGAAATATAATCGAGTAGTCGTTTAATATATCTAGATTTCAGAGAATTAGTTTTGACTAATATTATTCTAATATTCTTATAAATGATTTCATATATACTTAAAGTAATTTATATTATAATATTAATTATTAAAGAATATATATTAATAGTAATTAAAGTATTAATAGAATATAAGATTCTATATACTTTTCGAGAACTTGAAATTATTCTTAATTCTCGTATATATTCAATATTTAAATTTAAGTATATTAAATTATAACTTTTGTATTAATTATAATAAAAGATATAGACTTAATTAAAAATAAAATAATAGTCGAAAGTACTTATAGTTTTTAAAATTAAGAAATTGGATTAGTAATTATTATTTAATTAATTATTTAAAATAGAGTAATATATTAATTATATAGAATAAATATATACAATTATATAAATTATCCCCGAAGAGTTTCCGAAGTATTTCACGTAATTATAATATCGAAATAAGGTTTAATAAATCCGAGTGTAACTAATAATATAATTTTAAATCTATTAAACGAGTCCTATTTACACTTATCCGATTCGTAAAATATTAATATTATTATATAAATCGCTTATAATCTCTCGTTCGGTATTAGTATATTAATATAATATAAATTCAAAAATTAATTATATTCTATACTATAGACTAATTAAGTCTAAAATTATATTTTTAGATTCCTGAAATATATTATTATTCATTTTCTATCTAAAAAGTATAAAGTTATTAAATAGAAATTCATTTATTCTTTCTATTATTATTCTCTATTTATATTATTAATTCTTTAAATCACTTCTTTATATTTCACTCAAATTCGCAAATTAAAGAAGACAAAATTAGTCTATTATTTACTTAAATTAATATTAGTAAAGAATTCTCTTTTAATCCTCTTTCTTATTATATTCTTTTTAAATTATTATAACTTTCTGGAATTAGTAATCTTTAAACTAGTTTCTCTTTAATTAATCAAGATAATATCTTCTCTTTTATCTCTTTTTCTTTTTCAAAATCCATTATATTATTATTCTCTTTTTCTTTAACTATTAGTATATTCTTATATTTAATATCTGTCTTTATTATTAGTATTATAGAGTCTCTCAAAAAAGTAAATATTAATATAATAATCTTTATTTTTATATTTATAAGATCTTATTTATATTTATATTAAAAGAAAGTAATTATATTTCTAATCTTATATTATATATTATAAAATATTATCAATTCTTAATATTATTCGAGATTAAAAATAAGAAACTCTTTAAAATAATAATTATATTTAATATAATTCGAAATTATTTAAATAATAAAAGAATAATATTATATATTAATTATATTAGAATAGTATTTATTAAAATCTTTCTAAAGATTATAATTATTTATACTTTTATTAATTATAGAAAAAGGATAAATTAGTATTAATAAATATATTAGAAATATTATTTGATTTAACAAATTTTCGAAATTATTAAAATCCTAATATTTTTTATATACTAGAAGATTAATACTCTTTTCTTATTATTATAAAATAGTATTTAATTAAGGATTATTAATTATAGAATTTATATTATTAATAAATTACAAAGAGAGTATTATATATATATTAGAATAATTCGGATTTCCGATAATTAATATTCTAGATAATATAATATCGAAATTTATTAAAGGATTCAAAATTATAATATTCGGAATTATATTCTAATATCTCGTTTTAATTATTATATTCTTATTTTATATTCACTTTAATTATATATTATATAAAGGATTATTAATAATTCTATTTAAAATATTATTATTAATCTCCTTTACTTATATTTATAAATCTATCTTTCTAATAATAAAATACTTTAATATTAATAAATATATCTAATAGATTTTATAGAGATTATAATATTCCGGATCTATATATATATAATATTATTATTATTAAATATTATATTTATAAAGATAATATTCTATTAAAGATATTATTTCAAATTCAAGTTTATTCTATTATTAAGAAGTAATAATTATATATACTTTTAATCAAACTCGATCTATCTTCGCTTTTACTCTTTAGAGTCTCTTTTGAATTTTCTTTTTCAAGTATTATATTAGTTCGGCTTTTAATATTCGAGTATAACTATTATTATTAGAATTAGTGAAATTCGAATTAATAGAAAAGTCTTTAATAATTATATTAATTAAATAGATATATTTTTCAGTCTTTAATATCTTTATTATTTTCTTTTCTAATAATAGAGTCTTATTAGAATCGAATTTAATATTATATTAAATATAAATTATTACTCAAGTTATTTAAGACTTTTTCTTAAATAATATCTCTTCGAAGTTCTAATATCCTATAATATCTATATACTAATAATCAGGATTTAATCTATTCCTATATTCCATTTTTTAATTTAAAGGATTTCTTTACTTTTTTGAATATATTTCAGGATCTATTTTAATTTATATATTAATCCGATATTATATATATACCTATTAGAAGTCCTATCTCGATCTAATAATACTATTAAAATCAATTATAAGTAAATATTATAAGAGGGAAAATATAATAGTAAATGAGATCCTATAATAAAGTCTAGAATCACACACTCTCAAAACTATAAAATAATAACTTAATATAAACATATAAATAATCAATAAAGAAGTTCAAAACTGGAAAAGACTAAATAGTAATTAAAAGTAAAGAGATATAAAGTTTTTCTATAAATTATATTAGGAACCTGTCCTTATATCCTGAGCCTTAATGGCCACGTGATAGTCTCTATACTGCCGTAATATAACTCTCCTAAAACTAATTGAAAAATCCAAAAACATATATAATAGGACTAGTTCCACTATATATAACCCCCTATAGATTATTACTCGTCCCCGAGTAATTCTCAATCAATTTCACTATTCACTTGCTCATTCTCCTATTTATTTAATATGTTCAAGAAGTCCCGATTATCTTCACTGATTATCCCTTTACTTTTCAAGAAGTAAAAATAAGACTTATTACCCTTAAATATCTTTATTTCCGAGATCTTAAATATCTGAAATTCCCTTTTTATTGTAATTACAATTCTGATTTTCCAAGCTTTATATAATTCTATTAACTTATTATATTATTATAAGTATAAGTCCATAAAACTATAAAAGAATATATTATTCTCAGAACACTTAATATAATAAACTATATTAAGGAAATCACTAAGACTATCTAATCTTATACTTTATAGAAAAGAGATATTACATTCTATAAACTTGAATCTATTAATCTTTGAAGCTTTTTATATATTATATAAAACTATAATATTCCAGTAAGAAATACTGTTTATAGTTATATTATCTTCTTTTATAAGTATAAATAAGACAGGAATGGAAATTCAAGGGTATTCCAATTAATAAGTAAATTCCTAAAAGATATAAAACTTATAGAAAACTAGTTTATTCTCTTTCAGTATTGTGATACTTTATTGAAAAGGATCTGCCTTATTAGGGAATTCCAAGTATTCTAATAATAGTTTCTTCTTATTCACCTCTTTAATAAGATTAATGAATTTCGACTTCTCGAAGGTCTTTTCTATAAACTTATTAAACTTGATAGTATCCTTAGGAATAATATAGTCCTACTTTATATCTTGGCCAGAGAGAATCACTTTAGTATTCTATAGACTCCCGTAATCCAATAAATCCCCTTTATAAAACACTAAATAATTATATCCAGAATCGAAATATCTTATTAACTGTGAGTATACTATAAAGAGACTATTATTATCGTTTAGTATATACATATATACAAATAATCAAGTCGAGAAGTCTACTTACAATAATTGAATTACTATTATAAAATAAGAATTTGGGAATTCTCCTTGACTTCTCGGTATATCTTATTAATAGTGAAAATATAATATTTCCATTTTAGTCACGAGTATAGACTTTATTCCCTTCTTATTAATCCAATTCCAGAAACTTTTATAAGTAATTACTATTTGTTCTGTAAGGATTCTCAAAGAGTCTATTAACTATTTAAACTTTAGTATATATTCCGGACAGAATTGATTAATGAATATATTCTCCTTTTAGTATTAAAGGATCTATAGATTATTTTGGAAGAAGACTCTGGTATTAGGGTCTATTCAAGTATAATAGATACTATTCCTATACTCGACTATTTAATAAATAATAGTAATTTGCTTGAGAACTTTATTATAATCGTTAATCTTCTTGAAGAGCAGGAATTCACTAAGCTATTATAAATGCCACTTGCAAGACAGTTTGCTTTTAAAGAGGTTATGGATAGTGTAGTCTATAATCTCCTTGATAATATTCTTCTTATCCTTGAAACTCAATTCTTTTCATATATCAAGATCCAAGTATTACATTTTTATTATACTATAAGGGCTATCACAGACTGTCTTTATTTTACGGGCCTTCTTGACTAGTTTCGTGATTATTACTAATATAGTTCTGGGAGTAGCTTTTACTATAGCTCTCGGCATTGTCTTTGCCTTCTTGACTACGGGAGTCGGGCTCTTAATAATCTTCTCTTTTCCACTCTTCTTTTCTTTAGTATTCTCGTGTATATACTTACTTCTATACAGGGGTGTCTCTGTCTGTCCAGACTGCTCTGGGATTGTCACCTGTTTAGTTCCTATAACAGGAAGACTGCTCTCACTTACAGTAATGTCTCTAGTAATAATCTCTTCGAATTACTTGACTTTATAAAGCTCTGGTATCTTGTTTCCTTTATCCGCGAGACTTATTAGATTATCCAAGTCTATATTATCTGGCACTTTAGAGAGTATCTCATTGAATCTCTCTTATACCTTTAATGTGATTATAATCTGTAAGGGAATTTTATCCGGGAAACCAGGGAATACTTCCTTATTATATCTTCCCTTTACTAGTATACTAGAGGATCCAAATCTAAACCCGGCCTTTATAAGATCTTCTTCCTTTAACTTCTCGATCTCTTCTTCCTCCTTATAGTATCTGAGTGCCTTTGTGATATTAACTAATATAAGAGTCGACTTGCTATAATTGTACTTAATCTATTGATTTCTTCGAAGAGTACATATATTGAATAAACGGATAGTTCTTCTAATATCCTTAGTCTACTAGATAAATCTCTTTAATTATATATAAGTATTTATATTTATATCTTTAAAGTCTTTTTGGATAAACTCGAGAAATACTTCAATTCTCTTATCTTGAATATCTTGATATTTGAGGGTATTCTCCAGAAATCTCTTTTCCTTTTCCCTTTCTTCTTTATCCTTTCTGATATCCTTTATAACCTTTATAAACTTCTTATTCTCGGTATTATATATTAATTGAGAGCTTTCCGAAAGGCCTTTCTTAATTATATTCTCCCAATCCAGTAATACTTCCTCACTTTCTCGTTTATATTATAATAACTTTTTATTAAATTTCGCAATTTATATAAGCTTATTTACTTCAGGGAGATCCCGAACTTTTTCCCAAATTTCTTAGATATTAGTGACCTTTATACTAGCGATTTCGAGGGTATGTTGATAAAGGGTAAAAGAGTTATATTACTGATATACAAGTGTTATAGGTTCTTCAAAGTGTTGAGACTCCTTAATAGATATATTAAAGTGATTTTTGGAATATTTTATAAAGTGTTATAGAAAATATTATTATTATTATTAGATAGGAAATTACAGGAGTATACTCGCGGGGTTATAAAGGGGTCGTTAAGCCATTCACATAACTGCTTTTTTCTTAAAAGAGTAAGAAAATAATAATCTTATAATAATAATAAAAGAGATTCAATTTCAATTAACTAGATAATCAATCAAATAGACTTGAATTATATACCAAATTCCGATTCAAATAAGGGATAATGGAAAAGGATAAAGGTGATATACTATAGTTAATAAATATATAAAGTCAAGTAGAAATTTCAAGGATATTAAGAAAATAAAAGTGAAGAACAGACAAGGAGTATACTCTCGACTCCTTATAGATTATAAAACATTCTTGTTAAAAGAAATATTAAGAGTATAATAGGAAATAATAATAATATATATGAGTGTAAAGTGATACAGTCTCGAATAATTGAAATAAGGAAATATATTAAAGAATAAATAGATTATAATATAAATGAAAGACAAAAAGACTACTTTTGAATAGGGGAATAATAAGGAAACAAAATCTGATCTATATACTCATTCTGGACTCTTTTCTCCTTTTACTTCCTTCCCTATTCATTAACTACTCCTCTAGTAAATTCCTTGAATTCGACTCTTTGATTATATATAAGTCTATTTCATCTTTAAAAATAGTCTATTAATACTTTAGTTCTAGATACTAGAATCACTTCTAAAGTCTGTTTAGTATCCAATACAGATTAGAGCAAGTCTTGATCTTATAGTCCACTTATTTAGCCGAATCAAGATTCTATAGAGACGAGATATTATTAATAATAACTAGAATATATAAGTAGTTATTCAAGTTTATATACGAGATTCGAAGATTAATAATAAGAAGAAAGGTGATAATAAAACCTATAAGTAATTAAACTTCACGATTATATTAATTAGTATATATTTTGTCTTTTTCAGGGATCCTTTATATACTATTATAATCAAAGCTCGGACTGGATAACAGTTTCTCCTTGATTTTATCCTTCTTTGAGAATCGTTATCTATTGTATATAGTTATTAGTTTGGTTATATATATTAGTCCTCTTTAAATACTTAAATAAAGTCTTATTTACTTTATTAAACTCTTATAATACTCCGCTTTTGGAAGGTCTTCTTGATATTATAAGAAACAGGAAATATATAGTCTAATATTAATAGTATTCCAGGAATAATATGAATTGAGGCTTATAGACAGGAAAAGTAATAAAGTTATAGAAATGATAATAATTACTTTATTAATAATAACAGAATAGTTACTTTATAATACTTTCACTTTCCTTTAGACTCTTATACTTCACTACTATACTACTACTCTATCGTGACTGTATATTGTCTCGTCTTCAGTTAACACGTTCTTCTAGTATTCACCTCTTGTTTTCACTTTCTCGACTAGTTTATTATATTGAGTATTTCGTTAAGGACTTTATTAAATGCCCGGAACGGGACTTATATATACTTCCTTCAGGAATATACCCTTCTCCTCGTTTAGGAACATTGACTCTCTTCCTCACTATCACTCTCTTTCTCGAATTACTCTTTCGGGAATATAATATACTTGTCTCTCTTTAATTCGGGCAAAGGTAATACTCTCATAACTATTCCGGTTAACTTAATAATCTTTTAGGTAATCTCCAGATATTCCGGCTCTTCCGGAATTCTATATTCCTTATAGAACTCTTTTATAGTCTCCTCCTTAAGCTCAATATCAGTCTTGAATTCTATACTTTTGGATCTTGACTTTAGTATAACGGGAATATTATTCTCTAGAGAATACTAGTAATTCTTTCTTTTCACAAACCGCTTTAATCTATTTCCTATATATATTCTCCTCAATTAAGTCCTATCCAGTTTTTCAAGTATATAGGTATTCTTTATATTATCTATTTTCTTTACCTAATATAGTCCTAGCTAGTAGTATAAGAATTTCGTATCCCTGGATTTATTTCTGTCTATTCTCTGGATATTATATACAAATACCAGATCTCCTTTTTCAATTAGTACTATACGGATATTATATATAGAATTAAAATACTCTTTCCCTTTTATATATTACTAGTCTTTCCGTAATTTGGATTTAATAAGATTCTCGTTCCTCATCTCAATTTATCTGACCCTGAATTCAAGGAGTTTCTTTCTATTATTAACTTTATCCTATTCAAGAGTCCTTCAAGTAGAGTACCTTATCTTAACTGGCAGTATAGCTTCTTTCCTATATACTATATAGAATAGTATAAACTCTATAGATCTATATACTATTATTCTGTTTGTGAAAAGCACCCAGTTCAACAAGTCCATTCAGGGTCTCTTATTTCCTTCTGATAATATTATCAGGGTTTAAACTATTAGTTAATGCTTGTACTCGATTATACTATTCGTTCTTATATTATATATGGAGATTACTATTCTGGCGATTCCCAGCTTTTTGAACTCCGTAATCACACTCTTCTTAAATTCTGAATTTCCGTTAATCTTCAATTTCCCGAAGACACTATACCTGTAAATAATTTTATTATAAATAAACTTTATCACTTTTATACTCATTAGTGTCTTTATAGACTTGACTTTCACCTATCCTGAAAAGTCATCTCTTGTTATAAGTAAGTAATTATATCCCTTATAATCCGGTATTTTCACTATATTAATACTAATATAATAGAAAAGAAGTGCGGTTTTCATTGAGTATAAGGTCATTTCTTATCTAAGTTTTGTTTTGAGTTAGTATTTATAATAAGAAGTATAGTATATTCGAATATTATTATAAAATCCTTATTACTAGTATTATATAACTATCCTTATATATGTGATTTCTTGTCTAGTGTATCCTGTCTTATTATAAAACTCTTTCTTAATCATTTCCTTTTTTTCATTACTATTAATAATCAATCTCGGAGAGTAATAGTTTATAGTATTCTTTCATAACTTGTAATCCTATATATTATAGTTTAATGCCTTCTTTTTTAGCTTTTTGTATTCTTTCTTTAAATAGTCTTTAGACTTAGTAAATGTAGTTAAATATCTTATAATTAGTTAATACCTTTCGGAGTAATTATTATCGAGCGGGTTAAGTGAAGTAAAGCTTAGTGAAAGAGAAGTTTTATTAGTATTATAGTCTCTATTAGTATTTATATAATCCCCTATTAATCCTGAAATATCCAAATCCTCTTTTTCAGATCTTATTTATTTATTCTCTGAATTGACTATCTCAGTGATATTTATACTTAATAGTTTAATCCTTCGAGATTTTGTCTTTTTCATCCTATAGTATTATATTATATATTTGTATTATCTAATAAAATCAATTAATATACCATTAGTACTAATCTTATTCTCATACTCACTCTCAATACTAATAATAATAATTCCTATCAGGTTCAATTCTATTATAACAAAGTCATCGATATTCAGTTTATCTTCAGAATTATCTTCGTATCACGGCCTTCTTAACAGTCCATTAGTAATAGTGTATTTCCTTCCCTTAATATACTATACTTCGAAGTCGAATAGTCGAATCCACACCAGTTAATATATTACCAAAGTTCCTGGAAGATCTATTACCGCTTTATTCAATTATATAATAAGTATATTTGTGTCCGTTTTCAAGATAAAATGAATATTATACAGTCAGAAGTATAGTTTTTACAAGCACTTCAGGACTTCTCTATACTCCCGTTTAGTAGTATTATATTACTATTCTATATAATTCTATAGACTTGATTTGAATCTGGAGATTCTCTTTTTGCCCTTATTATTAATTTGTCCGAGAGTTCTGCTCTATCCTGTTAGACTAGTATTAATACCAAGTATAATATTACTCTAACTATCCTCAGAATCATAGTGTAATTTGTAGAGTAGTGGCGGGCTCATGAACTTCTCCTTCAAGACCTCTATAGCTTTCTCTTATTCAGGCCCCCATTCCCAGTTAATTCCTTTCTTGAATAAGTAATATATAGACTTGGCGATCTGGTTATAATTCTGTATTTATATATAATAATAGGTATAGATACTCATAAATGCCTTTACTTCTATCGGATTATCATATCTAGTCCAGTTATTAATCTTTCAAACTTTGGCCTTTTCCGGTCCTCTTCCTTCAGCTCTATACACGAAATCTATAATAATTATCCTATTATAATAGAATTGCGACTTCGGTCCTATATATATACTAGTCCTTTCGATACACTCCAGTATTCGATCTAGATTCTGTAAGTGCTCGTATATATAATAACAAATTCCAGGTAATTTGAGTTTATTATTATAATCAGTGTATAGTCCCTTAATATCAATATTATTAATGAATAATATAGTCACTTTGGGAAATAACTCTTCCAGAATCGCTATAATAACCCGTATGAATTGAATAATTGAATTAGTAATTCCTTAAAGTAGTATTATTATTCTTAGAAGACCGAGTGAAGTATAGAAAGCAATTATATTTCTATTCCGTTTATTTAATATAAACTGGTCATATCCGGAAAAGAAGTCGATTAAAGAAATAATCATATAACCGGTAAACTCCTTTAAGAATTCGTTCACTGAAGGGAATAGATTAGTATCTTGTAGAGTAATAGAATTCATCTTTATTATAGTATTAATAAGTCTGTATATTCCTGTTAACTTCTTGATAACTAGAAATCACGAGTTCCTGTAGGGACTATTATATTTTTCAAACACTCCTCACTCTAGGTATTCTTAAAATATCTTTATTATAATTAGGATTAAGACTCTAGAATATAGGAAGTTTAGTTCCTATTATATTTTATATTTAATTATTTTAATTATAATTAGAGGGCTTATATCTTTGTGAATTTTATTAACTTCTTTCTAATCAAATACAAGAGTACCTTCGTGATTAATTATAAACTCGTTAAATATAGCCTTTTTATTATCCTATAATCAGGTACTAATATTAAGAGCTTTGAGCCGTTCGGGTATAAGTCGAGAATCTCTGGATATTATAATAATCCTTAATAGTAAATAGTCCTTATACTTCCTAATATATTCCTATTTATACTCCCGAAACTTTACTCTAGTATACTAGTTTGCGAAATCTCCAGGATTATCTTCTATACTATTATTAATATCTATTGGCCGAACCTTTTTTACTTTCAATTTATAGATTATAGTAATTCTCAGGAATTATAAAGTTCTCTTAGACTTTCTTTAAAATACTTTAGATATTAATCTCTTCTACTTTTTATTATTTTTTGTCTAAAACTTAACTATTCCTTTCTTTTTCGGAGAAGTTATCTGTTATCGAATTCCGAAGACTCTTATTTCATCTCTATTATATTATATTAACTTCCTCTATTCCTTTCCAAAATGGCTTATATCGAAATCTCTCCATTCTCTTTTATTCCCTAAATCCCCTTTGATTTCCAGATAATCTCTTACTATTAGTAGAAGATATACCAGTTCCTTTTCGGAAATTTCCTTGTCCAGTAATTCCTTAATTTCCCATTCTTTTATACTAGAGAGCATTTTTAATATAGTTTATACTAATACCTTTTCTATTTTCAAACTTCCAAAAATATCTTCAGATCCTTTAATACTCTATTTCATCTCTTAAATCTCAAATACTATTAAACCCAAATAAACGAAATCCTTTAGAATCTCCGGCTCAGTCTTATTCCCTCTAGCACATCTCCCGGACTATATACCAGACTCTAATTTTCCTCTATATTATTATCCACCAGATTATCACTTTTATTTATAATAGTAGGTTTCTTATAGTCTCTGAAACTTACTTATTTCTTCTCTTTTTCTTTCATCTTTAGTACTATTATAATTGTGTATAAAGTTCCGGTTTCAGGGTTTGTGAATCTCTCATTTATTGAATTATCTAATTAATAGGATATTATCATTTATATATAATTAATAAAAGGTTATCCAAATAGGATCTTATCGGATTCCCGGATCAAGAAGAAGATATCTGTATAATCGATTCCTTTTCTAATCTCAATCCTGATTCTCACTATTCTAACAAATCCGGTCTTCTTTTCATTAACTATTATTATAATATAATACTTCATATCACGGATTATATACCCGACCTCTTATATAAACTATTCAGGAAAGATATTAACTTCGATTCCAGTATTAATCAATCCTATATCTGTCTACTTCTTGACTGGACCTATAAAGGTGATTAGAAAATATAGAGATAACACTATAAATCTCGATTCCACTAGCTCTTCCTGAATAAGTAAGCCTCCTTCTACCAGAGTGGGCACAGATGTCACAATTAGTCCTAGTAAGCTTGGTCTTATAAGGGTACATTCAAGCTTGTCCTTGCACTCTATTAAGTCTAGTATATTACTATATATAATATTCACTATTTCAATTACCTGGATATATAAAATATTATCTTTTCTTTATTAATAATTAAAGGTCACGACTGGATCAGGTATATAGAGAATATCTATAATTATCTTTTTATTCCGGTCGATTTTGGGAAGAGGGATTGTCTATTTCTTCTTTATTACCCGTTTAATAGTTTCCTTTGGATTATTGTCTAATATTGCCTGGATTTCTGTATTTTAGTCTGGATTCATTTCCATTTCGTCTGTAATATCCTTAATTTAATAGAAATCACTTGTTTTATCTTGTAATCTTACTCGCGAGACTCGTTCTTCTGTATATATCTGCCTTCTCAAGGTTTACTTGGCCCCTTCTACTACTTTGGCTTTCTTGTTTACAGTAGTAGTATTACTAATAGTATTCACGGATACTAATATTGGCAGGGCCTTATACTAATCCTCTGGTTTATTACTATCTGGTAAATTGAACTGGAATTGGTATTCACTTGCCTCGAAACCTTTACTGATAATAGTCCCTTTATTATCTCGTATCATGTCCCTGTCCTGGTTTCTTTATATAATAGAGAGTAGTATCACTTAATTCCCTTGAGTATCTATTACTTTTACTCGCTCTTGGATAGCCAACCGAGTCTCTTTTTTCATTCTTTAAAGATTAATTAGTCTGGTATTGATATTATAGTCAAACTCTCTACCTTGGATAATAGCTCGAGCTTGGTCGAATCACTTCCGATCCCTATTAAAGAATAATAATACTATTTTTACTCTTGGCTTTAACAGCCCTTGGTATTACTGGTTTCGAAACCTGTGAATATATTCCCTTTCTACCAAATACTATATTAGCGGACAATTATAGGTATAATAGTCCTTATACTCTAGATCCTCTATTCTATTAATAGTCCGACTATAGTACCCGGGACACTTTTTATTAGTCAATTAGAACCCTATAATATTCGCGTTATTCACAAATTCAAGAGAATTCCCCTATATTACTCCTCCTTCAATCTATTCCGAATTCTGGTAATCTCTATTTCTATAACTATTATTCCCAGATCTATTATATTTATTATATTCACTATATCCATTCCGAAATCCATTATCACAGTCTCTTCCACACTACGGGAATCCACTTTACTAATCAAATCCGTTTAATTAACCGTATTCACTCGACTGGCCATATTGATTACTAAACGGTTATTAGGATAGTATTAGGGATTCTATCTTATTAGTGATTATTTTCTCCAGATTATCCATAATACTATTAAGAGTATTCTGGATTATAGTATAAACTTTTAATTTCACTATCTCTTCTATTAACTTGTCAATTTCACTGAGCCCTGGCTATTTAGTCTTGGGAATTCGAATTGTCACTAGTACTACTTGGCCCTTGTATTCTTCAATAAGACTCCCCGAAGTCTTGGGGATTGGTATAGGTAAAGGAAAGGACAAGATATGTTCCTGATTCCTCTTGGAGAGTAAGTTATTCATCACTTTATTAAGGTGAACTTATTTGATTTTGGAGTAATCTAGATTATTATATTTATTATACTATTAATACTTCTCCTCCATTTTATATATCTTAACTATTATTTTATATATCTTATTATAATTGTGAATTTGTATATTAAAAGGTTCAAACTCGATATCCCGAAAGATCTTATTCTTGATTATACTATTTAAACCCTTTATAAATTCCCTAGTATACTATATCTTATTAAACTCCTCTCGGTCAATTAGTATTTTTGAAATCCGGTTAAACAGATCTATATAGACCTTGAAAGTCAATCTGCCAGTCTTTGCCTTTTTAATAGTCTATTCTAGGAATTCCCGATTAAAATAAAGTGTTTTCCAATTATTATTCTTATATTCCTCCTTTAGAACTTTATAGAACTTATTCTTATTATAGTCTATCTCGATATACTCCGGTATTATAATAATAGTATCCTTATACCAGGAATAAATATAATAGATAATCCTTTCCCTCTTTATCTCCTTGGAAATCTTATAGTTATTATAAAGGTTACTGTACCTTTCCAGGAAGGTAGAGATATTTTCTCCTTAAAACCAGGATACTCCCGGCTAGTCTGGAAGTAATAGAGGTATACTAGTTATAATAATAATCTTGTCTTCAGACATATTCTCGAAAACGGGGGACTGGCCTTCTGATTATAGAATTGTAATATTAAGACTTATCGTGATCGATCTTATAGTATTCAGGTCTCTCTTCGGCTATTCTTTTGAAAACTCTACTAACGAATTAGTATCTAATATAGACTAAGGTCTTTGTTTCTTGGAAAAAAGGTCTAAAGATCCTGAACTCTTCCTCTTCATCTCCCGATTACTTATACTTCGTTTTAATTATATCCCGATTCCTTCTCTATTATGGCTAAACCGGCATTCTGAATAAGAGCCTTTATTACTACTATCTCTATACTCGACTCTTAGGTATTATTATTATTTTATTTAATATTTTTTATTGAAAGTTCATTCTATATATTCTATTCTAATTAGTCTTATTATTTACTTATTTTTTGATTTTTGTAAGTCTATTCTTATTATTCTGACTATTATTTATTATTCCTTTATAACTAGTTCTTCCTTTTTTACTAATTTCCGGTTCTTCTCATACTCTCCTATTTCCTTTCGAATCTCATTCCCGAATACTCTTCATCTCTTTACTTAAAATAAAACACTTTTCCTTTCTAGTCCTCTGTTTTCATTCCTTAATTCAAGCCTCCGGGCCTGAATTAATAGTCTCTTTATACTCGCTCTCAAAATAGTAAAGATTAAGGTCAAAATCAATAATATTACTTTATTACCGAGAATTGACACTTATACCCAACTCGTAACCACTTCGTATTATTCCTCTATAATTTCCGGCTCCTCCTTCACCTCGTATCTCCTCCTCCCCGAGTTAGCCTCCACTAGCTCTATCTTCCCATTTAGGATTAGACTCGCATCTTGCGGCTGATCCAGTACCACGCTATCGGGTCTCTTCGGAAATCAATATAAAATAACAAAATTATATTCCCACTATAACTATAGTATATCCCGCTAGGCACAAGACAGAATAACAAATTCCCTTCCCAAGTACTAGAGATCAAAGTCCTGCTTTATAGAAGCTTCAAAGGATTATAAGAGCTTCAACTTGATTGCACTCAATATCCCTATATCGCTTACCAAAAAATATATAAGGGGGAAGATATAATAGCAAGTAAGATCCCACAATAAAGTCTAGAATCACACACTCTCAAAACCATAAAATAATAACTCAATGTAAGTATACAAATAATCAATAAAGAAGCTCAAAACTGGAGAAGACTGAATAGTAATTAAAAGTAAGAAGGCATGAAGTTTTTCTACAAGTTATATTGGGAACCTGTCCTTATATCCTGAGCCTTAATGGCCACGTGATAGTCTCCACACTGCCGTAGTGTAACCCTCCTAAAACTAACTGAAAAACCCAAAAACGTATATAGTAGGGCTAGCCCCGCCACAGTATTTAATATAAGATTTACAGGAATTAAGATAATCCTTTATAGTGAATAGAATAGGATTATAATTATATCTTTTATTCACAACTTTCTTCGCCTTTCCCGCTTGAACTATTACAAGCTCTATTACTAAATTCGAACCTATAGTCCCTAAAAGGCCAGTAATCGGAGATATTGGGAATTGAGGGATAGAGGATCGAAGGATTCGTTCGTATACTACTTTATTTCGAGCTCTGGTAGCCTTTGCCTTGGCGGACCTTACAGTAGTAGCTATTACTTTAACTATTACTTTAGCTATCGCATTAGTTATAGCTTTGGCTGTCATTTTACACTTTCGGGGTGGTATCTTGCCAGATTTTCGGCTCTGGAATGTGATTAATCAGTTACGATTGCGAATAACTTCAAAATGGGTATTTTGGAATGGAATTGGTAGTCAGTTTGGGCTGTTATAGTAAAAACAGTATTTTCAGGTGCGAAAAAAGAGGTTTGGGTTGATCTCGGCAAATTTCGAAAAAAGCGCATAACCCGCATATGACTGTAGGGCGTTCAGATAGCCCGAAGCTCCGAGCTACCTACCTGGTACAAGCACGAAAGCTGAAACTCCAGTGTACTGCACACTATCTTTATCCTTTCACTCGTACCTAGGTATTGCGTCGGTTCTCTTGGTTATAGTTCACGAAAATAGTGTGTTTCTCACTTTTAGTTTAAAGAGAATACTTCGTACCCGTTATCCGATCGGCTATTACTAGCTACACCAGACTCGTGCCTTCCTGAATGAGCCAATTCGGCATCTTATATCATGGATTTGACAATTTGATTTGACTCGGGTAGGCGCCACTAGGGGGTGTCAGGATTCGTGACGCAAAACTGCGTTTTAATGTGCTATAACTTATGGAATATTCGTAAAGCGACGAGCCACTACTTTTCAGATTGTTCCTCAGATCAGGGAATATTTAAAAAGCAAAATGGCAGTTGGGCTCTAATGTCCTGCACCTAGCTATTATGCACGCTTGTGGAAGTGTTGGGGTTTCCATGACTGAGATGATAGCTATCATCGAGCAGTACGCCATCAGAAACCCCATGCTCCATTCCAATCTCATGCCCCTCGTAAAAACGGGAAAGTTTTATGCCTTAAGCTTAATCCTGTATAAAGATCTCTTCGATGTCGAAGTTTGCGTCTCCGGAGCGGAGCAATTGTATTGCGAAATGCTCAAAAATATCATTTCTAAGATGATGTCCCTGTGGTTCACATCTGATTCAACAGACTTGCAAAATCCGGAAGCATGGATAGCTTCTCCGGCGTTGATCGAATGTCGAAAAGAGCTGGGAGGCGAGGACCCAGAGAAGCAAGCTAAGTTGGAGAAAGATAGATATTGAGGCATGGGTTATTAAAGCAATTCGCGATACGGAGAAGGAGATTGAAGAAGAAAAGGTGATAAAAGAGTTTGTGGCATTCAAGCTGGCTGATCTACCTTTCAAAAGAGTCGCATCTTCCAAGCTTGCAGAAGAAATCGAGAATGCCAAGAAGCAGAATAAAGATTGGCAAACTCTCCCCAACATTTCCGATGCACTTCGAGAGGCTTCCTCAAAGTACATTAAGATTACGATAACTTGCAAGCTCCTCGAGAGGTGGCGGAGGATCCATTACTTTACGAAGAGATTGGTCTATGTAACTAGATACTGTGATAGCATGGTTCGTAGCACCTTCCCTCCTAAACTCAAACTCCACCCGCAATCCCGGAATCCCTTGCGACATTCATAAAAACCTCCTCCAAGGTCGGCCCAGTGACAGTATAATCCTGAATCACCTTCTTCGGCCCACTCCTCACCTGACTTCCACCAACACTGCCTGCCCCACCCTTTGAAACACCCTCTCCCTCCTCCTCCTCAACAACCACGCCCTTCAACCCTTCCATAACCCTCATAATACCGCCCAATTTCTCCTTCTCGTGCGGCAGTCCGAAACCAACTTGCCCATTAACATCAAAATATCCCGATACAGCCCCGCCAAAAGCATCCGTCACACACCCTTCCACCTCTTCCTTCTGCACACCTTGCGCTCTCACAGCACGAATACTAAACAAGCCCCCATACTGCTCTTGCAGGTTCCCAAGGGTACCTTTAGCTAACATCCTCGTGCCCATAATCGCCACGTTTGTAGCAAGTGCTTCAGCTTCCTCCATACTATGCGTTGTAAGCAGAATAGCGCGGTCTTTAGAGATATCCTGCAACGCTTTCCACAGCACCCTTTTCGCGCCCGCATCTTGTCCCGTACTCGGTTCATCCAGCAACAGAATCCTAGGATTCCCAAGAAGCGCAATAGCAACAGACAATTTTCTTCTTGTTCCCCCGCTCAAGCCTTTGACAGAAACGTGCTCATAAATAGTGATATTCAGCGCCGTGAGCACTTTATCCACATTCCCGCTCACGTTCTTGAGACCCTTGACTGTAGCGTAGAAGTTAAGTGTCTGTCGTACGGTAAGGTTATCGATTGCGTCGTCTTGGGGACAGACACCCATGTGTAAGCGAGCTCTTTGAGGGTGTTTGAGCACGGAGATGCCGTCGAGGTGGATGGTGCCGAAGTTTGGTTTGAGCTCACCACGGATCATGTTTATGACTGTCGTTTTGCCTGCGCCGTTACTGCCCAAGAGAGCGAGGGTTTGGTTGGCTGCGATGTCGAAAGAAATGTTTTCTACTGCGAAGAGCTTGCCGAAAAATTTGCTGATCTGGGAGACCTTCAGGATTTGTTGATTAGTTGATCCCAGGGCGTTTTTCTCTGTTTCGACTGGAGCTGGTGCCTCAGCGGCGTTTGAGGACTCGACAATGTAGTGAAGACGAGCGGGCATGCCGCGGTGTGTGATATTGCGGCGAATCCAATCTGCGCTTCCGTACTCGTGGATGAAGAGACAGGTGATGAGGAAGATAATTTGGAGCAAGAAGTTGATATACACGCTTCCGTAGCGGACGTATGCGAATGGATGTGTAACATCGGCGGTTCCGTACTCGCCGCAGAGGACCTCGAAGCTGTTTGATGCGACGAAGAGAGCTCGTGCCAGGTTCGCAGCTGGGGATGAAAGACCGAGTCCGTATTGGATTCTGGAATAAGTTTGATGCAGATTTGCTTGGTTGCCGAATGATTGATTCATGACACTGTGGAAGAACGAAGTCAGCATGTATTTCTTCTAAATGGCCGTGCTGCTCAAATGGTCTCAAGATTCGACCAAAGCGTTGAGTGCAGGAGAACTTACTATGCAATAATATAGAGAACGAATAAGAGGGTGTGAACACCGGCAGCAATGGCGAATGCTGCTTTCTTCAGAAAGAGCGAGATGAAATATGTACCAAGATACGTAGCAACTCCGAAGAAGCAAAAAGCTCCAAGGACGTAATTGCTTTCATACCACAACTTGGAGAGAGGTCCTACAAAGAGCAGACCCCAAACGAAGCATCCTTGAATGATGATGACTTGTATGTCGAAGAGAAGATAGCCACACCATAGAGCAAATGGTGAGACGCCGTTGCCGTAATGCAGTGCTCGAACACGATTATTCTTCTCGAAGGCTGGGTAGATGACTGCAACGCTAGCAGCTACGATGAAAGAAAGACAAATCAAGATGGTGATTGGCATTGAGAAGAATGAGACGTTGCTGGGAACAGTTCTCATAGTGCGAAGTTCCGTGGATACCTTCCTTGCTTGTCCAGATGTTGCGGTATCGTTTGCAATCCGGTTAGTAATTAGGTTGAGTCCCAACATGGCCACACTCTCTGACCTGATATCGGTGTAATCATTGTAGTATAGAGTGGCAGATTGTGGAGTTGGTGCGAAGATGCCAAATCCTAGATCGCTCCCTAATCCAGAATTCGTGATTTGGAAAACCATGTCGTCGGTACTGTTCACAAAGGCTCGGGTGCTGAGGGCCTCGTCGACTTGCCCGCTAGCGTTCGTTGATTGGCCCTGTACTGATTGGAAGATATCCAGTATATTGAAAACGTACAAATCGTCTTGGACAGCGCCGCTAAATACGGCTTTAGGGCCAAGTAGAGCTGTAGTATAATATTGTGGAGGGTTCCATTGGTCGAGAGGGGCAAAAACTGGGGATCCAGGTGCTGATCCCGAAGTGGAGTATGACGCGTTTCTGAGTAAGAGGTTGTTTGTGTCGCATGTTTGAAGTGCATGGAATCGATACATGAACTTTACTAACGCAGAGGCGATAATGATTGGTATGACCAGATTTATCATGTACGATATCCAACCAGCCTTTTGCAGTAAGAGACTGTACCGTTTTCTGAAGAGGGCTGCAATTTGTCTTGCCAAACCAATGGAATGACCAACGTCCAAGTCAATGTCTTGTGGTGTCTCGTTTTCCAGGGCGAAAATCTTCTCATCAATAACAGCAGTTATCTCTTCTTCTCCAGCAATACCATCACCGCCATTGTCGTGAACGGCAGTATTGGAGGCCGAAGTAACCTTCAAGAAAACTTGTTCCAGTGTAGGGAAGCGTACATCGTAAGCCGTATCTTCACTTAAAGCCTCGAGTTCCAGGAGTTTTTTGGTAGCCTCCGTCGAACTTGACGCCCTCCAGACTAATGTATCTTTATCGAATTCGTTGTCGCTACGTATTACGTAGTCATTTCCGTATCGAGCTTTCAAAGAGGTGCTGGGCCCCTCGCAGACTAGACGACCTTTGTATACAATAGCGATATGATCGGCTAAAATATCGGCCTGTGTCTGTCAGCCATGAACTTCTCTGAGGGGGTTGAACGCACCTCATCTAAGAAGTGAGTAGTAACAAGAATTGTGCGTCGGCTGTGGCCTTTCTGGATAATGTTCCAAATGTTCCGTCGAGAGAGGGGATCCTAGATCGGAGAAGTTAGTACTTAGGGAAAGAACAATTTAATGCGGGGTGTACCAATCCACTCGAGGCCTCATCGATGCAGCAGACCTTTGACCCGCCCACGAAAGCAATTGCTAACTGCAGTTTCCGCATCTGCCCACCACTCAAAGTTTTAGCGGGTGCTTTTATCTTCTCCAAAAGATCGCATTCCGTCAAAATGTCGTCATCATCGGCCTGCACATCTTCGAACGAAGCAGTCTTGAGCTTCCTCCAGATCTTAATGTGCTCTTGAACCGTGAGATTGTCCCAAAATACCTAGGTGCATTAGCCAGGAATACCTTGAGAAGATCGAGCCACCTTACATTGGTCTGTGGACATATGCCGAAGACCACTCCTGCTTCGTTGAGTGCAAGAGCAGATCCCGAATCCATTCTTATCATACCCGCCACACACTTCAATGTTGTGGTCTTGCCACCACCATTGGGTCCGAGTAGGAAGGTCACGGATCCTTTCTTGACTTCTAAGTTCAGGTTGTCGACTGCAAGGACAGTAGCCCCTTTTCTCACAAATGGCCAGTACCAACGTCGTTTGTCCTTGTATGTTTTGCTCAGCGCCGTGCAGCGGAGTGCAATGTCGCTATCTGCAGGTATGTGTTCATACTTTCTCGGAACGCCCCATAACCCTCGTTCAACAGCATATGTGCCTGCTGTATATGCCACAATTTGTATCATGAAAAAGACAACATAGAGATACCCGTCAAGCTTCTGTACTATCTCATATCCCGTGTCTAAAGGTGGAATGGGCTTCAAAGAGAAGGCTCGTAGCAAACCTTCCCTCCTAGCGACATCGGAGATAAAGTTGGCGAAACAATAAGGTGGGAAGATAAGGGAGAGCGCCAACATTTCAGGCTGTGGTGGTGTATATCGCAATGACGCCGAGAGAGTCACAAAAGCAAGAGATATCGCAAGGGTCGATGAGTATAGGCCAGCTAGTTGAGCCTTTCCAAAGAACGAAGCGACGAAGTGTGATGATATGATGACAGCAGCGCCAGCCAGGAGTGTGACGAACAGGAAAAGAATGTCCGAAGTCAGCGTGAATAGTATCTGGGTAAAAAGTATTGAACTGATTAGAAAACCAGGAAAGTAGATCAAATAAAATGTGATCAGAGTGGATATAATCCTTGGAGTTGAAGTGACGTTTTGGGCGGCCATGAGTTCGGATATCGTGGTCTGGCGCTCGGTCGCGACGAATGTGTTGAGGTGATAGACAACACCAATAAGAACCAGGAAGAACACGGGCGCAACAAATTCACTCACCAGGTAGAGCCAGTAACGGCCAGATATTGCCTCACTTCCTGCATAATAGGAGTCGAATGTATTTGCGTCAATCGAGTTCGGGCCAAAAAATCCGCTCCATGGTAGGGTAGAAGGAGGCGTCAGTGTCGAGAAGTTCCCGATGTGAGAGTCTATCGCCCATTGAAGAGGAAATATGAGCCTGTTGAGTTTTGAGTTGGGTGTATGGTCGCCGTATCCTCCGTTACTCTCCGCAGGCGAAAGTGTACTCTGATCCATAGCGATGCTGTATTCGACGGTTGTATCGTTGAAGGATGAGAAGAGAACAGCAGCATAGCAATTGCTTGAACCTGCAACAGACTGTCTGCACAGCTCAAACAAATCGTTTGGATCGTCTACTGCAAGTCCTTCTACACCTTTCATTGCAGGATCGTTCAAGATTCCCTCAATGATGGGGCCAAGGGTGGCATTCGAGATTCCATTACGGACAAAGACCAATCGTCGATTCGGGGTAGCAATAATCGCAGCGCCCAGATCTCTGATGGGCGTGGAAGAGTTCGCGATCCCGAAGGTCGAAGGATTGATCGAACCGGATGATGTCGCACGAACGTGCTTCAAGAAGCAAAAAATAAGCGTAACAGCGATGGGAAATAGCAGAGCTCGGCAGATGGTCGCAATTGGCGCTTTGAATGCAATGAGTAGATTCTTGTAGATGAGAGTGATGGTCTGGCGGTAGATCCTCCGCCATTGAGGCAGCTGACGAGGAGAAGACATTTCGCCAATGCCAATTGACGGTTTTCCAGAGCGTGACAAGAGTCTTTGATCAACTAATCTGATCGAAGGAACGACGAGAGTTGTTTTTGGCCGATTTGTACGAAGACACTGGTTTTGCTGCAGCCAGAAATAACATGCCGTTTCACGAAATCTAATGGCAAGTTGGAGCCTAGTCTCGTAGACAAGAGGAGCAGCAATCGTGATAAGAAATCTCGCGTTTCAAGACAGTAGGAGAGTGCCCAATTGATATGGACAACAAAAGAACCCGCAGTGCATGTGGCTGTGGCTGTACGGCGTAGATTGCCCGGATGGATTCAAGAGAGCGAGTCAAAGTGATCTCCACCAGTGGACGGCCTTTACTCGAGACGACCTGAAGGCTGTGCTTGCTGCTCTTCCTTTCACTGTACACTCCGCCCGATTGGACTGGTAGGATGCCCCTGCTCATTTTAACCAAGCTTTTCAACACGAGGTATGGCAATCGTACAGGAGCAGACCATAATGCGGACTGCGGCATACATCTTCGCGAGGCAGTTAAGTCCATGATCCTAACTGCATCCGTTACCGATAAAGACCAATAAAGAAATAATGTAGCACTTATTTTGCGCCACGCGGAGGATGTCAAGATACAGGAAGGTTCAATTGCAGTTCGTTTAATTGTTCAGGGGACAAAAGCTGTTGCCTTGAGATTCTTCACAGCACTCGCTTATTAGTGTAGTCACGTGCCTTGCCCCTGACTGAGAGGGCGGCGAAGTCAGCATAGCCTTTTCGGTTATGAACTTCACCGCTGCCATGTTCAGTGGGCCTCAAGCTTTCAAATTTTACGTGAAAACTTTGGTTAATGCGCGGATAACTCACGTATCCCATTCTTCTATTCAATACCTATGCATCTTCTTACAAGTACGCTTAGGATGCGCAAAGTGATCTGGTCGTAAAGAAATCAGGTTGAATATATTAGGTTAGCAACACATTGGAGCTCTCGCGGCGACAATTATAGACACTAACTCAGGAGCAGCTTCTGAGTTCCCACGGCAAGCATGAACCATGTATCCCATAGTTGCAGAATTGTATTCCTCTCCTGCATCTCGTTTCCATGCCAGGATTGCCCAGTAAACCTCTCTGATTCGTTCCCACCTTAGATCAATCCGGATCGATCTCTGTTGGATTTTCGTCAAGCCTGCGTAGGACTCGGCTTCTAACGAGCCTGGTCAAATTGATCAGTGTTTTTAGTGTATTTTGCTAACAAAACTGCCTAAAGTGAACTCCGAAAATTTTAAGATATATCGCAAAATCTTTAAATAAGCCCTTTAGACTAAATTTAGCTTCTTCCAGTCTATGCCTTCGAGTCTATTGCTAATTCTATCTTATAGTTATTCAATAGTTGCGAACTAAAGTTATCGGCTTGGATTTCGCGAGGCCTGAAAACATCGCTAAAAACACAGCCCATTCTGACTGGGCTCGTAACACGCGACGCCCAGAGAATCCTTGCTTCTTCTCTAACGCACCCTCTGCGCCTTCCAAGGCATAATTGTGTCGCCAGCGACCAGAAGAATTAGTTGAAATACTTACTCTGTATTTCCTCTCCACATTATATGTAGTGGTCTCCCTTGGTGCCCAACGAACCACCATCCTCGCCCTGCATCTGCCTCACAACTCTGCCCAACAAGTCAGCACGCGCTCCGCGGAACTTGGTTTACCTCGTCCTCACGCGTCACCTGTAGGGCAAAGATCCAACCAATGTCATAGCCAAACCGGACAAGCACAAGAACAACACCACCAACGTGTCGAAGTCGTGACAGAGAGTAAGACAAGGGGTCGACGTCAGGGAGCGCCTGAGTCATACCGTCGTAGATACTATAATTACCCCTGGATCTAGTGCACAATGTACACATCGGGGGCATTTAGAAAGCTCTTGAGTATGAGAAGGACTTATTCTGGAATGAGTGACAAGTTCGTTGTTGGGTGTGTTTCTTAGTGTTGGTAGTGATTGTGAGGAAGGAAAGGCGAGAAGACGCGAGAATTCTAGGTATAAAAACACTCTTTGGGGCGCTCAGGTATGGAAGGAAGGTACGATGTGTGGAGTAGAGGGAAGGTACAATTCAAGGAGAGCAGGAGGTCTTGCCGATACTCAGGAGGAAGTCACGAGATGAGGCGGGAAACAAGTGCAAGGGTATATGGGAACGATCCTGAGTCTTGAATACGCTGATTAACATTTTACCAGAGCTTCTATCTACCATACCTATGCTCACGGACTACTTGCGATCATCAATCGAGGACTCATACACTCGTTCATATCATAACTTTGGAGGCACGAGTCCGAACGAGTCCGCACTACCATCCTTTTAGTGTTTCTGAACAATAGAGGAAAGTCGAAGGAGAACGGCGAAATTGGCCTGGTCGGTGAGGCAAATTCTGGCTCACGTCGCAGTGCCATAGTTCTGTTTCCAAGGGGTCCGTCGATAGAGCTTTCACAAGGGAAGCTTACGCTTGGCAGAAGTTTAGGACTGCGCAATGGTATTAGCAAGAAGGTAAGTATCGGTCAGCGTTGAACATACCGAGATATTGACTCCATCTGGCCACCTTTATCCATGTTCCTGCTCCGCTGGATCTCCAACTTCAGACGCGGTGGGTTTTCTCTTCGGCGTCGCTTCTGTGCAAACATCAAAGGAACAGCTCTGTTATGCTGCTCCAGCTCTTTGTTGAGTGAACCATTACTAGAGCTCTCCCGCTGAGTGTGTTGAACCTCCAGTACAGCTTCAATGGCCGGAAGAAGATCCATCAGACGTGATACATAAAAGTTGATCTTGTTGGCCGTTGTTGATGGTATTTGGTTGTGTGTTGGAGCAGACTCAAGGTCCACATCCATGCGATCTTCGTCATCACTATCGCTATCGTCGGACTCATTATCACTATTTGTTCTAAGATAATCTTCTGCTTTTTTGTTCAGATCGCCAAGTTCCGCTGCAAGCTTCCTTGTCGCACTCAAATTTGCAGATTTAGTGCTCTCGATCAAGAACGGAACAACATCTGGATATCCATAATGAGTATGTTTCAGAGCTCGGGATTTTAATGTCATACCTTTGCTCAGCAGGCTCGCCAGCGCATTCAAAAAATGGACAAGGGCGTATCCTATATCAGGGGACTCGCTCAATACCTTGTCTAAATGCCCGTCCTGGAGTCCATTTTTCCACAAGCCAAGTCTCGCCAGTGATTGCTTTAGGCTCAACTTCACCTCCGGATTTATGTCCAAGTGGATGGCGCAAGCAAGGACGGCGGTGCACTTGTGATACAAAGGAGCTGCGAAGCTGGTGCATATGAGGAATGTTGGCCCCGGGAGAACATTGCGTTTAGCCCTCCGCTTATTGGATGGTGTGCTGGGCTGGAAGATACTCATTGTAAGTGAAAAGACACGAAAGTTAGGAAGGAAGAGCAGACGAAGTTCTGATGTGAGCCCTTAAAGGAGCAGAATTTAAGAATGCATGAATCATGATAAGGCTGAGGCAGCGTGGTCGCAGTACTAGCCCACCGCCACCACGAACGAGGCTCTGCGCAACCACAACCACAGCCACGGCTTACATTCGTAACTTCTAACCGCGCGCTGTTATGAAGCAGGTCAATAATGAGGTGCAGTAGTTTGTAGCCAAACGATCCTCCTCTATCAGGGATCATCACCCTTCCTGCTGAGGCTATCCTCTTGCAAACGTCCAGTCATTCATTTCCTAGAAACTATTTCACGGACACTATTTGTCTCTCCTGCAACCTCGCAAAAATAAATCTCCCATTCGGCATGCCCATGCAGCCTTTCACTATCTTGAACGGAACTTTGGCAAGTAATCGCCGATTATGAAGGGGGTGGCCTCGCAAATTTTGTGGAAGATTCAAAGGAAAGGCATCGCCAAACATCAGCAGCTTTCAGACGTCTATCGCATTTGAATGAGCATTACCGTTGGTCATTTAATGCCTCAGACAATCATCTTAGTGCAGTTCATTTTTCTATTCAAACAGTAACCGAGGGGTTCGCTCGATGGCCAGCATCGATGTGATTCCCCTTCTTGTTGAAGTCGCAGAACATTCTCATACTGTCTACCAACAATTCAAACGATGGAGAAAATATGCCAGCGAGCTCGAGGAGTTCCAAGAAGAATTATTGTGCTACCAATGCGTCTTTCGGAAGGACTGTTCGTTGCTTTTGCGTTCTGTTACCACCACAGCTGAATTCGACTGGATCATGGAACGTGATGTTACAGAACTCGAAAATCCTGAGCTCGAACGCAAGCTTAAATCCTATCTCAATGACCAGTATGACTGCTGTGGAGTGGTTATGAAAAGAATCAAGAAGGAGTTGGAACTCCTCCGCGCTAAGAGTCAACAATTCCAGGCTGCCATTACTGCACCAGATACTGTAAGTATCCCACTGCTCTATACCACTCTTCTTGTGCTCTGCCGCTCACCACCTACACAATCTAGGACCGGGATGAACGTATCGAAAAACGAGCATGGCGGTCCCTCAGAGCAAAAGCTGCAAAAGCTGAGTTCAGCGTGACGGGCACGGAGCTCAACGAAAGATTAGCGACATTGAGGAAGTATAGCGACATATTCCACATCATTCTAGAGCAAGCTCGAATTGCTTCTATGGACGCTCAATTTCTTCCAGCTTCAGAGAACTCAAAGTTGCTGAAGATATCATCTGCTCAAACAGTCGCGGACAAACTTTACAATGCTTTGCTGGATTCTTGCACGGGCCACAACGAATTTGCTGTCTACTTGTGTCTCAAAATGCAGCATAGAGATGAGTCTGAGCTTGGTAAAGTTCCTTTTGATCTCAGGCTTCATCCTGTTTCGAAGGATGATTTCAAAAGTTCGCCCTTCCCACCGCAGTTGAGAACTGATGAATTGGCCTGCGACACCTCCAGCGCTTGCCATGCCGAGGCTCCCACCGAGCCTCTTCATGAACTGTCAAATCTAGGAAAGCGACGTCGCCAGTCTTTATCTATATTGTCTGACATCAAGCGGGTCAAAACCAATGACTCGGAAAACACAATGCCTAGAAATACTCTTGCGTTACGAAACGATCTGAGCCGATTGTCAATCGAGGATGACGCCCCACCTGTAACTCCTCCTCATGCAATCAGTACCGAGTCTTCATCGACATTCTACCCCTCAAACAAATGGCATGGAGAACAGAGTCGAATTGGAGCACAGCACTCTCGTCCTACCCAGTATGAGGAGCGTCTTGGGCTTGTGAAAACAGTAAAAGATCTTGGGCATCAAGTCATCTCGGATGATGTATCCTTTTACTTTCCGCCGCCCACATCTCTTGCAGATCACATTTCAAGTTGGCCGTCAATAGATTACAATCATCGATATCAGCATCACGAGATTCTCTTCTTGGCTAAACATGTAGCTTCAGCAGTCCTTCACTTCCATGCAACTCCATTCCTACAGGAGAACTGGACGAGCCATTGTATCGCGCTCTTTGACACGGGAGGCAAATCAGCGAACAAACGGCGGACGCTTACAGACCCATACCTGAAAGTCCTCATTCCAGACCGCCTCAAGCAAGACGACGAGTTCGAGTCGGTAACTTCCCGGCCTAGAGACATGATCCGGAACCCTTACACCTTCACCCTTGGCATCATCCTCATCGAGCTCGCACATCAGAAGCCATGGAAACTCTTAAAAGACGAAGATCGCCCCGACGAGGATGACGCTTTTGTCACCAAATTTGACCTTGTTGATAGATTCACCGTGGGAATGACAACTCTTTACGGTATCAATTACAAGAAAATAGTTCGGAAGTGCATCAACTGCGACTTCGGAGAGGGCGAATACGACTTGAGAAATCCAAGGCTTCGAATGGCGTTTTACAGAGATGTGGTTTGTGTTCTAGAGAAGATGGAGCAGGATTGGGTGGAGCTTCATAAGGAGCGATAGGCAGCAGGAGATGTCTGTGCATTATCTCCAAGTTAGCATGCGAGCAGGTCTCAGCTTATGCGTTGATATCATGTAATGACCTTAGTATCACTAGGGGTTGTCAGAATTCGTGGCCCAAAGCTGCGTTTCAATATACTATAACTCATGGAACATTCGTAAAGCAATGAGCCACTACCTTTTAGATTGTTCCTCAGATCAGAGAACATGTAAAAAGGCAAAATTACAGTTAGATTCTAAATGCCCCTTGAGCCACTGGTGGTATGGTTTTAATCAATTCCAAAAGTATTAATTTTATAATTACAAATGCTATGAGAATTTCGGTTACCCTACCTAGTGCTACCTATACTCTCGTATCCGATCAGCTGCTACCAGCTACGCCAGACTCGAGCCTACCCGAGTGAGCAAATCAAACTGTCAAATTCATGATATAAGATGCCTAATTGGCTCACTCGGGGAGGCGCGAGCATGGCGTAACTGGTAGCAGCCGATCGGATAACGCGTATTCTCGTTGAATAAAAGCGAGAAATACCCTGTTTTCGTTAACTATCACTAAGAGAACCGACGAATTACCTTGCTACGAGTCTCGAAACGAAATTACTGGAGCAAGAGAAACCTTGCCCGAATGAGGTTGCATTCTAGGCAGCAGTTTAAGAACCAAGGAGATCTAGGCTGCCAAGATATTTTGCCGCGCCAAGTCCGTTAATGGCGGGCGAATAATGACACGGGGGATAATGTCTTGTCTCTTTTGCCGCGATACGACCTTTTGGGTAGCTTTGGTGGCTTTGATATTGCCGTTGTGATCATATGATACGACATCAGAGCGGGCCTCACTTGAACGGGACTGTTGAAACCCCACCAAGCTTCTCTTCCCCGAAGCTTCTACATTGACGGAAATCCCCAAGTCTAAGCCAAGGCCAGGCCACAACTCCATGATGAGTTCGTTACGACGCTTCTAACAAACAAGAAAGAATTCGAACTCGAGAAAAATTGCAAGGGAGCCTGGCTTTTGCAGGACTTACGGCCGTGACCTCCGTATAACTTCGAGACATTATAAATCATCGAAGTTAGTGTGATGGCTCTGGTAAGGCTACAGCGCAAACTAAGAATCTCGTATATTTGTAGAATACTAAGCTAAGGAACAGGATTCAGAGGGCTCACAGAATCGCATATAGACAGGCAAAGACTTCCAAGTCTGGCATAGCGCTACTCCTTACTCCTGAAACCCTGCTGAAAGTGGGCCTGAAGGCGCCCTGACAACACCCTCAGCCAGGTGACCTGGCAAAGATCCAGTGGCACGATATATTCAACCCAAGGCGGCTAGCTAGTGTCGTGCCATCAAGTGCTTGCGTACTAACCAGCAGTCGCTATTGCCCCTTAATGCCGCTTGTCCCTGAAACAAATACAATAAGGACAGCGGAGTATCTAACATTCATCAGCCTGGTATCTCTCTGGTATCATTTGTCTCTTATCCGGATTGCAGACTCCATACTTACGTTGCGGTTGCGACAATCAGCTCCATTGTCTTGCATTTTGTCAAAATAGACAGCAAAAGGAGGTATACTAGTGTAGACAGTACAACAACAACTATCCGTATCGATGTCGTCTGAATTGCGGTGCAAATCACAACCGGCAGAATCAGGAGAAGCGTTATCAAAGACAGCAGCAGTCCCCTGGCCATCCGTCGTATCACGCTTCCCGAGTAGATGAAGACATTACTATCAGTCGAGATTTCCTGGGAGCGGTCCTGCTTTTGCGGTCAGTCCAGATTAATTCCCTTAAAAAAAAAACTTCCCTTTCGAAATCTTCGACAGAGTCGACCTAGCCTCATCTCCACCCAAGTCTCCAGCTGCAACGTCGCATTGTCCGCTACCGGCGCAAGGGAGACCAGCTCCGAGCGATTTGTCGCCAAATACGCTCTTTCCTCCCGGGCCAGGCAGCCAGTGCCATCCAGCCAGTTTCGCAAGCTGGTGATGTCTCCATCTCTGGCATCGCCAAGGCTGAAAGTACGAGAAGTTCTCTCCACGAGATCGTCTGTTCCTAATTAGTATTATAGATAACACTTCGGGTATTGGAACGTGCCGTAATCCCCCAGCCTGTCTTCAATTTCGGCCAAAATAGCGGCTCGGTCTGCGTTGCTATCACACCGACTCTTGCCTAGGAAGATGGCGCATTTTTCGTTCTCATCGATCTCGTCCAGTTGTTGTTCTAGTAGAGACAACTTGTCTTGCTTCAACAGCAGAACTCGAGCACGGAGTCGGTCAAAACGTCGGCACACGAAGAAGGATGGCTGCGCGGAAAGTAAGGCGGAGAATCGAGGGTATCCGGGTCTGAAATCTTCGATTACTTTTGACGAGTTCGTAGTCTTTTCTTTTGTCGTACTGACCGGGGCTTTCCAGAATGGAAGACAAGGCCCGCTGACCTTCATCCTGGCATGAGTAAGAGATGCGAAATGCAATATTCACCCAAGATTATCTGCAGCCCACTAAAGAACCTCACGTTGTATGCTCCGCGCTGAGAGATCAACTGCGATTCTCGGACTAGACGGTGCTATTGAGAGACGCATACACAATGCATGCACTCTGCCTACAGTACTCATTAAGCGAGTCCAAATCTCGACAGCAAGGCATATATGTGCGACCACCTAGCTTGCTTTCGCATTTGCAGACCAACTCGCATTAAATTCCTCATCTTATTATCCTACCAGCTTCAGTAAGCCATCCGTGAACATGTCCGCTCCTCAAGAGTAAGTCTCCCAACACTCATATAAAAGCCTTTCTTCTAAGAATGATTTTAGCCAGAGCCCCACTTTCCGCGAAGCGGGCTCACGCCCACATGTCGCGACATACGTCCAAGTCCGTTAATAAGGAAGAAGTTTTGAGAAACGAGCTAATGCCATCTTCAGCGCCCGGAGTTTCATGTCGGCGATAAAGTCAACCTGTTGAATTCCAACGGAACTCGAGAAGGGCCTTTCCTAGTCGCTTCGGTCCCATCTGTCGGCAAGGTCACGCTCTGTGACGAGAAAACAGGTCAGGCTGTCAAGGACGGCCAGGAGATCGAGGTGGATAATGTTGAGGCTGCGTGAAAGACTGCCTTGGGCAAAACCTGCCTGATTTGGCACTCGTTGCATGCGCATCCTGATGCACCTCGCCTTATCTTACCGAGTAGCTATGACCCCACTTTAGCGGACTATTCCCTAAACGTCGAATCGAATTTGCCTTTTCTTAGGCACCAGTGAGAATAATCGTGGATGCATCTTTTGTTTCATAATGTCCAATATGTGATATTCGTGCGGTTAACACTCAGCCTTGTTAATCTCGCAACGTCAATGACTGATCAATGGTTACAAGTCGCACATTATGCGATTTTGATCGGAGTAGACACGTACCAAGAGAGACCTCTGCAAGGCTCAGTCCGAGATGTTCAGAATGTCAAGCAATTCCTTGAAGGATTACCGGAACCAGTTGAAATTCATCTCCTTACCTCAACCAAGTCCGAGGATCCAGCTTCTTCAACTCCAACCCAAAATTCAACGGCTTGGCCAACGTACAAAAACGTAACATTAGGCATCGAGCAAGTGACTTTGAAAGCAAATGCCGGAGATTATGTCTATATCCATTTCTCTGGTCACGGCACCAGAGGCGTGCCTCAAAGTCAGTTCTCAAACTACAGCACCGGAGATCTCGCATTAGTTCTCCTCGACGGAACGCCGGAAAACAATGTGAGATATCTTTGGGGACCGACGCTAGCTATCGCATTGAAGGCAATGGTTGACAAAGGATTGGTGGTCAGCCTTGTCCTCGATTGCTGTTTCTCGGCGAGCGTCTTCCGTCAAAAAGATCCTGCCGTGCGCTTTTTGCCTTTCGATGCCAGCATTGATGAAGAGATTGTCACAAACTTGACAATAGATCCCGGAGACGGATCCACCCAGCCAGCAGGTTCTGTGGCTCGTGATGTCTCAATGTTTCCTAACTGGCTTATCAACCCCGACGGCTACGCAATTATCACAGCATGTGGTCCTAACGAATTGGCGCGTGAAATCGAGGGCTTGGATAAACAGATACATGGCGCATTATCCCACTTGCTCTTGGAGGTCATGGAGCACACGAGTCTTCAACAGTCCCACGGTGAATTATTTAATCAACTCTGTGCGAAATTCCAGCTCTTCAACGTGCGCCAACACCCTGTATTCTACGGAAACAAACACCAGAGGTTCTTCCCACAGCCGAACTTACGCGGCAATGGTGCCCAACTTCGGGCTGTTAGTGACGGGGTTAGTGAAGTCCACTTAGACGCAGGTCAGGCCCATGGCGTCTGCATTGGGGATCAGTTTCTCTTGTCTCCTCTTTCCTCCTCAGCAATTGGCGGGACACCGCGGCGAGCGGTTATCGTTCGTGCCGGGGATCTCACATCTGACCTGGACATAATAGATAATACCGCTTTAATAGCAACCGATCGAATGGGATGGACCGCCAAACCGCACACAAAACTTTTGCTTCAAAGATATGCGGTACGGCTTGCTTCGAATATTCCCCGGCGGGAAGAATGGGCCCAGTTTTTGGAAGACAGATCGCTTCTTGTCGTTGACAGTGAGACTCTGCAGGTTGCATTTCATCTCTCTCTATCTAGCGCCGAAGAATATCAAATTTACAACAAAAACGGCCAGCAAATCGTGAATCTGCCCGTCATGCGGCAGGATCAGATCGGCATAGATCAAGTGTGCGACATCATTCAGCATTTGGCCAACTTCGAGCTAGTACGAGCAATGAAAAATGCCAGTCCTAGCGCTCAGTTTCAACAATCATTCAGCGTCCATATCATCAGCGGAGAAAGGGCGTTTGACGAGTCGGACCCAATTGAAGTGAACCACGAAGACAGAGTGCACTTGAGAGTGGAAAACAAAGGAGATCGAGATTTGTATGTCTTTGTCTATTATCTCGGCTCTCGGTGGCAAATCGAAAATGTGCTGCGGGGAACCTACGAAGTTGTACCTCCTCTCAGCAGAGATCTCGGATTTACTGGTCTGTTCAAGAAGAAGATCGTGATGAAAGTTCCTGCTGAATTGGTTGAGAAGGAGCACGATTATTGCGAAGACATTATCAAGGTCATTGTTACATCGAGAGCAACCTCGTTTGATATGATAGAACTTCCCAAACTTGGGACGACGCGTATTGTGGCAGAAGATTTGAATATAGATCGAGGACGAGGTGGGAACGAAGCCGAGGATTGGATGGCATCTGACTTTTCGGTTCGGACGAACTTAAAGTAGATTTTGACATAAAATTATCTTCTCATAGCGGGTAATAACTGTATGCCAACATACATTGGCCAGAATGACTAGCACATATACATAATGACTATTGTATACATTCTCTTGTTATATACAAACGTGTATATATTTGTCATTCTCTTATTCTCTTATACATAGTAGTGTAGAAGGATAGCTGTAAATAAAACAATATCTATGACATCAAGGAGTAAAGCAGAGTAATAAAGGCTCGGATCAGTGAGGCATCGTGAAGGTAAAGTGTATATTAGCTTGCTTAAGGTCCTCCTTGAAGGAGAAGAGAAGATTAAATACATGAGGACGAGCTGTTGTGTAGATATAAGGTATCTCGTGATGGATCTCAGGCGCGTCACGTGATTCTTATGCAAAGTTGCCTTAGCGGTAATAGGCAGAGGCAAGTGGCGCCAAAAGCAAGTTGAATAAGTTACGAATTTCAGCCGTCGGCCTGCTCCGAGGATGAGTCTTCCATTCGTACTATTCCCGTAAACCATCCCTTTTCTCGCTATACCTCTCAGTTCGTCGGCCGGAAACTGGCTCTCCGGAAGCTCTGCGCCATGGATCGCATCCGAGCATGGCTAAAAGCCCCAAGAAATCCCTTTCGTCAAGCTGATTCGAGTAGTAAGAAAATCCTGGATAGATTCGGCGGATCGCTTCCTTTAGAGCCGACTCTGGATCAAACAATCGAGGTCATTCAGATGGGCCTGCAAATGACTGATTCGAACGATCCGGCCAGACTGCTATATCTTGAAGGACTCGCGTCAGCGTTCCAACAGCGATACAACAACACTCGCCAGGAAGAAGACCTCAGACAATGGATAGAATATGCCCAACAAGAACTGGAGTTTACTGAAAAGTCGCATCGCGCAGCTGCGTTGGCAAAACTTGGACTTGGTCTGCTGAACAGGTATTCGCTGACCACCTCAGTGCCGGACCTAGAGCGGTCGGTGCAGTGTGCTCGCGATGGTCTTCAACAAGCTGCATCAAATCGTTTTGATCTGGCACTTTGTCAGCAACTGCTCGCTGAAGCCATGCGGATCCGATATATGAAATTCCACCACCCTTCCGATCTGGAAGAGTCGATTAGCTTTGCACAGGAGGCGCTGAAGGGTGTGCCTGATGAGTCTCCAGATCGATCCTTCTTTTTAGACACGCTGGATCATGGCTTTGAATGTCGATACGATAAGTTCGGAGAAATACCCGATCTGGATGCCTCGATTCGATATTTGGAACAAGCACTTGAAGTAACACCGCCAGGCCATCCAAAGCGAGCCTCTTTCCTCGACCGCATCGGGAAACGCTATGGATCCCGCTTTCATCGGATTGGTTCTCCATCCGACCTTGAAAAGTCCATCCAGTACCACCAGCAAGCACTCGATGCAGTATCGGAGACGAAAGAAGACACAATAATGTATTTTGATGGCCTTGCGGTGGCTCTCAAGCGTCGGTACGACCATACTGGCGAATTGACAGATCTGGAGCAAGCCATACATCTTGGTGAACGAGCAGCAAAAGAAGCAAGGGACAATAACTCAAAGAAGCCGGTCTTCCTTTCCAATATCGGGGCGTACTATGGCATTCGATATGATCGACTAGGTGAAGTATCGGATCTAGACACGTCCATTCGATGCTTTCAAGAAGCGCTTGGTATCGTCGCGGATGACCAGCCAATGCATGCTCAAATCCTGTTAAACTTGAGCAAGGAGCTTCGGCGGAGGGCTAACCTTCTTGACAGCACCGAAGATCTTGAAACGGCAAAAACTTATGCCGAAGATGCCCTTCGTTCAATAGCCGACGACCATCCAAATCGAGTTTCATTTTGCAGCAATCTTGGAATTCTCTATTTCAGCTCATATGGAAGATCTGGTCGACCGCTTGAGCTAGATAGGGCTATTGAATACTACCGAGCTGCTGTCTTGAATTGCCCAAAGGACCACCCAGATCGCTGGAAGTTTTACCTCGTGCAACTTGGACTTGGGCTGAGTGCTCGGTTTGGAATTAGCCTCCAGATGGCTGATCTTCAGGAAGCCATTGCTTTCATCGAAGAAGCCGCCGCCGCTACTCCTCCAGAGTTTCCAGGAAGAGCAGCAGTTTTCAATAATCTGGGTGGGGTGTACTTGAGGCGCTATCGAATCGCCAAAGTCGCGGCCGACCTAGAAGCTGCGGTTCAAAATTATCGGTTGGCAGTTGAAAGTATACATCCTGATCATGCGGATCGGCCATGGCATCAAGTCTTTCTTGCAAATGCCCTTTGTGATAGGTTCCGACGGTTTGGAGAGATCAGTGTTCTAGATGAGGCAATTAAATACTGCCAGGCAGAGCACCTTCTTCTAGCCCGGAAGGGAGCATGTTTGGGCCTCCTTGGACGCTTGTATCTCACCAAGTTCAAAAGCACAGATAGCGCCACAGATTTAAAGGAGTCAATTCGATATTCTCAGCTGGCACTTGAGACGACATCCGGAAATAATCCGTCGAGATTGGACTACCTCTTCCAGGTTGGAGAAGGTTACAAAGAACTCTTCAGTGCAGAGCAATTGACTGAGGATCTAAACCGGTCGAGCAATGCATTTTCAGAAATATTCAACACCGCCGAATTGCCAACGAGGCGTCTTTTTGCTGGTCTGCGTTTGGCTCTTAACCAAACATCAGAGGAACTCTGGATAGAAGCAGCGGACACTCTTGATCGAATCGTTCCTCTGCTTTCAGAAGTCATTCCTCCCTCTCATTCTCGAGACGATGCCCAGAACCTGCTTCGGACGTTCCATGAAATCTCTTCGGTAGCACCTGCAATCTTCTTGAAGGCTGGAAGATCTGCTATGCAAGCTTTGGAGGTTCTGGAGAATTTCCGAGGAATCATCGCAAGCCTCACAGTTGACGCAAGGAGTGACGTCTCTATGCTGAACGAGAAGCAACTTGACCTCTGGTGCCGTTACATGGAATGTCGTAAACAGCTCGCCGCATTGAGTTCAGGGGCGGCATCTAACTTTGAACTAGCGGTTCAGCTGAGTACTGATTCAGGATTCGATCCAAGGAGTTCTCAAAGGCAGCTGAAGTTGCAAAAGACAATCAAAGACGTGTTGCGAGAGATTCGAAAATGCCCTGGCTTCGAGGACTTTCTTTTAGCCCCAGAAGGGGAATCTATTCTCAAACTCGCCGGAGACGGCCCTCTTGTCTGCTTCAACACCAGCATCTGGGGCAGCCATGCATTTCTCATCACGACAGAAGCCGTCGAGGTCATAACGCTTCCAAACATTGAGCCCAGCGACATGAGTAGTCTTGTCAGGTCCTCCCGGTCCACAGCTCGTGCAGACCGAGACCCAGAGCTCGACGAAAGTAGCGATGAAGAGGATGCACACGAACCGGCAACCCAAATGATGCGGTTATGGGATCACGCTGTGAAACCCGTTCTTGAACGACTTGGAATGCTCGGCCAAAAAGGTCCAGGAGAGAAGTTACCACGGATTTGGTGGATTGGTGGAGGTATAATGTCCCTCATTCCGCTCCATGCCGCCGGACGGCACACACCAGGCTCGATGGACAATACCCTCGGCCACGTTATTTCCTCCTACGTACCCACCTTGAAGATGCTACAATACCTGCGCAGCAAAACACCGGCATCCATTTCTAGCGAACCACGCAAGGTTCTTGTCGTAACCATGCCCACCACTCACGGCGGTTACGGACCGCTCAACACCAAGGCTGAGGCGGCTGCGATCATAAAGTACAATTCTGAATCCTGCAAAGTAACACATCTTGAACGCCCGTGTAAGGATATGGTGAAAACCGAACTGGCGACTTGCACAATAGCTCACTTTGCCTGCCACGGCTTCGTTGACGCCGTGCAGCCGGGTAAGAGCTCGCTGATTCTTGGCCGCGATACTGTCGAAGAGCTCACAGTCAACGAGACGATCGACGCGGTCATGCAATCAGGGCCAAATGGGGCACAGGTCGCATACTTATCCGCGTGCTCAACCGCCGAGATCAGGGACTTGGAGATGCTGCACGAATCAATACATCTTGCGAGTGCGTTCCAGCTCGTGGGCTTCCAACATGTCATTGGAACGTTATGGAAAGCCAATGACGACACAGCGGTGTCAATTGCGAGCAAATTCTATAAACGATTATTCCAGATACAGGAGATTACCGGGGAATCGGTTTCGCATGCGTTGCATCATGCGGTGACAGATGTGCGTCGGGCATCAGGTGCCAGTGGCGATTTGGCAAAATGGGCGTGTTTTATTCATGTAGGATGCTAGTTACTAAGACAACTCTTTAATGCGTCCCCAGGCCGTGCTCAGTGATGTTCACCTTCGACTTTATCTTGCTCATCCGTCGCTCGGGCTAAAGCAGCAGTAGCCGCGATCCCACTCCCCACCTCCAGAGCATTCGAGCCACTTTCCCGCTGTCGAGATTGACGCCGAAATATCAGTAAAGACCATCAAATCAGCGCGCCAGCCATAATCTCATATGAACAACAATCGTGCCGAATGGAACAGAGGGTTGCTTCAAAGAATGGACGCAGAGGAACGACAATCAACAAACGGTACAAATGATCCAAGACTCAGATATACATTCTTCATTGCCAATATACATCACAACATAGCTACGTCATTCCCAGGACTTATGGGTGCCGTATCTATGCTCTCACCATCATTATTCAGCAAGCCTCTTTCTTCGCCTTCTCCATTCTCCCTCGCAAGGCCTGTAGGAATATTCATCTCATCTCCACCCATTGTCCTCCTCGTCTCTTCGGCTCCATTGAGCACATACCATACATCTTTCTTTGTTAAGATTCCCTGTAGGACACCTTTATCACTAAATAGAACGTAACGAAGTCCGAGCTTCTGAAAGTAGTTGGCCGTAAGTAGGAGATTTGAGCGCGAGGGTAAAGTGAGGGGCGTTTGGTCCATCCAAGGCCGGAGGTCGAGTGTCGTTCGTGGGTCTGCGAGTGGTTGGTGGGAGAAGAAGGCCTCTGTCTCTGGTGGGAGGGAGCGTGGAGCTTGTGTTGCTGATTGTAGGTTATATTCGAGCTCGGCGCGCGATATATAGCCGAGAAAGATTGCTTCTCTGGGATCTGAGATCACTGGGAAGCCTCTGTACGGCTGCGTTGCTAGGATATTTGTGAGCGATGCAATAGTGTGGCCTGTTGCAGTCAAGACCACGAGGTCCTCAATTCGAGTCATGATTTGACTGACTGGTATGTCAGGAATGAGCGACTCGTCGCTGTTATCCAAGAATGGATACTCGTTGAAGTGGATCCAGCTTTCGTAGATCCCGCGCTTTCCAAATGCGTCGCCAACCCACTTGCTGATCATGACGGCAATCATGATCGGTAGGACGTAAGTTAGAGCCCCAGTCAGCTCAAACATGATTACGACAATGGACACAGTCATTCGAGTGACGCCTCCAAGGGCCGCGGCCGCACCAATGATGGCATATGTTCCGGGCGTAACACAAGGGACATCCGGTTCACAGGACGCAAAAGGGAAGAATTTCGGGTGGTTATGGACCCAAATCTCCATCACGATACCTACGGCTCGACCGAAGAGTGCACCAATTGCCATCGATGGCAGGATTATGCCAGCTGGTATTTGCAATCCAAAGGTTATCGACGCCAGGAAGAATCCAAGGATGGCAGCGAAAATGAGCAGAAATATATTGCTGACCGTGGCCGAACCCGTCTTACACAGTCCGAATTGATCATCCAAGACTTTGGAGCACTCGGCGAATAACGAAGAGACGAGCTCAGACGACTGTGCACGCATATAAAAGTTCGGATAGTTGACCAGGGCTGTGATTAATGCAACGAGCATCACCTGGGTCACGGGTCCTGGCAACCATGTAGCTGCTTTCTTCCACTGAGCAACTTTCATGTTCGTCTTAATGAACAATCCGCCATATATACCCTAGCAAAGTCAGAATAGAAATAATTTGGCAGAGGGTTCAATTTCTTACACCAAATATGCCCAATATTGCAAAGGGAATCATCTCAAATCCATGCCAGCCTGTGCTATACGTCACTTGATACAGCACAAGCTTCCCGCTACGAAATGGGTCCAAGGCTTGTAATGTCACTGCTGCAGTCATGGCGCAGACGAAGCTTTGCCACATGGTTTTGTCAGGGAAATAATAAGAAAGTTGCTGCGTTCGACTTAGCCACTGCTTCAGGTGGATTATGGGCGAAGACCTACCTCGAGGCTGAAGAGGACCCCGCCGATCGGAGATCCAAATGCGACAGATATACCAGCTGCAGCTGCAGCAGATAGAACCTCACGCTTTCGAGCTATTCCGGGTTAGACGAAAGAAAAGCAGGAGAACATCGGAAGACTGACCTTCGTTGTCATTTATACTGCCGAATAATTTCATGAAGAGGTTGGCACAACAACATGCAACATGTACAAGTGGTCCTTCTTTTCCCAGCCACATCCCCGATGCAACTGCGAGGCACTGCACTAGTCAGATTCATAGCAGAAAATAATCTTTACATATTGACTTACCAATCCCAGTGATTTAATCGCTAATGTCCAAGCACCCATAAAACGCCGAATGACAAAGCCACCTAAAACCGTCTTGATTTCAGGTATACCGCTGTGTTTTGCATATAATGCAAACTCCTTCACCAAAACACTTGCAGATATAGCAAACACAATCTGAAGTATTACCATTAGTTATTGCATGGAAATTCGAGGGCTGTACATACCGAAAACATTACAAAAAAGAAGTATTCTATAAACCATTTACCCCCCGCCGATGTAATATGCAGTGCAAGACTCCAAGGGATCCAATCTCCGCACTGCGCCAATTCGTCATATCCATAACAACAAAAGTATTTGTTCAGATAAAAATGGCCCCCACCTTCGCCAGCTGAGCAATAACCTGTCTTCACGTCACCGAGCCAGTCGCTAGCGACATCGATGGAAGCAGCGAAGACTCCTGCAGCAAGGCCAGTTAATATAAGGAGTATCCAGACCTGACTCGCGTCCCAAAATTGCACAGCATACCCAAGTAAGCCTGATGCACTCGAATACAGCATTCGCAGACGTTGTCGTTCCTTTGTGTACTCAAAAATCCAATCAATGGCCGTCAAATCCTGATACCCAACTCTTCGACCCGGCCCTTCGACGTACCAATCAAGGGACCCTCCATCTTTCGAGTTACTTCCTGTATCCCTGCTTGCTCCAACTGTATTCAGTCCCATGGGTCTGCCAGTAATCAAGGTCGGTGTACCGCCTCGGATCGGTGAGGGAGTGGCCTGCCGCGAATTCGAACCGTGGCCAGAAATGGCTGACAGGAAGCGTGACCCAGGAGTCTGCTTCTGCTTCCGCTTGAACGATACTATATCCTCGCCATCAGATTCGAGGGGATCATCTGCGAGGAGACCCTGGTCCCCGGAGAAGCTGGCTGCGACGGGGTCATCGTTATCGCTATCCTCGCCGACTGTGGCAGGTTTTGGTGGACTCCGACTTGATGACGACGAGCCTGGTTGCTCTAATGGAGGGAAATAGCCAGCCGATGAGCTCGCCATTTTCAAATATCTGCCAGCGGCTGTCGTTGTCGCATGGTTATTGGCAGTGAGGTTTCCTTTCGGAGTTGTCAAGGCTGAAGGTTGACGCTTTCGGACCAATCGCAGGCGGGATTCGCACCCGCACTAGCAATAAAGTTTTTCCGCTCCGAACGCCTTAGGTCAACATCGAAATCTACTTTCTCGGCTACATCTGATCAGGTTTGCAATGGTTACACTTAACAATGAGTTGCCTTCCAACGCCTTCCGTGCAGCCCGGAGAGGCCACAAGGGAGTCTAGTTCTGGCCTTGACCCGGCATCTACCATGGAAAAGATGATAGACCTTCTCCAGGCGAAGGATGACACCTCAAGATTTGTTGGACTCGCCCTTCTGAAATCGGTCCTTGATAATGGACAGCTAGCCCATGACTCGGAGAACTTGCGGTTGCTGTGGGAAGCCATGTCTCCCAAATTTCTGGATCGTCTGCTTCGGGCTCAGCAGAGCGAGAAAGTAAATAAGACAGAATCCAAGAATATGGTAGACTTGGCAGTGGCTGTTCTGCACACATTTACAATTCTACTTTCGGAAGAATCAAGAAAGGAGAAGCGACTGACAGGCAGGACAGGTCCTTTGGTTAAGGCAGTGGTACAGAGGTACCTTCCAAAGATTCGACGCTTCATCTGGTAGTCAGCTGACTTTCTTCCAGTTCTCCCGAGACCACGAAGCTCATTTTACAGACCATTTTGACTATTGTCAGCCAGCCAGAAGGCGCCGTGGAGCTACTGCATATCCATGATCTCTCCCCATTGATCGAATTAGCCAGCCAGGATCCTCTTGTGTTGGAGATAATTAACTACACGTGGTTAAATGCATCCTTAATCCCTGCCGAAATCCAAGCTGTCCGAGAAAATATCGACAACATCATTCCATCACTGGTGGTTGTATTCAAAGGGACTGATGGAGTCACATTCCTGAACTTTCTTGGTGACTTGATCCCCAAGCTAGAACCAGACGTAAGTTCCCTGGCGAGTTTCCCAATCATTATCCGGGTCCTGACCAACAGCAGGCCCTTCCAAAAAATCCTAAGTGGCTCAAGTCGTTGATATTGCTCCTAAGAAACCTCGCCTCGAGCAAGCCCACGGCAGCTGGCAGAACAGCTTACACCAAACTTGCGGCTGCTCTTCTACAAGCTTATCCAACCACTTGTCCTGAACTGCTTTTCGAAGAAAATACTTCAGGTGGCATGGATAGCAAACCATTCTCCTACTTATTTGTAAATCTGCTGCTAATCGATCTTCGCTCCTCGTTTCCTTCTCTGCTAGGCCAACTTAATAGCTCCGACTATCCATCAACTTCACAGCGGTTGGCAGCGGCATTTGATGTGCTTTCATCTTTCATTGGCTTTCTCGTCCGGAGCTTGGATGACGAGGGTCTGTCATCTGGATTCAGCTTGGCACCCGACCTTCTATTGAAACTGCGGAAAGATATCGCCGAAACGGTCTCTCTTACGATTGAGTATCTACGCGATCGGTGGGATGCGTCTGTCGCGGGAGTGTCTGGCCTCCATCCAGAAGCTCGTACTGGTGCCGCTGCCACTTCAGAGGGCACCAGGCTCACCTTGACATGGGAATCGATGAAGGACAACGTTAACGCCGATCCGTTGGTGCTTGCCGGAATTCGAGCTCTCGCGATATGGATCCGTGAGGACGAAAATGAGAACTTGCGAAATGAGAGTGCAGGACTTATGGATATGTTTCTTGAGCTCTATAAATCAGGATCTCAAAGTAGTCTGGATTTTCGATATCCTGTTCTTCTCGCATTAGAGGCTATTCTAATTGCCGAGGAAAGTGTGGAGATATTTCTTGGTCAAGCCGGTTGGGAAACCCTCGCCCTGGATCTGAAATCCATTCTCCAGATTATTTCGGATTCAGCGACTAACACTTCCGCAAAATTGGCTGAAACAAATCGAGGACTTCAAATTGTTCGGGTTTTGCTCGTTGTGATCGACTCCCCAGCGACATCATTCCCACGGGAGGACTGGATGACCATCGTCACAACCACGGCGGCCATGAAAGTTTCGAGCAGCATTCCATTGTCTGCCATTCTCGAATTCCAAATTGCCATGCTTCAATTATCGTCTGCATTGCTGTCCAAAGCTGCTGGAGGAATGATGAAGCGATATATTACCAGCTATGCTGCGCTCTTAGGATTGGTCAATCAACTGAAGACTCAGACGAATGAGATGGCAGATGAGATTGAAGCTGCAGAGCTTCGTGGCATGTTAGAAGATGTTGCTCTGGATCTGGGAAATTTGCGGTAGGTATCAATACGTTGACTCTGCAACGCATATCGTCTTTGATGAAGGGCTTCTCGAATCGCGTCCATGCTCATGACTACCTTGCACAAAAATGGTATATTCAGGATTATTGCATTTATCGCCGGGCAATAGCCGAGATACTTCGATTTTTCCATTTTGCAAATATAGTTCCGCAGAATCACTCTTCAATTGGATGGGTTATTGCCTGCCAATGATAGTGCCATGCAAGGCCGACCAAAAGGCTCTCCTACAGCCACAGCACACCAACCTCTTGACCTTCAAACAATCTCAGTTCAGCCCCAATTCCACAACTCCATCTCTTCCTCGCTGATACCCCCTATCGACCGACGTAACATTAATGAGCTATAAACAAAACTCGTGATGGCAAGCACCTCAGCGGCCGCCTTGCTCGGAAAAATTGACCCTCGATGTTCTCGCGATGCCTGGGACATCGCCAAAGCCCGCTTCTTGGAAGGGCTAGATGAAGTAGAAAAGGCGGCTTTCCACGATGCGACCCCGGAGAATATCTTCTACGCTGCTAGTAACGTGGAGCGAGAAGATCAGAGAGAGAGTAAAACCCGTTCACTCTTCACAAAACTGCAGCCGCTCGTCTCGGCTGTCGAAGACTATGGCAAGGCTATGGATACCTTTCCAAATATTGCCCCCCTATACCTCGCGCCTATTTGGGGAAGCATCAGGGTCATGCTGGTCATCGCGAGCAACCACGGTCGATTTTACACTCGGGTGATAGACACTTTTGGAGACATCGGCGATATTCTACCGCGGCTCCGTAAGTCACTGCCTAGGATTTGAAATGCTTGCGATTATGCTAAACCCTTCTAGGAGATTACCAGAGAATCTTTGACTTGGAGAAGCATCAAAGATTTACCCAATTTTTATCGGCTGCCTATCTTGACATCATTTATCTCTGCACGGAATTCAAGACCTTACTGAGACGCAGAAGAAATCGACTGTGAAAAGAATCTTTCAGCCAATATCGCCAGCCTTAAATGCACATCTAGAAGACGCTATTCTGAGGTTCAGACGACATCGAAGAGCTGTCGAGAAGGAAGCAGAATTATGTCACATGATCGAGGAGAAGGAGTCTAGAGACTTGGTTGTGAGAAATCATGCAGCAGCTGAAGCAAGGGAGCGAGGTGAGCATAATCTTACTCTCACTGAATAACAGATCGGTGCTAGGAGTTGATTGTTTCAAATCGAGTTGGAACAGAAAAAATTGGTTGCTTCTTTTGTTCACCGCGAGCCTTCGTGATTCGGGACTTCATGCTGACAGAACCTAGAAAACCGACAGAAGATTCTATTATCCTTGTTATCGAAGACTGACAATGAATCCAAGCATCGGCGCATGCAAAGAATCCGACATAAGGGAACCGGGGGTTGGCTCAAGGCATTGGACGAATTCAAGGCCTGGTCGAGTTGTACTACTCATGCAGTAATGTGCTTATACGGAATACGTAAGTCGTATTTTTGTCGCTTCCTTCTTCCTCCTGAGCTAACAAGAACAAGCTGGCTGCGGGAAATCGGTCCTCATGTCGAGTCTCATAGATGACATGCTTGTTGAAGACGGTTCGAATTCCAAACGTGACATCATCTTTTACTACTGCGACCACGCAGATAAGCGAACCTTAGATCCTGTCAACATTTTCAGCAGCCTTGCTTTACAATTGTTAAGCAGAAGAGGCGGGTTGCCAACAGGTATCTTAGCAATTCTCGAGTCAGTTTGTCAAGACTCTGCGACCGCGGACCTCGAAGATATTGTCCGCCTTTTGCTGAAGTCAATGGAGAAAATAATTTCGCCCATCATTGTACTTGATGGTTTGAATGAAGTTAACGAGGTTAATCGAAAGATCATTTTCCACAACCTCAACAGGCTCGTGAGCCAGGCCAGCACATCGGTCGTCAAAATCATAATTGCTAGTCGAGAAGATACAACTTATTTAACACAAGTCCCTCATGCTTCCTCGTTCAAAGTTCGTGCCGGGGTCGAAACTGTCACTGGAGACATTGACTGCTTTGTTAAGTACGCCATCCGAGATTTGATAAGCAGGAATGAATTGGTAATTGGAGACTCGGCTCTTGAGGAGGAAATTTTTGTGGCATTGTCCAAAGGAGCGAAGGGCATGTAAGTCGATTGGGCTTCTATTGGTCTGAAATTTCTTGGCTAATCCTATGGGAAGGCTTCTTTGGGTGAAATTTCAACTCGACGACTTGTGCCGGGCGGAAACCGACAGCAGTATTCGAGAAGTACTTCGAAACCTACCTCTTGATCTAAGCGAAACCTATGACCGCCTTCTTGCTCGTATTGACGTCGGCGAGCAACGAAAATATGTCAAAAGAATGTTTGAGTGGATCATTTGTGCAAAACAGCCCCTTGAGGTTGAGGAGCTACGTCAAGCAATTGCCTTTACCATTGACGATTATTATTTTGACCCTGGCAAAATTCCCAATGACCTGGGCAGATTGGCAAGGAGTTGTGGGAACCTCATTGTGATCGAAGATGAAGATGAAAATGTCCAAATTGCTCATTATACTGTGGAACAATACCTGCTTGCCGAAAAAAATCACAACACATCATTCTTCCACTTCAACAAAGAAGAAGCCAACTTACGGGTCGGACAGGTATGTGTTGCTTACCTTTCATTCTCCGACTTTGAGTTACAACTCACGCGGTATGACGACAACCATACCTCCACTTTTGCTGCTTTGGAGGACGTGGTGAGAACAGAGTCGATGCTTCCACCAAGGTCTCAGCCATCAAAATTAGTAAAAGTATTGAAACAGTTTCGTGGAAATCTGGACACAGCTACAGGTATCCCATTTGATCGATATGTTCACAGCTCAAAGTGGAGGAAGCCTGCAGCCTCTCTCAATACGAAATATCATCTGCTCTCGTATGTGGTAGAAAACTGGCTGCTCCACAACACTGGAATACAAATCCAATATGAGCCCAGTCGTCACCAAGCTCTTTTCGAACACTTGGCTCTTGAGAAAAACTTCTCCTTCGATTTAAGGCCGTGGGATTCTATTCCTTTCCGACTGGAGGGGTCTTCCGACGTGTTACAAATTGGATGGGCACTATCGACAAACCACATACCCTTGCTATATGCCGTCGCAAAGCATATCGGCGCAAATTGTCTTGCCAATTACCTCGAACGCGCCTCAACAGCGTTCACGCTGTTCGCCTCCCGAAGTGCTGAAACCGGCGCGCAGTCACTCGGGAAATTTAGTGGTCGTTCGATCGACAACTGGCCCAACTCGCAAGGTTGGGAATGCTGGCTTTGCCGCTGTCTGTTGATAGCATCCGATAATTCATTCACCGATATCCTCACGCTCTGCTTCCGGGATTGGACTAACCACAAATTTGGCAATCAGAAAAATGCCGAATGGAATCAACTCCAGTTGATTCTCATCGGGCACCTGATACTCGACGCCGAATTTCATGAGCGCCTTTCGACCGTTGAGTGTATTGCCAATATCACACTCAACTGGCCTTTTCAAATGCGACGCGAGCTGTGGACAACGACAAAGACCGTGGATGATGCGGCTAACGCGTTTGAAAGGGCATTCGCCTCTCAATCCGAGCACCTTATGGAACTTCTCGGATTGGCTAGCTGTCAAGCATCGGCATCATTCAAGGAACGCATCTTACTCGGGTCAAGCCTCCGGGATGCTTTTGCAGCCCCTGATGTTCTCAAAATCCGGTGCCTCCTGAGAATATTTGGAGCAACGACGTCTTCGTTTTGGAATATTCCCTCCCGCATCTATTACGCACGTACCCGAGCTGCTGCTGATGCGTCTGCATTCTCATATCTTGTGGAGCAAGCTAAGGTCTCTTCTGCTTGCAGATCGGCATCCCTCGAAACGCACTGGATTTCAGCTCTGAAGGATGCTAGCATTGACGATCAAATCAACGTTCTGCTTGCCGCAGGAAGAATACCATCTTTAGCACGCGAAAATACGTGGCTCTTGATGAATGCAATTATTGAAAACAAGTCTCTTCGTCTTACTCTCTTGGTTAAGGCTTGCGTACCACTGTCGTACTCCATCGACTTCAAACACTTTGGAGGCACGGAGCCAATAATACTCACGTTGAGGAAGACTGTTACTCCAGAGGGCTTCGTTTCCCCCTTATGCTGCGCTGTTATATTTGAAAGGCATCAAATGATCAAGGAATTGCTTGTAGCTGGCGCCCCCGTAAATGCGCATGGCTCCAGTTTGGGGCTCGCGCCACTTCATTTCGCTGCCATGGCAGACTCTCTTGAGGGTTTCAAGTGCCTTGAAAGTCATGGTGCAGACCTAGAACTGAGGGATACCACAGGTCGAAATATGATAGACATGGTAATTGCCACCAAGCTCGTTGGCAACATGTGGAGACCTGATAAGTCCTTGTTTTACTATCTGATCAAGCATCACGAGTCATATTCGCATTACTCGTGGGGGGCTCAACTGAAGGCACTTTATATCTCCAGCCCACGTAGTATAGCGCTCAGAGATGCCGGGCTTCTCGATTGCCCCGGAGATAAACAATGAGAAAAGGGGGCTTGGAGATGCCGTTTTCTTGCAGCAAAGCCTATGTTTGCGTTGGGATCTGCACCGCAAGATCTCAGGGAAAGGAAACAAACTTGTATTTCTGTGAGGGAACAATCGCCCTCAAATAGAGGGGGCAAGTACATGAATGAAGGAATACAAATCTCACAAACGGATAACAACGTACAAGTGTGGACAGATACATCATTTCAAACCCCGAAGTGCGAGCTGTTTCTTTCAAATATTGAGTCGAAATTATGCCACGAATGAGTACAAGTCTCCTCAAAGTACTGCGCCTCAATTTATCATGATGGATTCGTCGTTTCTCTTTCTCAAAAGAGATCTGGAATACTGTTGCACATCAGCTAAGCTATTGTTAGATGACAACCAACCAGCATTAGGCTTGAAGCCAAGCCATCATCTCATTAGTACAACCACTATCCTAGCTCATATTCCAAAGAGAGTCTAATCTTCTATTTTGTTGCACATCGAGCAATGTATCCTACGTCAGAAGGATAGGGTTCGGAAAACGGTAAGATGACCAAAGTCCGTGACACGCTCCATGTGGTCATGGAGAATTGCCCATATTCTTGTTCAGCCCAGCTCCTACCCCTATTTCTCATTACCCGTTCGCTAACTCATGAAGTGATTTAGGATTAGTATGCGAGAGTTCACATGTCTCACGTCACCTGCAAAACGGGAAAGGCGAAAATCTTAAGTCTCCCTTCCTATCAAAATCAACCACTACCTAACTCATTCTAAATTCCAAATCCACATTACTTCCCCAGAAAACATCACCCCAGTCTCCATACCGTCCAATTTTCCAAAAGGCGCTAAAATCCGGACCCTTCTCCGATCAAAATTTGCACCTGATATCGTGCTACCGAGGTCCAGTCTTTAGCAATCAATATTGATTCCAACTCCATATTCTCAAATATCTCCGACTAGTCAATCCTCATTTCCCTTCCTCCAGATCCCCACACCCCTCAACGAATGCCGGCCGGCAATTTCCCAACCCCACAACCTAAAAACTAAAATTCCAAATATCAACGTTCGAGCTAAGTCGGAGATCAGCACCGAAAACATCAAACAAAGAGTAAGTCCCTTTCTAACCCCAGTTCCCCACTTCACCGGAAAAGGAGTGATCAACAGGAACAAAATCATGAACATCGAAAACCAAAAGGATTGGAACCGCACATCTTACTGAAGATCGTGATTCCTCGACGAGGCCAGGAATTTAACAATTTAACCGTGACATACTCGCAGCGTCATGCTCACTCACATGCTCACTCACATGCTCACTCACATGCCAGCCCAGCACCGAATCTCGGCCCAACAATCTAGCTCTTCCCCCTCAACCTAATGAAAAGGAAAATATAAAAATTCTTAATTGAGGCAATTTGAGGGGAAAGATTCCGCACAGACAAGCTGTCCGTTGTCCAAAAGTGTGATCGCCGTACATGTGAGAGTAACATGACGTGCGTTCAGCACGTGCTACTGTACCCCTATCTCCACGAGCTTATTTGAACACCACTACATCACTACACCACTACAACATCCCATGAAACTCTCGTGCTAAGACCCCCTCTCAGTGTCAGCTCTCCTCTCGCTCAAGCCCACGTTTTGTTTCCGTTTCGTTTCGAAACACAATGGGGGGTTGAAACAAGCGAGGATCTTGATCTATTTATACTTTGTAGGATTTGGAAGTTGATGTCCTTGTTGGGAAGGGGGAGGGTATCTGTGCGTGAGACATTAGTCATGACAAGGAAATAGCTGTAAGCCGAACGGGAACGCGACTCGGGAGAAGGGGCTTCTAGAACGCGGATAGAAATTGGGAATGCATGTACTTACTCTCATTCCAGAGGGGGAGAGAATTCCCGTGCTGAGAGGGTTATATGTCTAACTCGCCTTCGATGAAAATTCCTGAAGTAGCTGGGGCTCCCCCCTTATGCGAGAAGTCAGTTGAGTTTGCGACGACGATAATAATAATGACGATGACTTTTACCTTCAACTTCCACCTCGGAAGCACCGGCATCATTTTCTTCTTGTGACTTACTGAAAGGAACGATGCAGTATTCCCAGCCGTCCCGTCCCGTACCCGACAAATTCTGGAGAACCCTGTCTCCGATCCTCACTTCCCCTCCCCTCCGCTATCCCCCCCAAAACCCTTCCTCCCATCCTTCCTTTTTCTTTTCAGGGCGGAGCGTCACGGCGTGGGATAAGGCTGAAAATTCAGCATGTAAGGAACGGGGAACGTACGGGACTCGGGGAGATGCTGTGGTGTCAGGTAAAAGTTAACTGACAGCGGGAAGCTGTGGTCCGTGTGATAGGGGGCGGTGTAGTGGTGTGATAAGGTGTGCGAGAGGAGAGATCACATCCCTTGCCGTGGTGTTGGTGTTGGTCGTGTTTGGGTTAAAAATATCAATTATCAGATGATATCATCTCATCACAAAAATCACGATATGACAGAAATTGATTATTGTTGAGCACAGAACTTGAGCTGTGCTCCAATCTTTTTGCTCCAGAACCAGGTGAACTCGAATACGGGACGGGAGGGGGAGTCGGGATTGGAGGACGGCACGAGAGTCTGGGGTAGGAGGAAATGCCGCAACCTCCGATTTGCTGGGTTTCTGATTGTGCAGCCCGGGCTGTAGGTACGCTCAGACGTCCCCTTTCATCAAGTGATTGATAAACGTCCGTGTCCTGCATCTCTGCTCCCTTGAGATTCACCAATTGAGGGAGAGAAAATAGGGGAGAGATCGAGATTGCCGGCGTTGCCAACGATGGATCAAGGGATTTCGCGGAATTGTACTGTATTGGGATTTGGGAAGATCGGCAAGGATGGTGGAGTGCGTTTTTTGTTTGCTTGCTGCGTGGGGTGAACCATGAAGCTCTACTGTACAGATTCGCTCACGGACAGAGGAGCGGTCTGTGTGTTGTCCCCTGGGAGACAGAACGTGCGAAGCTTGATTGGTGGTAACTGTTCAAGCTTCACTCAACACTTTTCCTCCTCGCTCGAGCATGTTACACAGTATTCTTTTTGCCAGGGGTATTAATCGGGATCGGGGTGCAAAAAGGATAGTGATAAGTATCACGTTTCACAACAGTACAATGACAGCGGTGGCACTCGTCACCCCACCTTGGTTTCTAAATCCGTCTTTTTCTGAAGTTTTGGCCGGCTTTTAAGGAGGGGGAGCTTGGGGTCTGAAACCATGGTGACACAGCGGGGTTGCTTAGGACTGTACCCTGGCCCCTTAACACTTTGTGGTGGTTGCATTGGGTGCTTCCAACTTCCAAAGAACATCACCCCTCATCATCGCTTATCTGTGTTACACGCGAATGTGACCTCGAAGAATGGCGGAGAAGTGACAGGACTGGTCGCTGGCGACGTATGCACGTAACTTCTGCGGGTACATCCCGAGAGCATGTCGGTTTTACGGTGCCTGGTTTAAGTCCGATTGTGCTGCAGAGAACCAAATCCGTATATCTACATCTGGACATGGGCGGAGGCTCTCTTCTCTCGACTCGGACTTTCCTCGCCTCTCCTCCGAGATGCAAGGGAGGTAGTAAGCAAGAATAGAGGATTGAGCGGAAGTTTGCGTGGTAAGACTTAGAGTAAGATATCACGAACGTTCGTGTTTCGCACCAAGTGAAGATAAAGGCGCAGGTCAGAGATAGAGTGATAACGATCTCTATATCAATTAATCCTTTCCAATATACAGTTCAGACGAACCAGGCTGCAGGGACATGGCTTCGCAAGTTCGCAGCAGCGATTTCAACAGTAAGCATGCGGTGTGGGTCGTGCTCTGGGTCCTTCCGTGCGGCGCGCTCAAGCCAAAACGCGGTATTGGAGAATTTTGGAAGGGATATGCTTGGGTGAAGCTGGATCTCGTCATGGGATGGATTACTTGGTCTCCAGGGTTAACATTAATCCTAACCGCAAGTCCCAGCTTGAAAAGCTGCTATGTGATTGGCTCTCTTACTGTAACGGGCGAATTCAGGATACAGAAAATATCTAGAACAGAATTGACTAGGATTAATATTACCCCCGGGGACCAAGTATGCTTGGGTGAGGCTAGATCTCGTGATGGGATGGGTTATGCAGGCGAACCTACGCATGCGGGGTCGCGCGAAAATGGAAATAGAATTGCCGTTGGGAAACTTTACAGTAAATGCTCATCTACAGCCTTTATGCTTGGCGGGGTGAGTAATGCTTTGGGAAAGCCGGGAAAGCCTTCATAACCGTGCTGAAAGTAGTGCATGTGGATAGGAAGCAAGGCGCTGGTATGGCTCCTGATATGGAGTGAAGTGCCTTACTCGGCTCGAAGTTGATACCAAACCGACGATCTTCATCAAAGCGCTGAACACCTGACCCCAGATCTCAAAATGCGGGTTGATTTGATGCTGTCAGAGGAACCACGTTGCTGGTCATGATCAGATCATCAGCTTGATTGCGCACCAAAGACCGTGCTGAATTCACGCTTTGACATCTCTTAGTCGGTGGGCATCGTGACTAGCGGATCGACCAGACTAATCCCCGTTCGATTAGGGTTTTGGGGCGATGCTATGTTCGAATTTCGGGTGAATTCGAGAAAAGGAGAAGAGAGGTTAGATTTGAGGCTAGAAGAATATTGATTGTTCTAGTTCGAAGGAAAGGGGTGGTCTTTCGGATCGTCGGATGGCACGTGCTGGAATGGGGTGATTGGGGACTGGGGAGGTTGCTAGCTACGAAGTATTTGAGACGAGGCTGAGATTGGAACGAGGATGTCGAGTCTGGAGAATTGTGGGGTTTGGATGTCATGGGTTGCTTGTCCATGATTTCGGGGGTGATGCCGAGTAACGAAGTAGGAAGTCATTCGAAATTATTGTATTGAAACTGTGAATACTTGGTGACTGGCCTAAGGTACTGCAATTAGGACCATAACGCGGTTTATGAGATCGCCAGGAATTTTGTATATTCCAAACGTGATGCGCAAAACTAGGAAGCGACAGTTTTGAAAATCAAATTACCAATACTCAAGATCAATGCATATCAGAGCATATATGCTTGATTCGTCATGATGTCTGACAATCAAACCCACGTTCAGTCTCCGTGAATGATCTGCCGTCAAAATGACGATCGAACGCCAGATCGAGATCCAAGATTCCAAGCGGGCGTCGATCAGGAGCAAGCGCAATCATTGTCTCTCAACTCGAACGTCGAGGCATGAACCTGAACCTTGACGATGGCGCAACGATAGTGAGATCTACTAGCAACTTGCTATTTGCAGCCAATAAAGAACGACTGACTGGGCGCGCAATAATGTCTCGGACGAAATACTCAAGTACGCCATAGTGCGAAAGCCACGATTGCCGTGGACGGGTGGGTGGACTGCCATGTGCGCAAAACGTGGCACTTGCGCTATCTCACTACGCCGAACGGGAGGGTGACAAACGCAGATCGCTCGCCAGTTGGAATCTTGAAGTTTGACTGGACAAACGACAGAGACCCGGAAGTGGACCGAGAGACACGGAGATGAGAGAACAACTCTAGAAGGGTGGTGCTTTTGGGGTTTTGGGAAGGTGTCCTCGTGTCCTGGTGTGAGCATTGACGAGGAGGCATACCTGTAGAAGCGTAGATTGGCGCACACGGCAGGGCAGGCAGACTTCAGATATGCAACTCTCACCTTCCGTGTACGACTACTACGGACCAGCCGACCCGAACCGACGGCGTGGAATCGTGAAGTTCCAAGAGACGAGGGAGGCGAAGTTCGAGAGGCGATGGCTGTGAGTCTGGTCGAATGGGAGGGCGATGGCGGCAGAGTTTTGGCCGAGCGATGCCGATAGAATATTCCACGTGGCTTCTGTGCATGAATCGCCTGCTCGCCGGTTCCAATCGCTGAAAAGCTGCTCGTGCTAGGAGAGAAGAGGGTGTCATGAAGATGTTCTTCGGTTCTTCCGTGCATGCCATGATTCAACGATGCAGCTGTTGACGTGGAGTTGCAGACGCCTTGCGAATGCAGCGGGGAAGTAGCCGTGGTATGTTCCTGGCAACGTCAAGATGTACGTGAGGTGGGTGGTTGGGTGTGAATTGAAAGATGGAACAACCTGGTTGCGGTCATCATGAGGTTTTGGCCATGGTGGTGGCGGGCGTCCCCGGGTCGGGGAAGAGATGGTTGGGGCGGCCACGTGTTGTGTGTTCTTTGCATGAGTCGGTAGCAAATTGGAAGTCTGGAGAGTGGTACGTTGCAGGATGATGTATTTTCAGGTCGGAGAAGGTCTGCATTGGGTAGTTGTATGTCTTGTTTCTGTAAGAGACGTAGGATTGCTTTTTTGATATCAGAGAGTTCTAGAACGACCTGAGTTGCTTCGTTTTGATTCCTCGAGTTGATACGCAATATGCAATTATTTTCCTGCTCTTCTCGATTGGTGATTAGAAACGCATCAGGTGTGCATCAGCTTGCATTGTCAGACTTGATTGATAGCCATTGGTCAGGAGATGGTCGGGTGTTCTGCACAAGAAAACTTGACATCCATCGCCTGAACATGAATGGTTTCGCGTATTCGTTCCTCAAAACTTTGATTCAAGCTCAATGCTTGGACCGTCGATGAAACGATCACATTACTGAATAATAATGCATGATGGCGTGACTCAGCGTCTGGAACGCTGGCACGGGAGTGGTTCGCCGTTTCTAAGCCTGTCAGGACGTGGGGCTAAAGTTTACCTCCGCACCGTTTTTGAAGCTGCTGCGGTGGATTGAATCCCGTGGATTGGAAAGGTAAGGTTTCGGCTCCCACGAATAGCTAGTTTGTGCATAAAACTTTGGTCTAGACACCGGGGCGCACGAATAGGGGCGCGGTTGTCTGTTTCCTTTTGATACCTTTAGGTACCATCGCTGGCAAATAAAGTTTTCTTGGGACCTTGGAGTAGTTTCCTACAGCGGCAACTTTACCCTTCTTTGTTTCGTCCCAGGGACAAGGTCAAGGTTCGGGATGGGCTGAGGGATATTCCTGCTGTGGAAGGTTACATCTCCTGGTGCAACATCTCCTGGTGCAACATCTCCTGGTGCAACATCTCCTGGTGCATATCATTTTCAGGGGAAACGATTGGAGGGCAGGCAATGTAACCTCGAATCCCCGTGCTGCCAACATGGTTCGGCATTCATGACGATTATGGCGGTCATAGACGAATGAAATTCTTCCCTGCATCATGACAGGCGGTTTTTGGACAAGGTACGATGCAGTGAAATCCTGATGTGCTCAACTGCCGTGATGTTTTTGCATCTGGTGAAACATATTTCTGAACTTCAAAAGGTGTTTCAAGAGATGTTTCCCTAACCACGTGCCTGCCAAGGAAGGCAGGATTGGAACCATGTCAAAGGAAGCGATGGATCAAATAAACGGCCAACGGGCGCAAGCTTCCGTCGCATGTTTCCACCGGAGTCGAGTCAAAGTTGCCCTAAATCCAAATTCTCGGAACGTCAGATCTCTCTCTCGCATTGTTCGTCCTGTAGGGCCGAGAGTCATATAGAAATAAGCACGTTCATAACAACCCCGGATCTTCGATCGAATTTCCCACTTTCTGGTAGCCTCGGAGATTGAAATATTGATGTCTGACGGCCGGAGAGAGGAAGCTTACAGATTGGGCTATTGGATAAGACTGCTTTGGGAAGAGCACGCCCACTCCTTTCCCATTAGTCGGAGAATTTTGATGCTCCCCCTCTGCAGGTGTTGCCCGTCCTGACGAGATTGTGGCTTGTGGGACTTTCTGCATCACATTCCCATAAAGGTCCTTATCAGACCGAAAGGGAAATCGGGTCCCTGGTTGCTGGCACTGCAAGAATCTCATACACTGTTGACCTGTTGACCGGCGAGTCGTGGGAATAAGCAATGTCCTGCAAGCGAGAGCTCATCCTCATATGCAGACTAATTGACTCAAGACATGTGTGAAAGCAGCTGTCGATTTTCAAAGTTTTTGAAAAAGAATCCGGTTGAAGGTTCCTGGGCCGAGCTTCTCGGCTGACCCCCTTTTTCATTGGCAGTGCCTCTGAGGGAGAAATGGTCCGGGCGATGTGATTCGTCTGACCGATCTCACGACTCGTCCCCACCCCGATCTTTGTCAAGGAGTAACTCGTAAGGCACCATTGGCTGGTCCCCTGCAATGAAGCAGGGCACGTCTTCCCTTGAAGCGTGAGCAGTGAGCACTGAGGAGTGGCCCCAGAATGGCGGGAAACGGGGGTGCGGGACAAGGGTCGGAAGGGCCATAGCAGCGCTGCTATAGGAAGCCAATCCAGTCGATATGTCTTGGGCCCTGGCATACTCTGGAGAGTGGTACAGTACATGCTGCAGAACACTGCAGAGCCATGACTCCATGAACACCCATTTGCAAACTGAGTGGCGCGCCTATTGCCCGCGCAGAGCAGAAGTTGATGGTCAAAGAGCGCGCTGTGAGCGAGGTGTTTTGATATTGGGACATTCCAGACATGGGCTGTCGGACTTTTGTAGCACTAAAACGGTTCTGGACCCAGACTGCATAGGTTTTGAGGGCTAGAAACCGCTACGGAAGTATTGGCGTGTACTAATGCAGTGTGCTTTGGAGGCACAGTAACTTACCTGTACAGTTCAGTTCAGTTCAGTGGAATCAGGACTCGCTGCACCCAGGCGAACGTCTGAGGTGGGTTTGGTGGGGCAGCGGGGGCGAGAGGCGAGCCAACTGCCAGTTCCATTCGTCCTTGTCAGATTGTTCTGCAGAACTGTGGCGGCACAGTGGAACAGGACGGTACGGTACGCGCAGCCACGGCTTGCGCTGGGCAGGGCAGGGCAGGGCAGGGCAGGGCAAAGAATTGAGAGAGACATTCCAGCTGTTACTGTAAGTCCTGGAGGCGCTCTTACCTACTGCTAGCAGAAGCAGAAGCAGCTGCTGGTGGCGCTCTGGGGTGTCGGGGTGTCGGGGTGTCGGGGTGTCGGGGTGTCGGGGCGTCTGGGTGTCTGACTCTGATAGCGCTGCAGCAGGCTGACTTGAGTCTTGACTGACTAAGTTGACTTTTACCAGAACCCGGCCGCTACAAAATACAGCTAAACTGCAACGGTTTTGGGAAGGTTAGTTGGTTTTTTTCACGGGCTGCGGGCTGCGTTGCTGCAGGCCACCACTACAGGCTGCAGCGACCGAACTGCACGGACAAGCATCCAGCATCATGCTGGTCTTCTTCCCTGGCCCGAATTCGACCGCGGCATTGGCTCGTTACTGCACCTCGAATCACGCCCAGCGCCCAGTTGTTCCTCGCCCTCGCCAGCGGCCATGGGAGAACGTCCGAGCAACCGCATTCCAGAGCAGGCGACAGAGAAGGCGACTCAGGCGACCGAGTATGATGGAATCATGGAGTCCAAGGGCATGAATCGAATCATCAGGAGACGGCTCGCTCTTCGGCGGACGTTGGGCCATGAGATCGCCTGATGAAGTGCTGATCCTGACGGCGTGCAGACCTCCAGTGCTAGTATCTGCTGCTGCTGGGATCCAACTGATATCTCAAGCCCTAACTGCAGTTGCATCGCCAGGTACGGCCTCCAGCCTCTTCCGCACTGCCCTGACTGCCGTCCAGAGTTGAGCGGACGCCCCCCGGTTTGATCCTCCTCCACCACCGGAAAAGCCTCGAATGACGGCGCCCACCTCTCTCCTCTCTGCCCACAACCACTCACTTCCTCTTCCCATTAAACCCCATGCTAGCCCACAGAAACCCTCTTCAAACACTCAATGCAATTCTTGTACCACCGCTCCACGACCGTTTGACGTATTGTATCGGTCTGCAGTTCAGACGATCACCCTCCGGCACAGGCCATAACCCAGCTCTCCGCGGTAACTGGTCAGATTGGTCGGCCTCGTCTTGGCTTTGCAGAGAATCACCAGATCTCTCGTCTCCAGATACCCTATCGGCAGTGTTTATCGTGGGCCAGTTACACCAAACTGATCCCTTACATAAACGTCCTTCGCGGTAAGGGATATCAATCGACTGTACTCGCGGCCGCAACATTCCCGTGCCGGTGGGAGACAAGGCACGTCGTCGAGGTCTGCAACAGCCGCAGACAGTCCTCGAGATACATGTCGAAAGGCTTCTTCGGCCACTCGTCGCTGTTCCATCGCGATCCGGCTGCTGCGAGACCCGCCACCTCTACTTCCACGCCTGCTATTAGGCGTCGCCCGCAAAACGAAAGAGACCAGGTTTCGGCGTTGTATGAGCTTGGACTGCTCAGCGACTCGGATAAAAGAACCAGGAGGCGAGCAGCAACGACCGGGGGGCAGCAACATCCTGGTGGAGCACGCGTTGCAGGATCCCGCACCCATACCAACACCCCTACCCACACCAGCACCCGGTCTTATCCCAATCCCAATCCTCTTGGTGCTCATCCCCCGGGAGGTCTAGGACCCCAAGAGAGTACGCAGCGGCCTATGCCAATTTTAACCTTCCCCTTCCGCCCCTCTACGCCTCTGGCGATCCATTACATTCTTGACCTTCCTTACATCCCGACTAACTGCCCATTCTTCCACAGAATCCTCATCCTATATCACCGCGGACCCTACTCGCGTTTCAGAGAAGAACAAGTCCACTTCGTCGCCGGTATCGTCGTTCCATTCGAGACAGAGCAAGGCTTCGGGCGACCTGCGCAAGCGAGCGGGAGGAGGCATGGCAGGAATGTTAGACACCGACAGAAGTCGCACGCGGCGGGAGAGGACCTTTGTCGGTAGCGAGTGTGCTGTGTGCGAGGAGCCTTTAGAACATACCCTTCGCGGCGAACGGATCTTGCAGTTCTCGTGCGGCCATGTGTCCCACGAGGCCTGCTTCTACGAGTACATCAAGGAGTTCGAGTCGCAGTACTGCCCGACGTGCAATGCGCCTTTGGGCCTAGATACCAGCAGAGGTGGCAATGTGTTGGATATTGGTAAGAAATTCAACGGTGGTTCGTGCTCCCATACCAGATAGCTGATGCGAAACCTCCTTTTAGAGAAGCTAAGTAGTATTGTGCGATCAGTGTCGGCGAGCGACCAGTCTACGCGCTCAAACCAAACCCCTACTCCGACCCCTTGGGACAATCAGACGGTACGACCGCGGAGCCGAGAGTCGAATGTGAGACCACAACAAGCACCCAGAGACCCTCGGGATAGCAGCAGAGATTCAAGAGACAGCAACAATGGAGGAGGAAGCAGTAGAGATAGCAGGGACAGCAGAGACCGAAGTGGCAGATTCACCCAGCAAGGCCCCAGAGCAGGAGGTGGACACAACCGGAACGATTCAGAGGTCACCGGTGCTCCATCGTCTCTTGGTTACCCAGAGACGACAACGAGTGGACCTCCTCGGCGCCATGACTACGACGTCCAGTCTATGGAAACAAGTCTGATCAGCCCTAGAGCAAGCGTCACCAGAAACCCCATACCCGCCCCATCAGTCAGTGTTCGCTCAGAGTTCCCTACTTTGAATCGGTCTCGTCAACAGCAGACCCTTACATGTCTTGTTACCGTGGAGGTTCCGGATAATAAATGGCGACCCGACCCTGATGATATACGAAGCGCCCCTCCCCTGCCTGCTCCTCTACCGCAAGAGACATTTGCTCGACCACCATCGCCAGCACAAAGTGCGCCACGTTTCTACCCCTATGAGCCCCCTGAGGTATTGGAAGAAATTACCGAAGCCCTCAGGAACAGAGTAGAGAACTGGCATGGTCTGGACTTCAATAGGTAAGCAATTTGCTGCACCCTAAATCGAAAATCCTCTAATTCTTGACAGATTCGGCAAACTACGTTTGTACGGGACACTTCGAGTTGGCAAAGACAAGCAGTCATGGCAGGAGCTTGAGTGTTTCTTGTTCGCCGAGATGCTCATTTGTGTCAAGGAGAAGAAGGTCTCCGTTCCTCAGCAATGGGATGAGCAGAATACAGCACGCAAGAACACACGTTGCACACTCAAAGGATCTATCCTGATCAAGAAGCACCTCAATGAGGTTACCGAATCTGGCATCGGTAAAGCCCAATTTGGTCAAACCGAAAAAATCACCTTGTCTAACCTCCGACCTACAGAAGAAAACATTTTAACGCTTAGTCTATCTGTGGCTGAATTGCCATCCTTTCATCTACGTTTCGACAATCGAAATCAGCTGAAGCTCTGGCAACAAGCCCTTCTGGATCTGAATGCGATTGAGGGTTCTCCAATTAGAAGCCCCGACTATGACCTGTCAGAAACAGAGGAAGAAGACTGGCAAAGGGTGTCGAATCCCAAGCGTGTCTCGTCTGTCAACTCATCCTCGTATGGAAACGCACGTTCCGCTACTACTGCCCCAACAGAATACACCACAGCAACTAGAAACATGCGACTTCCCACCGCTGTTCATGTTCCCGTGGATATCGTTGTCGTTATCCCGATCTCATCATCTATGCAAGGTGTCAAGATTAGCCTTGTACGTGATGCTTTAAAGTTTATGGTGCAAAACCTGGGCGACAGAGATCGCATGGGCTTGGTAACGTTTGGATCCAGTGGCGGTGCAGCTCCTCTCGTTGGGATGACAACGAAGACTTGGAATGGATGGTCAAACATTTTGGCATCCGTCAGACCCGTTGGCCAGAAGAGTCATCGTGCCGATGTGGTGGAGGGTGCCAACATTGCGATGGATCTGCTTATGCAACGGAAATCAAATAACCCTGTTGCTTCGATACTCTTGATCAGCGACTCTTCAACCTCCGATGCGGAGAGTGTTGACTTCGTTGTGTCAAGAGCTGAGGCGGCAAAGTAAGTTGACACCACTTCCTCCCAACAAGCACACTCTAATTTGCATAGGATTGCGATTCATTCGTTCGGTCTTGGCATGACACACAAGCCCGACACGATGATCGAGTTGTCTACCCGGACAAAAGCATCATACACGTATGTTAAGGACTGGATGATGTTGCGTGAATGTCTTGCGGGCTGCCTCGGCGCCATGCAAACTATGTCTCATCAGAATGTCAAGCTCAAGCTCCGACTTCCGGAAGGATCACCAGCAAAATTCGTCAAGATCAGCGGCGCCCTTCAGATCACTAAGCGGGCGACCGGCAAAGACGCAGAAGCCTCTCTCGGTGACCTAAGATTTGGTGACAAGAGAGATATCCTGGTCCAGCTTGTCATCTCTCCCGATAACGCTTCCCAAGAGCAGCTACCCCAAGATCCTTGGGAATCAATTGTCTCAGGCCTCGAGGCTCTCGGTGGCCCCTTGGACAAGGAGGATGAACGTACTGTTTCAATCGAAGAGGTTCCTCTCATTCAAGCTGATCTAACTTGGGGCGACATTCTTCGCGACGGAACATTGACACACCTTCCTCGGCCATCACTTTTGGCAATCACGATGTTACCCGCCCCCACGAACCAGCAGAAGAAGTCGCAATGGCCAAACACCCCTCCAATTCCTCCACATCCCCTCGTTGTCCAGCGCAGAATGGAATTGCTCACTTCAGACATGCTTACTCGGGCCCTGACTCTTGTATCCCGTGGTCAACACGAACGCGCACAGCATCTCCTGAGCGAAACACGCTCTATTCTTAAGGGTCTCGGCAAAGGTGGGCTTCCACCGATTCCTCCCGCCCCAAGTACGATGAAATCTCCAGAGAAGTCATCTGCCAATGACAATTCATCCCCGACTTCCACCACCACCCCAGACCGCCGCAATACTCCATCACCAACATCCGCTCACACTCCTTCAGCTCCACGTGCGCCATCGATTCCACGCCATCACTCAAATGACGCTCTCTCATTAAACTCTTCCCCAGGTATAGATCCAACAACTGTCTCGGCTCTCGATGCGGAGTTGGAAGCCAGTCTAGAATGGATCAACCATCCCGCCGTGTTCGGTCGGGATAGCAGGAAAGCCGTTCTCCAAGCCATCGGCGTCATCAGCAGCCAGCGCGGATACACCTTCCGAACTCCTGTCGAAAGTATCTGGGCTGGTCGCGTGGGAGGCGTCAAGCGGTTGACGGAGCGAAGCCGCGAATGGCGGGAAGAAGGCGGCGGCGAAGTTGGTATCATGGAGGAGAGCTAAGAGATCTCTCTCGTCCCCTCTATCCATCCGATAATACGAAGAGCTTCTCATTTCTCAAATTTCCTATCTTCAACACCGGGATCGGATTGAATCGAATGTTTTTTTTTTACGCCATATACCACAAATAGGAATTGTTTCCCTCACGACGATATGGCCAGGCCGGTTTTGCGCATTTCTTTTTTATGTTATGTTACTCTTCCTGGAAACCTTTACACTTCTGTACCATAGTTTATGAAAGAGGATGCGAAGCGTATGGGCATTTTGGAAATACCCTTATATTTTGTTTTGTTGGTTTTCTGCCATGCTGGTTAATCGGTTTTCCTTGGAGAGGTTGTGTGATGCGTATGTTATGCGTATGTCTGTACCCATTTTGGAGGCTTAGGTCCTGGCATTTGGGATGATTTTGGGCGGGCCAGGGATTGGAACATGGATGGGTTCGGATGGATGGATGATTTGGAAGGGAAAATGTACTTTATGTTCATTGGTCTTTGTTGATGAGGAGGATGAAATGGGTGGGTAGATAGATGATTGATCTGGGGAATATTAGGAGTTCAAGATTTAAGATTCTGAAGTTATGAGTTTAGTTGTCCTTCTGTGTGGCTTTGTGATTCTGTACCGCGTTTCTTGTTCGTGGTGCCAAGTGCTGAATTCTTCTTGAGTGCGACGGAATTGGCTGCTTGGTGTAGTTTTCGATGCGTTTCATAGGTAATGGATTCATTCTGACTATAAATAGAACTTAGGGAGCTCCGCCAAGGGCGCCAAATCTATCTTGGCGGCTCTAGTTCTACCTCAGCCTCAACCTCAGGAGTTTATAAATAATTCCACCCACAACATCTGGGCGCGCAACCATATAATATCAACTATATTATCAACCATCTACCCTCCATAGGTTTTGCTTTTACTTTTATTCTATTTTACCTCATATCATACTCTTTCATGGCATCAAGAAATTCTACACACCTCGAGCATGTCCCCAAAAATTGGCTCCTGGCATGCATTGCCGGCCACACTCGGAAATCATCATCTAGTTAGCTGTTTACAATATCGTTTCCGTACTCATTTCTTGCATACTAGCAAGCCCCTTTTTCTTCAAACGGGTACATAGTCTTCAGGATATCATTGGAAAATCCTTTTGTCGCATTTCGCCACGATTCCGAGTTCTATATGCAACCGTCCTGAACGCGGAGACTGAAAGTACTCCTTTACATCAATGATTCTGAGCGTCGTCGGCTCTATCATAATTTCGCTCTCAGCACCATTCTTCACAGCCCTCAGCATATACATCCGCCACCATCGCCAAGCAGATCTCTGGATCCTGGTGCAGCAATGGGCTACGCGACCGCGCGCGACCTGTTTACTCTATTTTGCTCAACTGCTCTAGTGGCGCTATCATGAGAAATCTCGTTCTGCCCATCACGCGAATAACGCTCTCTTTAGTCTTGGCACTGCCATGGTTGCGGACTTGTTCGTTGGCGCGCTGGCGATTGTTGCTCTTTGAGACGAAGCGAGTGGCTGTGGACCGGTCGGACAATCCCTTGGAGGAATATCAACAGTGGGATAAGGAATACACGAAGCAGCCGACTGTGGGTGTGCAATTGCTGCTTTTTGGAACGCTCTTTGGGATTACCGTCGTGGGATTTGGCCCGGTTGCACTTACCTGTCTTTGGATGATAATGCCGTCAGAGTTCCCCACCGTGTTTCGCCCTCGGGGTTTAAAAATTGATATGAGGGTATGGAAAGGGGTTTGTGGGTTGATATTTTGGATTGTTTTGGTTCACGCATTTGCGGGCAGTTGGGTTCTGTGGACGGGGTTTCTGAGACTTGTTGCGCTCGATCAGTACCGTGTGGAGGGATCGTTTGGGATTGATGCTATTTATTGTCTATTGCCTGTAGTTTTAGGACTCTGGCGTATGGCTTGGGCGATCCGCGGTTAAACAATTAGGGGGTTTCTAAGACGGAGTTCAAGCATAGTGAGACTTGTAATCATCATAAATTAAGAAAGCTTATGAATGTATTAGCGTTGCAATTCCAGATCAGACGCATTGACCCTAACCTTTTCTATGGATCGCACGCAAGAACCTTCAACTTACCCCATTTGAATAGTATACCGGTGTGGCTTATAGATATGGCTGACATGCCACGGTTATTCCTATCTGGTGCTATCTCTGGCCGAGGTACAGCTGCGACGTTACAGGGCTAGATCTTATAGGACGTATGAGAAATTATTCGATACAGGATAATGTTATTCTCGAAACGGTACTCTAAGATTTTAAAGGTCTTAGGTGTCCCAAAGCCGTTGATGGACACAACTAAGGGCGAGGGCGAGTCTTGGGCGTGCTGGGTGCAACGGGAATGCTACAGGCCATGCTACAGGTCATGTTACAGGGAGCAGGGCCTGTAAGGTATTACTTTAAAGTACTAAAGGGGCGTTGCGTCTACTAGGTATTATGCTTATAGGGCGTTCTTGTTCCTGGTGTCCTCGTTCCTGGGCGTTTCTCGTTCCTGTCGTCCGCCGCTGCGCGGCCCACACCTGCTTGTACTGGTTGCGGGTTACGGGTTACGGGTTACGGGTTGCGCGACTAGGTTTGTGAGAGTGTTTCGGGCAGAGGGTTTGTGTAGTGGGGAAGGGGGCCGGTTTTGAGGATATACTTTTTAAGAGAGCGAGACGGGGGCAGGTGATAGGGCGGCTAACAGGGGGTTTGACCGTGCTTCACTGCTTCTTATCCTTAAAAAACCGGGAGCGAGTAGGGTCGCGCGATGGCACACAAGAAAGTGTAGGTTTCAGCAAAAATGTCAAGAAATCGGGCCCCTTAACAATAGGGAATAGGGCGCTAGTTCTAGTTTTAAGGTAGATGATAATTGCAAGTATGCTAGGAGTATACCTAAAGATGAGTGGACGCCAATTTAGACTCTGGATTTACTTTCTGAGGATACTTGACGCTTTGGAATAGCTTCCCGGATTGATGTAAGGGTGTTCTGACCATCTCTCCTGTTATATGCATCCTACACTTAACCTATGACCCTTGTAGGTAGGTAACCTAGGTTCGACCTATAAATCTCGACCTAATGCCGAACACTGATGACAGTGTTCTTTACCTCTTCACATATCTTTCATCACCTGAATCGGTCCGAGCTATATTGTGGAAGGCATGGTCCTGGATTATAAACGGTGGACTACGGGCTCGTTTAACATTCTGGTATCTGAATCAATCATAGCTCTATATAGCCTCTCTCGATCTGTCTGACATAACAATAATAGGCACTGGCTGAACCATCTTGCCCTCTTCACTGTGATCCATCTCCGTATACTCGCGATGTACTACCTCTCCGCCCAATTTGCTTTTAAGGGCCATTTTCATAGAATACCGACTCCACTCCATTACCAGTGCAGAACTACCCAAGTTGGATTTCAAACGCAAAGCCCCTCTCTCACCAAGAGAAAAAGTCTTCCCAGTCGCTATGGAAATTTTTTCCAATTCATCTATTAAGCTCTGGCGGGTACTCCTGCTTTCGTCACGAGGGTTCCCCTGGCGCAAAGGAGCAAACAGAGAAGAATGCGGAATTATGGCAGAAAGTAGAGCCGAGTGTCCAGTTCCGCCACACGAAACACCATTGAGGTGTTTGAATTCCAAACACGATTCTCCAAAAGCGACCATAGCGCATTCGGTGGCAGTATCTTTGAGCAGTCCAATCCAGCTATGTTCTTTGGAGACCATGGTTGCAAGTTCAGGCTTCGGCGTACACATCGAGGACAGAAAGACCCGTAAGTTATCTTGCCTGTCCACACCAGTTTTGCTTAGCATCTTGAGGCCAAGCATGACTGCGTAGTCAAACTTCTCCTTGAACTGCGCATCAAGTAGACGCTTGGGTCGGAGCGTATCTTCCAAGGTCAGAAAATGTTCCGTGCAGTAACCAGGAACTCGCCAGTTGAAATCTCGCAAGAGATGGTGCATGCACTCCAAGCGCAGGATCTGTGCGAGAGATACTCGCTGAGCGTTGTGTGTACACATGGATACCTCCACGCCATGTAGATCCTCGAGGAGTTTGGGGTCCCGGATTTCCGGTTCCATGGCCCAGATCTCGATAAGAATGTCTTTGAGACTCTGTCCAGGAACACGTTTGTACTGTCTCGTTGCGCTCATATTTACTCCGCTATATCCTACTTGGAGTTGATATTGGTTGGAGTCATTATAGTGATAGGGTTTTGATGCTCCGACTATACACAACCTTCCGGCTTCCCTGAGTTGTGTTCTGACTTTGCTAATTGGGACTGAACATCTTTGATTCACGGTCCAAGGCTCAAGAGAGACTGAAGCAGATGAACTGTTGGTCGGCGCTCCAATTAGAAGCTGCTCCTTACCGTCAAATGGAAGGTATTCGTGCTTCATTCCTCGGTCAAGCGCATCTTCGGTGCCATCTTCCAATTCTTCGTTGCAAATCCAATGGCAAAATCGTTCCTCTATCAATTCGGGAGACGTGAGCGGATCGTGTTGCCACTGAACAATTGTACCGCTGCCTACAACATACGCGGAGTACTTATCGGGGTTGTCCTGGTCTTTCAACTTCCAAAGTGGCCCCCAGATGTCACTGAAGCTTTCAATAGTCGTCGAGATATAGAGTGGTAAGATTGGCTCGCAGTCAGGCGGACAAAATACCCAGACACTTCTTCCAAGGTGGAAAGCGTCTAGACACTGGAGGTTGCATCGTCGAATATTGGCGGAGCGTTTTTTAAGCTCATCTGAGCAGTCCTCGAAAGGCGCAAGCAGAGAAACCGCCTTGTCCGTTGGAAAAGCATTATCTAAGAAATCACTGCAATGAGCGCCAGCGAAACTAGCAACGGCCAAGTCCAACATTAAGACGAGGGACCTTAGTACATTTACCTACAAGTTCTCATTGTCAGCTCTGCTCAATAGAGAATGTCTATGAGCTTTGAAAAATTGGAACGGTCAGACAACTCAAATTTTCTTTCATGCAGGTTCCTCCCAAAAGTTCCAAACCGCATGAGATATTTGGAGTTGGAAATAGAAGCGTAGAGAATGTACGTACAACTCCTAAATCGAAACCGGATAGAGATTCTGGATCGATTTGAAGTAAACTCTGGCAATATCGTTTGACCATAGTTGTGTTTAGAAAATCGAATCGACAGTCAATGTCCGACAAGTTTTTCGATCCACTTGTATTCAGTACCAAAGACGCACTATCTCGGAGAATGTACTCCAGCTCATACACCAATGTTATTAAATCCGTGATTTCGATAGGCACTATTATCGCAACATTCTGGCGTCTCCTATCAAGAATGATGATAGAGAAACAACCCGTACAGAAGTTGAATTGTTGGAGCAACTTCAAGTTGAGGAATGTTCTTAGTATGACATTTCGACACATTCGAATGGCATTGAGATAACTAGGATCAACATCTTCATTTTGGCAAATCGCCGTTATCTCTTCATCGGAGGTATTCGTGGGGTCTTTTGCGAACGAATCATCGGAAAGTCGATTTGGTATGACATCCAGTAGCTCGGAAGGTATGGGCGGATACGGGATGTAGTCTTCGAGCGTAAAACTCTTGTTGACTGTAACCGATGAAGGTCTATTGAAAATCCATGACTCGTACATAGAGATAGTTGAGTTGCCACAGACTCTTTTTTCAAGTTCTTGCAGAGACGCGATGTATTCGCTGGGGCAACGGAGTCTCGACCGGAAATCATCTATCTTGAACCTCTGATTTGGCACACTCTGGGGCTTGGCTTCATCACGCGGATCTCCATCGACCGTTGTTTGTGTGCTTGCAGTCCCCAAGACAGATTCATCAAGTCTTTCAGTTGATAGGTCATCGTCAGTTTCTCCGTATTGCGCGTCTTCTAATGCTCTCAGCGCGACCGCACTCGTGATTTTGATCCCTTGCTGCGCGCTAAGAATCCTCACAGAGCTATCCCCGCGACGAGTTTGCGCTGCCGATGATTCAGAACTGCTAGACCAAAGTAGTGTCTCTTTTTGGTACTGGCTGTGCCTTTCGCAAGCGTAACCGATCAACACTGTACGCTCTTGTATCGGATGGCCCTGTTGCCCATAAGCACCACACAAATCGATGTTGTGCTTGTAGTATAGACATCTGCAGATGCTATATCTCTCCACAACGAGGTAGCACATAGTAGCGGCTATGCTGTTGCGGGCCTGGAAGTTTGTCAGAGTGTAAGCGTTTCGTTCCTCGGTTTGAACAATATTTGGACTGAAAAGACAAGAGACCTTTTGACTTATAGGGTTGGGGCTATGCATGCAGGAATCATGTGGCTGTGCAGTGACTTCCGTCGAAGTGCGTTGCATGTGCCTCGCCCAATCATGAGCCAGAGACTGGAAAATAAGAGGAAGAATGGTGAATACCAGTAATGCAGAAGACGGGCTAACGTTAGACCGCGTGGGCATCAGGTAAACGCAGAAGATGAAGGAGCGCGAGGCAACGAAAGGTAAAGGTTCTGACGGTGCCTGAAAGGGTTCACCAGCCATACGCCCACACCACTCAACTGCTCAGAACCAAATTTGGCCACAACAATGCTATGGTTTTGCGGGAGATAAAGACTATTTTAGGTTATTTAGAATATTTTTCTTAATCTGTCAAGGTTTTGGAATTTTCTGAGCACTTTGAAAATTCATATTTTTAAGTGTTTGGACGAAGGCTGAAAGTAGGGCGTTGAGGGGTAGTATTATTCGGAGGACAAAAACCTTACAGCCTAAGGCATCAGCAACTTCACCACCAAAAATCTCAAGACCCCACACCAAGCTCAGTTTTCGCCGCTTTTAAGGTCTCGCAAAATAACTTCGAAAAATTAATTTACCGGGCGCAAAGTATAATCAATCGTACAACACAACCACAATATTTTAAAAATTTAAAAGTACGGTTTGAATCGCAAAGCTAAAGCTTATAATAATTAATTATTTAATTATAAATCCTGTCGCGTTGCAATGCGTAGTGTAAACATGAATTGAAAGCAATGCGGGGGTAGGATCCGCTTGTTAAAGTGGCGGGGCCTTGGCAAGATTTCTCGCTTAAGTGACTGGAACAGGGAATTGATGCCTCAGGTTTTTGTCCTCCGAATAATACTACCCATCATTCACCAGATTGGGCGGCGGGTGATGCCCAATGCACCCACCTTCTCCCACGCATCAGCTTCCTTCAATTACCTGAATGGCAGTGCCAGGCAGACCTGTTAGGCTACCCAGTGAAGGGGACCCGTCTTTGGATAATGGGAAGCAAGGGTGTGTGTAACATCAGTCACGGTTCTTATCACGACGTGGAATCCTCCGTATTCTGTTCTATGTTGTTTGATAAAAGACTCGAGTCCTCCAATTGCCAGCTCGCTACGAAAAGAGCTTCTGTCTTTGTTTCTCCTCCGCCTAGAAGCAGACTACCACGCGCACTGAGAGAACTTCTTGCGTAAGGCCAACAAAGGCATTCGGTTCAGAAATCTAAGGCTCACAATCATATTCATGATGCCCAGCGGGTCCAGGTCTTCAAAAGGAGGCAAGAAAGTCCAGGATGACAAAGGTCATGAGAAGGAATATTACAAGAAGAAGTAAGACCTTTTCTTACTAAGCATTGAGATTTCATTAACACCAAAAAAATTCAGAAAGAATGAGCCATGCCCTAAGTGTGGTGGACACTGCACCTCTGGTGGGTGTACTTCTGGTGGTCCAAAGTACACTGAACCCGACAATGGTGATGAGTCTAGAAAGAAAAATTACGAACAAGACGAAATGAAAATACATAAATATTGAGCGTGGTATAATTAATAGTAGAAAATTAGGAGTTTCTCCCAATGGAGCCTGTATGTTAAAGTGTTCTCATTAGGATTCCATAAAAGGACCCAGAATCTCCGTTACACAAGCTTTGTCTATGGATTGTCACCAGCGAAAAATTGTTCGTGAAAGGTAATTTAGAAGAAACTTAGATGCCTAAGCTAACCTCATCTAAAAACTCACATTGCTTGACTAGCTTTGTTGGGTATGTTTTGTCGAAGGTGGGCTGAGAGGGTTTTAATATTCGTGAGGGTGGCGGGCCGTAGCGGCAGCGCAACACCATGCAATGCACTGAATCGGGCCTATGAACTTATCCCATCCAGCTCCCATGTGCCAAATTGTGAGTGCCTTACAAAAGTAGGGCGTCGCCAGAGCAACGAACAGCATTTGATGCATTTTGTGCAATTTATGTGTGCGTACAGGGCAATTTTGCTCTGGTAATCACAATCTTAATGACCCCTCTGCCCCACTTTTGTAAGGCACTCACAATTTGGCACATGGGAGCTGGATGGGATAGGAATCTGATCTAAAAGTTTTCTATCATGTGAGGTCGAGGAGAGGTACGAGTATGAGGCTTCGCATGACTCTGTCTCTGATCAACTAATCAAGTCAATTTTATTAAACAAGAAGGAATTGGCCTATATTTTAGATTTCCGAAATTTACATTCGAATGAGACTCACCAAACCATGAATGCAGCCAGTAGAGTCTCATCACCTATATCCTTTTGATATTCAGCTCTGTTGCTACGCTGTGCTGCACAGGCTTGGTCTCTTTAGCGAGAGATTCGAGAACTTGATCCACGATATTCCCTGAACCAGGTTCGAATATATTACACATATACTTTATGGATTAAAAGGAGGATTAAGGATCCCTTTTACTTTCAAATAATGTGTGCTCACTTGACTAACCTATACGTAGCACAAGGTTATGAGATTTAATATCTAATCATCTTCTCAAGTTATGAATTTGGAAAGTATTCGTTTTCTAGGAAAGCGCCATTATAAATACCATGGAGTGCGCTCTATCTTTCCCTGTAGCACAAATTTGATATTTCTCGAGATCAAATTGAAGGTGTATGTTGCTATGTGGAAACGAGTGTTCTATGATTTAAGTTCTTGGAACTTAGGGTGTCTCTACTTGATCGAGCTTGGGCACCTTGGGGGAGGGGCCCTCTCGCTTCTTTCTGTCGGATAGATTTGAATATCTTAAATGTTGAGCTTTTCTGAGAATAAAGCTGTAGTAAGAATTGACTGGCATGAGTAACTTGTGGATTTTGTGGTTGAGCTTCATGCAAAGATATATTGTTTGGGAAGTGTTTACGGGCGCTTGAATTCTCGACGAATTGTTACCCAAATGAAGAAACAGTGCATGCAAAAACGCGTTGCATGGAGGGAGCCTAACCTGATTTCATCCTATGTAGTACTATCTCAGTATACACTTGGATAACAGGGCGCAATAGTGCCACCGTAGGTATACCATTACGGAAGTAGATCAAAGTCATGGTCATGCTGCCCCTGAAGGTAGTCATAATCATCCGGCACCCACTCAACACAAGGTACTAAATTTCCCCACTCAATCTTCCCTTTCAAACTCTCAGGCAGCAAAAAAGTCTGTTTAGTTCTATACCAAGCCGGAAAATGTATCGTAACAAGCATAACCCTCACAACATCCGTGCGATTTGGCATCCCTGCATGCCACAACCTCAAATCTCTCACAATAAGTGATCCCTTAGGAAGAGTTGGCTGCACCGGCGGGCTGATCTTCCTCCTCCTCTCTAAGATACTGGTAGGGATTACCGACCCACTTTTCTCGACCTCTGCTTGCCAGCTCGTGTCCAAGTGACTGCCAAGCCACATTTCCGTAGATCCATGTTCGGGATCAACAGCAATCAAATTGACATTAATACAAAACCCAAACGGCATCTTGGGGAAATCGAAATGCACATCTAAATGTACGGGCTGGCGTTTTTCTGCCTTGAATGCAGTGTTTGCGCTCTGGAAGCGGAGGCGAGGATTGGGACCCAGCATGCATTCCGTGATAGCTGTTGCGAACGGGTTGGCGATAATTTCCGGGAAGACGAATTCTGGGTCTACAATGGCATCTTGCTGGATGTTTCCTGTGCCCAGGCCGAAGTTGTGGTGTGTTGTTGAGCGATCGTAGAGAGTTTGGGCCTCAGGGACCATGCGGGAGTTTAGGCCGTCGAGATGCGTGGTTGAGATTGCGTTGTTGAGGACCAGCACGCCATCTCGATGGAGAGCTTCGAGAGCTTCTTGAAGATGATGCGAGGTGAGTTGTTTGGTTTGGAGCTCTTCTGGAGAGAGGGTAATTGTGGTAATGGCAGGAGTGGGGGCGGGCATGGCGGGGTCGAACTGCTGTTACAAAAGCCTCTTACGCACACGATTGATTGAAATTGTGAGGAGACAAGATCCGTCTATTGAATATAAATTTATCTCGTCTCATAAAGCACAAGTTACAATGCCAAGGTGTCAGTAACTTCCCCATTGACTAACAAGAACATTTTGATCGGGATGGGAGATCGACAGGCAAACCTTATTTGAGAATGCCGAAAAGGATCACCGAGACTTCGCATCAGCTCCGTAGCAATGCATATTTGATTCTTGAAAATGGTCTTCTTTATCTTAATACCTTCCCTAATAATCTCTCAATCAAAAAGCTCAATAATTTTTATGAGTTTACTTGCGCTGAAAGTTCTGTTTAATTGGAGGATTTGTGTGGATTCGCAACCAGACGCACGCCATAACCGGGGACTTTTCAGAGATTGCCGGAAACTTCACCGACAACGGAATGAAAGAGCAGAAATCGGCCTTCTGATGACATTCTGATACTTTGACTAATTCGGCTTGCAGCATGGTCAAATTCTTGGAGTGGATAATTATCCACAAATCGTGCAAACCAGTGTTCTTATCAAGGAGTCACCTTAAGTTTGAGAAGACCGGTGTCAGGCATAACTTCTATTTTAGCAATGGAAGCAATGTCCGTGCTGAGATGATGATTGCCAGAGTGGATAATTAAAACCTTAGCTAATCATCAGTTCCAATCTTGAATTAATGTACAAGCCGAGGACAAAGGTTGTCGAATTTCACGAAAGTCAACAATTCCGCACCTGAACCCCTAACACCGAGCCCAGATACCGAGTACATGTACATAAAGACGGCCGCGAATCCCAAAACTTCCGAGAGGTTGAAGAAGTCAAGATCTCCTGACCAAACAGAACAACTACAGCGAGCACCTTCTCCGCGAGTAACGGAAACCCCCGATTGAACGGGAACGGGGTAGCTGGACGAAATATGATTGGTTGAGAGAACGAAAGGAGGAGCTAACCCTGTCCGGGTTACTGCTCACTTATCAGCTCGGCCAATGAGAGGTACGACTTCTCAAATAGGAGTATGCTCGATTGGTAGAAGGATTTTGAGATATGTCATTTCATGGTTACATAAGATTAGTAGATCAAAAAGGGGAGATGGATCAGATGCAAGATTTACGCCACGTGGGTTATCTTCTTGTTATATAGGATTCTCTGTCCTGCTCTTCCTCACCTTCTTCTTGGTAAGAATGTCATCGTCCGAGTGGTTATATCACACAGTTTTCCCGCCTTTCTCTCCAAATTTGATCATCAGCTCGTTACTTGTTTATTTTAAATTAAAAATTAGCTATTCACTACGGGACCGGATAAGTCTTCCCATCGTTACCTCCACCCAAAGAATCCTTCCCCCGGGACCACAAGCACTTTCCAACCAAAGAAAGCTTTCCACAATTTCAGTCATCTCCTCCCACGTCCCAATCTTCAATATTTTCGCCACAATCGAGATGCTCCTCACGAACCAGTCCCTCTCCTTCGTGTCCGAAGCCGCAATACCACCGAGAACCAGAATCCACAGCAACGTTTTTGGATAATGTCGCCGACAGCTATCAAACTTCGAGGCCTCGAGGAGTTGTTGTAAAACTTCTGCTAGCTTGTGGAAGTGACCCGAGAGGGCGGGGAGGGGGAATGTGACAGCCGCGCTGTATATGAAAGCTGCGTGGCGGATGGACTCGTACAGAGCGATACTCTTTACTTCATCTTCGGGGACGAGTAGTTCGTCACCGGAGGGAAGAGACATGAGGCTGTGTTGGACAGAGTTCCGTCTATCGATAAAAGGTGTAAATTCTTTGATTGGCTTTGTTCCTCGACAATGGCAATCGATTATTATGGTCAAGTCGACCATTGATTGAAGTACTTTCGCCATCTGTACACTGACTCCAAAGCATTGGAGGTCTGGGAAGGCACGCCCGAGTTTCGTGAGAGGGTACCTGAAGCTTTCGTCAATTTCTAAGCGGCCGAACTTCAAGGTGCGGTTGAGGAGTGGCCAATGTGGTTTTGCAAGACGTTTTGTCGCTCCTAGAATATCAGCACTGGGAGAAGAGTATTGTCAGCAAGCTTGTGGAGGGTTCTAGTTGGAATCAAATCGACTCACTAAGCCACAACTTCCGCCAAACCAACTAATTTAGTCTTCTCCAGTCCACCTTGCTGGTCTACCAGATTGCGCAAAGCCAATACATGCGCATGAATATGCGATATACTCCCATATACATCAAGCCACTGTATGCTTGTAAGTGGCGAGTTGAAAGGCGATTGAATCTTCTTCTCCTTTATGTTGTTCGCACATGTCTCAATCTCGTTTGTAGACAGAGCAAGAATCGCCAAAATCAAGTCATCGATGCACATCTTTTTACCCTCCTTCAATTCTTCTTGGACTAAGCGCATTGTTTGGATCTTGTGGTACAAGCGGATTGGGTTGTCGATTTGCATTTGGGGGCCTCGGAGGACGTCTCGATGTACTTGAGCACCGAAGAGCATGGCATGCATGGTTAACGGTCTGGCGTTGCTTGCCGCGAACCATGACGCGGCAATATTAGGAAGCCCTTCAGACTTTTTGTAGGGTCGGAAAGCAGGCCATATGACCATGTAAGCTGTAGATATGACGTGGTCAGTAGTCGCACTTCAGGTGAGGCTCACGTCTAAGTATTGACTAAAGGATATGTACTTACAATGGTCCATTAGCTCGTGAAGAAGGGGAACAGTATCTGTATATGCGGGTCGAAAAGGATCGACCCGTCCAGCCCCCAAGGGACTTATTGGACTCCCTATATCAGAAGGGTTCTGTGACGAATGGCGATTGCTCTGACTACTTCCACTAAAATCAAGCTCCTTCTTGCTATCGCTCTGAGGTAAGCTCCTTGGCTGTGGTCTGCTCGATTCTCGGGAAGTGCTCGAGGAAGGTCCATCAGACTCAGCTTCCCCAGAGTCGAGATCCGAATCTGATTTCGCTGCCACGACTTTCCTGTACTTTCCTTTTGGCTGTAATTTTTGGGATCTCTGCTGCTGGCGAAAATTCTTCATCACAGTCTGTCGAATGATCTTCTGATTCTTCTTCTGCTCCGCCTTGGAGGGAACATTCACGCTGACCGTTGTGACGAACTGCAAATGGATTTGACCTCCGCTCGCCTCCTTTCCGCACTTGCTATGGCTGGTGTTGGCAAGTGCCTCGTGCTCCATATTGATGATCGCATCTATCGAGCAAAGCTCATTACCTGGACCTTGGGCAAGACATAATATTTGCATCAAGATCTCGCGTTTGGTGAGGTGCTGAATATGCGGTCGATGTCGGTGTGGGGCGTGAGAGCGTGATTGGATCAACCACAGGGAGGGGTTGTGCACAGCCCGACTGTACATGTCTAAACTCCATTGGCAAGCAAAGTCCGCCGCCGGGTCCTTCCTCAAAAGGGATTGCTTGGTAATCGAGAAGTTAAAAGAACGTTCCTTAGTATCAAAAGGAGTCATGCGTTCGGGTGGATGAAGACTTCCTTTGCCATGCTGTTCGGTGCCCCGCCATGCAGCCGGGTACGTTGTATCTCAGCCGGACAGGGGACAGCCGACTCCGACCGAAGGATACCGGCATCCGCATCATCCATTTTGTAAGCCACTTCTAGTGCGTGTCAGCAATGTGCAGATACATTGGCTTTAACCGATCCATCTCCCTATGGGTATTAATCATCTTTTAAGGTCTTCTGTCTCTTGGAAGTATTGGTTTAATCTTTTTATAGTGTTGAAGGCCGGTGTCCCGCCCTTCTTTCAACCTTGTTTTCTAGGCCTAGTTTGTAGAGTGACGTCTACAAATATATGGAGCTGCAGTTCTGAAACCCATGTCCTGAGTTTCGTAGAACTTGCGGGGGTGATGCGGGGTAGTAAGTAGTGGATGGGAAGGTCGAGAGTTGACCTCAATACACTTACAACACTTTCAGGCAACAATTGGGAAAGAATGTCCAGTCATAAATTGGTAGTTTCGTTCTCGTATATCTGTCCTTAAAGCAATTTTTTCAAATTATTAATCATCCGGCTACCTGCAAGTTGGGTGGTATCTGACGCGCTTGCTGACGGCATCATCAGTTCCCATGATTCCATCTTCAGCAACAATTCCCGGTATCCTTCTACAGCAGTCTAAATTTGCTTAATCCCTGTCATTAATCTCCAGAAAGTAATGGAAGCCCACTTTCGACGCCTGCCACTGCGGGTTGTCGAACTGATAACTCAACATCAAGCCGCCTATTAAACTGCAGCCCTACCCAGAATCCTGCAGCTCCCATGAAATAAAGGTGACCACAATGCATCTGAAGTTACATAGAGGCTTTGGAGATCGGTGTCGCCGATAGCAGCATGGAGCGTAAGGTCAAAAAGGGAGAATGCGGATGCTGCAGCTCACGGAGATAAGATGTTCTGTTTGGTGACTCTTCTCGGAACGCATTTTTGTTCTCTCCGTCCCAAGACTGTCCAAACGAAACGGAGATTGATGTTGGGTGTTTTGGGTGAGAAGTGTACCAGACAGTCTTTGCTCTCTCGTCAAACTTGGTCACATCTTGGGAGAGCACACATTCTTTCCCGAGTTATTTCCTTTCTGAGACGGACCTTGGCAGTGGTAATACTCTCATCATTAGTATCTCTTTACACATTTTTTTCAACTGTTGTCGCAATGAATCCGGAATTTGAAACCGAAATTACTTCTCAATGAAGTTTGTTTAGTTTGGAAAGCAGAGAAGACTATTTGACTTAGCGGTACTCACCTACACCCAGTAGGGAGTTGCTTGAATGGGTTTCTACCGGTATGCTCAGACTTTAGAATCTTTTATAAATTCCTCCGGAGATTATGAGTGAAGCGTGGATGGCGGTTAAATTCGCCAGGCTAGATCAACTTCACAAGTCACGTGGTATCAAAGAGAACCATGGTTCGACTAGCGGTCACGAAGATTCATACAGCAAGCCTAGTACGAACATATAATAGTCCATTTCAAAATGTTTCTTGGGAAACACTAGCGGCTGGTCATAAGGCTAAACTTCTCAGTCCAAATCAGATTAAAACGCCGCTCTGCAATCTACCAGCCAAAACGCTGCAGCATTCTTCTAAAATTCGTCCTCAAGCTTTCTACCTTTCGATTGACAGAACTTCAGCAAATGTTTTGGTCTCACTGAATAATCGATCAGACCTGGCAAAGGTCGTTGAGCTCGTCACAAGAATCCAATTTCACATCCAATTTGCGTAGCAACATCTTAACATTGTCCAAACCCACCATGGAAGATTTGAACGCCAATCTAGCAGTCTCTGAGACAAAAACAGAGAAGTTAGAGGCTCCAAGACCAACAAGGGCTCAAAGTCTTCCTGTCCCTCTCGCACGAGAATTAGGACTGACTCGAGAGAACCTCGAGCAGCACAACAAATGTGTGGGAGGTTTTGAATGCCCTGTTCGGGAGGACGATTTAGAGCCGTGGACTCCATTTTCGCGGTCCGTCACTCATGTGGAGTATAAAGGAAGTATTGGAGGTGTGCTTATGGAGAGACAGCACGCTCGCAGAGGCAATCAAGGTGGTCATCCAGGGGCAGCACCACGAGCCACGATGAGCAGTCAAATCCAGAAAGCAGAGTCGATAATACAAGTCTAGCATTCGACGCTGGAGCGAGTTATCAGAGACTTTTGGGGGGAGTAGAGCTTGAGGGCGACGAAGGCCTCGTAGATCGAGACGGACGGAAACCAGGCCAAGTACGACATGAACATTACTATTCACAACCTGTCAAGGATTCAAAGAATGCTAAAATCTGAATGTCACAAGATTTATCCGGCATCAGGCAACAACGCTCTGAGCTTGCCTATGTAGAGAGAATATCGAGGCAAGAAGAACGAACAACTCAACTGGCTCACTTCATCAGCTTGCTGGCAAAGTCAATTTACCAGGAAAGTCAGGCTCTAATCTCATCCTCACTGATTTTTTATTAGTCTCCGGACTTTAGCAGCTGCTGCTTCAACCTGAGTTGAGGGCGAGCGTTTCTGATCAGAGTCCGAGAGAAAGCCTGAGCATAGCCACAAAGTGAGCATAAGCACGCCCTAAGTCAGCCGACGCACCATAATGTGTAACTCATTCTGGCATCCTTTGTGCTGCGGCTACAACTTTCTGACTGACTTTATGCCCGGGATATCTGCTACTCGTATGGTTTGTACCGGCGCTAGTTTTGATTCTTACTTGTCAAAGAGAACGCAGCTACAGGGTTTCCCAAGCCAAACGCCCAAACCCCTCAACGCCGGGTAGTATTATTCGGAGGACAAAAACCTGAGGCATCAATTCCCTGTTCCAGTCACTTAAGCGAGAAATCTTGCCAAGGCCCCGCCACTTTAACAAGCGGATCCTACCCCCGCATTGCTTTCAATTCATGTTTACACTACGCATTGCAACGCGACAGGATTTATAATTAAATAATTAATTATTATAAGCTTTAGCTTTGCGATTCAAACCGTACTTTTAAATTTTTAAAATATTGTGGTTGTGTTGTACGATTGATTATACTTTGCGCCCGGTAAATTAATTTTTCGAAGTTATTTTGCGAGACCTTAAAAGCGGCGAAAACTGAGCTTGGTGTGGGGTCTTGAGATTTTTGGTGGTGAAGTTGCTGATGCCTTAGGCTGTAAGGTTTTTGTCCTCCGAATAATACTACCCGTGAATGATCGCACGAAGGGGCTCTAGTTCTAGTACAGTAAAATGTAACAAAGCTTTTTGGAGCACTAAAATGGCTCATTTTTTTTTTTAAAAAAAAAATCTGCGAAGGGCAGAGACGAGGGATGACAATATCAAACTGGTCAGTGGCCCCCTTTTTGAGTGCCAAGCTCCGTTCTTGGATGTATTATTATATTGGTCAGATGAGGCTGGGAAATTGGTATCGCCGATCTCCAGCTTCACGATGTTACACAAGTGTAACCACACTGCGGTTGCTCCACTACTTATCCGCCACGATGTTCCACCCGAGCCGCACATATCCCAGTCGGTGAGTACGTTCGCCCTGTTTTGTGCGGGACGCCCGACATTTCTCATCCTGCCCAGCCTCTCATCTTTTGTATGCAAACACACCAGTCTCTTTCGCACTGACGAAATGCCATAATATTGATAGGCCATACTCGATTGAGTACGCCAGCATCGCAGACTCCTGCTTCAATTGAAAGAACAGCACCGAGCCAGATATTATGGAAGTAATAAACGCAGGAAGTTCAATCCTCTCTTTCATCCAAATCACAAACAGAACTGGTTCTGCAATAGCTCAGATCGTTCAAATATTTCATGATGCCCCTAAAGAATTTGAGCAAATTGCTCGACAGCTGAGTCTGCTGCACTCGGAGCTCCATTTCATTAACAAGCTACAAGGAGAAGCTGGTGAAGAAGACTTGGCCCTTCTCCCTGACGAGGCAAATGATCTACGCAGAGCCCTGGAGCAAGCTCAAACGTTAATAAGTAGCGTTGAGAAGACTTGCAAGAAGTATAAGCCTCAAGGGCAACCGGGAGTTCCAATTCGCCTGCGCTGGGTCCTTCAAGACCAAGCAAAGATGAAGAATACTGTCTCGCAATTACAACAGATCCAGTCCAGTTTGCACACCATATTACTGTTGATCAACATGTAAGTCGCAACGAGTGATCCGATTAAGGGCCCAAGCAAATTAATGTTTAGTCGCATCACCGCTCTATCAAGAAACGCTCTCGCGAAGGCTTCGTCTCTGGCAAGAACTACAAATGCTACCTTGCTTCAAGATGTTGCCGCTATTCGCACAACGCTTGACCATGTCATAAAACAAGGGGAAACGCCAGAGAATATAGTACTCCATGGTCTCGTTACTCGAGATCCACACGACGGAAATCAGTTTTGGAAATCTATGGTTTTCATTGAGCAGTCCTGGCTGTGTTTTCTAGGTATTGAGGCTGTGCTATCAACATACGGAAATGACTATCAAACGACCTACAATTTTTCTGGAAGATATCGATTACAGCTTCTGGGATTGAGGCTGATATGCCTAGATCTTCGCCTGCGTCGATTTCCAATTGCAGGTTTAGGGATCTCGTTTGTATCTGGTGGTTTCAGTGTAAAGAATGTCGTCCCAGAAGATTCAAAGATAATGGTAGCTTGTAAAACGGGTGATATAGTTTCGGTCAAGGAGCTTTTCCATACCAGGCAAGCGAGTCCAAATGATGTTACGCGCGGAAACTCTTCTCCTTTGCAAGTAGGTATATCTCGCAGCTGATAAATTTCACGGATTTTGAGCTTATATTTGTTCAGTATGCCATCGAAAATGGATCAACTGAGCTGGTCCAAGTCATCTTGACTTCTGGTGCTGATGTCAACGTTCCGTTTGGAAGATTCATGACGTAGGCTAAAGACCTCCATAATACTCCGAAGACTAGAAACTAACTATCGTGAAGGAGTCCACTCGAGTGGGCTTTTGCAAGCCGCAAAATCAAAATAGCTCGGCTGTTTATTGCAGAAGGAGCTAGAGTAGACCACATCAGCGCCAAGGGTTGGACACCTGCCTTCAACTTATTTGGGTACCAAAGGATCCATCACACGAACGGTTCATGTTTGGAATACCTGGAACTTTTATCCTCTGCAGCGTTTTCTGAATTTGATATTCAAGACATAGATGGGTGGTCTGCCATGCACACAGCGGCGGCGTTTGGTACCGGAGAGGATATTGCTGCTCTAGTGAAAAGAGGAAGCTCTGTATCTTTACTCACATGTCTGAACTGGATGCCCATACGATGTGCTGTCAGGTTCGGGAATGTTGACACATTTCTTGAACTTGTGAAACACCTACCCCCTTCCTTCATCGAGGAGAAAGATGTTCGAGGCTGGACTTTGCTACATGAGGCCGCAAGCGTGGGTAGTTTGTCCATGTTACAGATTCTTCTTGAACATGGAGCAGACCCACATGCAAAATCGATCGCCACCTCATATGTTGTACCCAGAGGTCTAGAGAATCGGCGTCTGACGCCAGCTGATGTTGCGAGAAATAAGGGCGGTGATGCTTACAAGATATATATTGAGGCATTGAAAACAGCTGGATTCGAGATAACGGTCAGTGAGAAATTTGGCGAAGATGACGAAGGTGATGTTTTCTGGCCGGCGGAATCGATAGGAAAGGAAGGCGAAGAATGATAATATGGAGACATTGAGCATTTTACTAAAGCTATCGCACGCTCAACCCTTAGTGAACTTACCACCTTCCAAAAATAACTATTGTGTTAACGATAGTTCGAGAATGCTCTCAAATCAAAGATCCATTATTATTTGCCTCCCCTTTCTTCCAGTCAAAAAGCACGAAATTGATTCATAAGACCTTACAGACTGCACATTACCTCCCGTTCTAATCTTCAAGCTCTTCGTTCTCCCACTCCTTCGAGTTCTCGAATCTCTCGACTGTCAAGCTCCGGTGTACCACGGCGCTTCGACCCAGATACCGTTCTAGCATAGTTGATTGGTTGCGCAGAATTACTAGCTGCTTCACTTGCCCGTCGCCGATACCGCTGCCAGAGATATAAGCTGATGAGTCCAGCAAGTAACAGAATGGTCAGAGCTATGCCGACACCTAGGCCAGCTGTTGCGCCGGGAGAGAGAGCCGCTGAGCCTGTGGATGGCCTTGAATTCGAGGAGGAGGAGCTAGAGCTCGTTGGTATTACCTCGGTCGTTGAAGCTAAGGGTTGTGACGAGCTACTGATAGTTGCCACTGTTGTAATGGTCGTTGTCGATGTTCCTACTATAGCCGTAGTTACTGACGTTCCTGTAATGGCGAACTTGTAGACAGGATTTCCTGTAATATCGATATAAAATCGGGTAGTAGTGTTGCTGCAAGTGTTATCTGACGGGTCGGAGCTGCAGCAGTAGCTACCGCCAATACAATTGCGTAAAGATACCCCGGCGGCGAAATCTAGGAAAACGAGGAAGGCTTATTAGTTATTACCCTCTTTGGCATTTCCTTGGGCAGGCTTTTTTTGCAGGTATTAATTACTTACCAGGACACAGATAAGAACAGGCGGACGACTCCCATGTCGGATCAGTACATCCATCAATAAACAGCCCTGCTAACTCCGAACTGCAGGGTCCCTGTGGAGTACAAACGTCATCAAGTCTCAAATAACAGCATGCTGAATTGGCCTCCGAAGTGCATGGCGCATAGGGGAACCCCCAGAAAGATGCTTCCGTGCCATTACGGGCATAGCAGGTCGCGATTCCCCCAGCCTTGTTAACGAAGAGTAGGACTAGGAGTACGAGGACTAGAACACAGCTTACAAGCTACCCCCAAAGTAATTCATGGTTATTCTCCAGTAACGCCAATCAAAGCTCTAGGATTAAGACTTGCGATGCATGGATCTGATGCTACGTCCGTCAAAGTGAATGGGCCCACTTCGGCGGCTAATCTGAACACAAGATAACCGTCCTCACTTGCTAAATCGAAGCGGGGCTAACTGCACAGACAACTCAACCGCTCAAACCATAATTTAAGCACAACGAAACTAACATTTGGCAAAAATAGCGTTACATTCAGGCTATTCGAAGTATTCTTTACAATTTGTGAAGGTTTTAGAATTTTCCAAGCACTTTAAAAAAATAAAAAAAATCAACCAGATTTTTGGTGTTCCGACAACCAGGGGGGGGGGGGAAAAAATTCATGGAACGCTAAGCGAGATTCTCACAAAAAGTCAACAATTTCAAAATATTATCCGTTACGCTGCGGCCAGGAACGCCCTGCACGTGACCAAAAATGACCCCTGTTCGCGAGGAACACCAAAAATCGAGTTCTTGTTTACATGTAAATAAAGCACTTAGAACTCACTTCAATACTTGATTTTACCACAACCACAATGCCAGAAGACACTGTTTTTGATCCTACTGATAAAGGAACCCTTCGGTCTAATGCGAAACCAATCCGCAAGAAGGGGGACTCTTTTAAGTCTATGTAATTGCCAAAGTGGGGCTGGGAGATCAATCTACCGGAGGACGTCTCTCCCGACGATCCCATTACCTTATTTACTATATATTATACCCCCGAAATTATCGATTTGATCGTTCAGAACACGAATAACTTTGTACGAGAAGCTCGGAACCCTCAGCACTCCCGTTCGCGAGCAAATGACTGGTATCCGACCTATACCAGCGAGATATATCTCTATTTCGCAATACGGATTTATATGACTATTATAGTCTGCAACGAAATCGCAGACTACTGGCAAAAGACAGAATTTATGCCTACTCACTGTATTTCAAGTTATATGAGTAGAGATCGATTCCAGGAGCTTTATATGCGGGTACGAATTCATGGAGAAGAGGCGCGGGGACCCTACGCTAAAGTAAGTAAGCTCCACTTAATTTATTCTCGAAATATCCTGACGAAATACTGTTCTTTAGGTCGACGCTCTTTCCACCCATTTTCAGAACGTTAATTTAAGAGTATGGAAGCCAGGACAAGAGCTTGTAGTGGATGAAATAATGGTCCGATTTGAGGGTCGATTAAAAGAGACAATAACAGTTCCGAAAAAACCTATACCTACAGGATATAAGGTGTGGGGAGCAGCCCAACGGGGGTTTTTACTCGTATGGAACTGGCATATTCCTGGATTTAAGAACGGACCTGTAGGCGTTCGTACTCCCGTCGCTCTTGGAAGAACGAAAAGAGATGGAAACAAGGGGAACAAAATACAAGCAGTAGTACTGCACTTGATAAATCGGCTCCCTAAACCTCCACAAGGTTCCGGTTACCACCTCTTTCTTGATAACCTCTTTGTTTCTACGAAATTCGTCGAATACGCTTGCTCTCAAGGTATTGCTGTTACGGGAATATGTAGAACAACTGGCGGAGTGATTCAGGAACTGTTGGACCTCAAAAAGAAGGATAATAAAGACGTAATCCCGTGGGGAGAGACGTATTCAATGCTAACTGAAAACGGCCTAGTGTGCCATGTGGGTTGGAAGGATCAAGCGTTCATTTTAATGATATCGTCCTTTATGTCAGGTGATCCGAAAGTTATACGCAAAAGGAAGAGGCCTAAGGAGACTTCTTCTAAAGCAAAAACCTCACGAATACCCTTTGGTAACGAGCCTATCAAGGAGCTCTCCATTCCTGCAATTGCGGACGGATACAATTATAATATGGGGGCTGTGGACGAGTTTGATCACCTGACAGCACAGAACGCAGGCCTTCGTCAGGTGCACCGCGGGGGGCACCAAGCACTGGAGCACTGGTTACTACGCACCGTGCTTATTAACTGCTATTTATTAGCGCTTTGTTCAGACGTTCCGGAATCTAGGAACGTGAGTTTTAGGAGTCAGCAGGACTTCAGACTACAGCTTATGGGAGCTCTTTTAGCTAAGGGACGCGGAGGTGAGGTATGCCCAAAGAGAAGAATATCTCAAATTAGTCAGGAAGCTGTTGATACGCCTGTTCAGTCACATGAGCAGGTAAAATGGACTAATAAGGGGATATGCGTCTGCTGTAAGGGCTTAAGGTATGGGGATCGGCCACGAAAACGGGTTGCACTCAGTCAAATTGCAGCCAATCAGAAGAGAGACAGCTCTAGGCACGAGTCTAAATATGGCTGTAAGCAGTGCGACGTTTACTTATATCTGGAAAGAGGTTGTTTTGAGGTTTTTCATAAATAAAAGTCGAAATTGAGGGTTTTCAGACTGAATTCCAGTGCTCTGATTGGCTAAAATTAAGCGAGAACCGCTGCGCACGGACCAGGGCGTTCCTGGCCGCAGTGTAACGGATAACTCCCCCAAAACAAAACTTATCTCTCTAGAACCTAAAATATATATTATTCTGAAAATAGATAATTGATTATTAAAATCGCATTTCTTCAATTTCTAAAGCTAATAAGTATAATTATAATAATAAATCTTAAGATTATAATTAGAAACTTTATAATTTTATTCTTATAATTAAATTAAGAAAAGTTATATAAATAAAATTTAAGTAAACTTATATTATTATCTTAAATTTTAGCTTTTTTCAATCGTGGGTTGATTTATAATATATTATTCAAAGTAGTGAGTTTTGGTGGGGTTTTCGCTTAGTGTTCCATGAATTTCTTCACCCCCTGGTGGACAGGGTCAGCAAGCCGATAATGGCCGAGCAGACTCCGGCACTTGGTCACCAGCGCCGCTTGCCTAAACATAGAACGGAGTTTTGGTGTTGCTCTGGGAAAATCGTTATACCGGCCCGAAGGAGTGTGTGCACTGCGGTAGCGTAATAGAATAAAGTTGACCTCGTATTCGTATACGACAGATAAAGTGCGTCCTGCTAGCCTTTCAAGTGTCCAATGGAAAGAGTAGGAGTGATTGGCTCCTTGACACGAGCATACGAGAAGATGATCGAGAAGTAAGATCGTAAAATGAAACCTAAAAGACATTACGGAACGGGATTGATGTGTGAAGTCCCAGTAACACGGAAAGTGGCACTTCCACCCCATTAAACCATACTCGCGGCTGGACATCAAAATGCAAGAAACCCACTCACTATCTCCCTGCAAGGAGTTGGACTCAAGCTGGCGCAGCGGTGGATGTTTAGAGAAGCCTGCGAGCTTAGCTCCATTCAGCAATAAGAGAGCATTGCAGGCAATGGCCCACCTTCAGACAGATGCAGTAAAATTGTCAAATTTTCTTCTTGGGAGTGTGTAGTCCCAATGGTAATAGCATCTCGGTCTAGGCTCCCGCTCATGCTAGATGCACAGCTTGGACGAGAAGATACGCTAAGGTTGGAGAACAAGAAGATTCACGAGCTGTAAAAGAGTCACCATTTGAGACCAGGCGAGGGTGGGAAGAAGGAATGAAGGATGAAGGATAGATTGAGCTTAAACCACTTCTCATCTTGGAACCGCAGGAGATGGCAACAAAAGTGTGCAAGCTTCACTTGAAGAATATTACGTGCTAGAAAAGGCACGATTTCACAAGACCTGTATCTCTCATAACATGGCAATTCAGCATTTCGAAGCGGGTTACCTCATAAGTTTTGGATTAGTACCGAGCGGAGTATAGTACAACCATGAGTCCTGCATTTCCCATCCCGAGAACAGAACTAACCTATCAACCTAATGCATCTCTATCAAACGCCCTCAAAGTGCAAGAAATACACGCGAAAGCCGGGAGGCGTGCGCTGGTATCCTATCTACGTCAATTATATTCTCGTCCCAAGCCGTAATCTACTTCGTCTCCTTCGAGCTCTTCTCCGAAACGGTTTCGTGTTTCCGCTCTTCGATTTCCTCCTCGGCTTCTTCAACGAGATCTTCGTCGCTCTCTTCTTGGGTCATGCGAACGAGATCGTCGCTGATCTCTTCCGTCTCGGTGAGATGTCCTTCTGGCTCTGTAGCTCTCTTGTCCGCGGCATCGCCGCCGCTCATCTGCCACTCCATCAATTTGGAGAAAGCAGAGTCTGGGTTGCTGGAAAGTGTTGGGTACGTGCCAGTCTCGGCAACCTTTCCATCATTTCCAAGCACAATAATATGGTCTGATCTCTTGATCGTCGATAAGCGATGGGCGATGGAGATGGTAGTGTTGTGTCCCTTGAGCAAAGCAGCTAATGCCGAGTTCACTAGCGTCTCTGATTCTGCGTCCAAGGCGGATGTAGCCTCGTCAAGAATCAAAATATCTGGATTCTTGAGGAGGGCTCTCGCGATAGCAATTCTCTGTTTCTGGCCACCAGACAGCTGGGCACCTCGGGCACCAACAGAGGTATCGAGTCCCTCAGGGAAGTCGCTGATAAATTGACAATTAGCCTTTCGTGCAGCAGCAATGATCTCCGACCGCGTGGCGTGAGGCTTCCCATACGCAATGTTCTCCGCAATAGAACCGGACATCAGAACTGGCTCTTGACCAACCATGCCAATTCGACGACGCAGAGATTTGCCATTCATCTTTGAAATATCAACACCGTTGATCGAAATCGTTCCCTCGGTTGGATTATAGAATCTCAACAGGAGTGACCCAATTGTGGATTTCCCGCCACCACTTGGACCGACTATGGCAACATTCGTCCCTGATGGGATTTCAAAATCAAGACCGTCAAATATATTGACAGCTGGTCGAGTGGGGTATGCGAAAGACACGTTTGAGAACTTGATAGGGCCCTGTGCAGACTTCACTCTGATGCCAAGGGTAGCTGGAATGGTCGGTTTCCGATCTTGAAGTTCGAAGAGACGACTGGCTGCTCCGACCCCTTTCATGAGCTCCGAGTAAAAACTGGAGAGACCAAATAAACTCGATCCAGCATAAGCGGTATACATCAGGAACGAAGTCAAATCTCCGATGCTGATGACGCCACTCTTGACCATAGATCCTCCAGAATAAAGCAATGCCAGAATCGTCATGTTGCCAAAGAATCCCGAAGAACTGAAGAATGTGGCACTGATGATCGCTTCCCTCTTACCCAGGGCAAAGATTTTCTTGATCTGGTGGTTGTATCGTCCGACTTCTTGGATTTCGCCGGCAAAAGCTTGACTCGTCCGGACATTTCCAAGTCTTTCCTCCGCAATCTTGGTTAGCGTTCCAAGATTCCGCTGAATCTTTCTACTCAGGTTCCGAATCATACGGCCATAAAAGAATGCTCCGATGGCCACAGGAGGAAACATTAAGCAGAGGATACTCGTGAGCTTCAGACTGACCCAAGCCATGGCTGCGAACCCAGCCCCACCACTGACAAGAGCTCTCAGCCCATCTGACAAGTTTTGTGTAATACTCTTTCCAACAATGACCGTATCCGAACTAAGCCGGGATATTAGATCTCCAACTCGATTCGCGTCGAAGAACTCCGCGTTCTGGACATATGTCCTCCGGTACAGTTGGGATCGAAGTCTGGCAACAATTCGTTCCCCGACTATCCTGAGAATGATGATACGTCCATAATTCGCAGCAGCTCCCATGGTCAATACAGCACCGAGTGCAATATAGAATTGGTGGATTTCCAGACCGAATAGCTTATTCCCTTCTGCAGGATCCTTGGTGGCAAGATCTAAAATCTTTCCAATCGAAAACGGTATCGACATGGTAATAGATGAAGATATGATTAAGAAAGCAAAAGCCAATGCCAGCCATTTGGCCTCGGGCCTGGCGATCTTGATCAACCTCCATATCTCCCCAAACCCAGCTGAATTCGCTTGTGCTTTCGAGCTCTGCAATCGTGCGCTGAGATTGACCTGCGCTGCTTTCGAAGCCTTCTCACTCCTTGCAAACCCTCCGTGCTCGTCGATATTGTCTTCTTCTTCCTCTTCTCGCCGTGCCTTCTCTTTCTCAATCAAGTCCTGCCTATCTGTATCCTTCGGTGCTTCCCGTAAATGTGAAGTGCTATTAAATGGTCGTATTTGCGCAATTGCTGGCCGCCATGGCGATGACAGGCCCGATCTGGAGTGCGAGAGAAGCTTACTCGTAAGCGGCTGTGAACTCGATTTAATTGACGAGGACGCTGGCTTAGAAGATGCCTGAAAACTCGAATTTAACCGCTTCGAGACTTTAGCAGGCGCTGTAGATGACCATTGGGTTGTAGTCGGAGTAGGACTGGCCCTCGAAAGCTGTTTCGAAGCTACATCGCAGACCGAGGCTCCCCATCCAGGTCCTCTCAACAGCAAGGCTCGTCGCATTGCTGCGGACATAAGGTGCGAGAATCGTATCAGAGCCGCTGATATCACCGGATTATAGCAGGTTCGTAACGTCGTCTGAAGTCCATGGTCGCGTTGAAGGTGAGTGGGTTAAAACCGCAAGGAGAAGATCTTCAAAAGTTCAACATATTAGAGATGCTTTAGCTTCCGTCATCGCCGCTGCTTTATGCAAGATTTTCCCGCCAGTGCATAAAATTGTGCACGCGTTTATGCCCAGTGGGGTTAATCGAAGCTGCTCGCCTTGTAGAACATTCGACGGTGACCAAATTCGTGTTCTTCTTCAACTTCGAAGCACGTCCAGCAAAACTTCATACCATAATAAAAATTTGAAGTTCTCAAGATGCCTGTTGACTACAGCAAATGGGTAAGTGAACTCCTCTTGATTCCAGAATCAATTATCCTCTATCCTCCCTCCCCCACCAGGCTGAACCTCAAGGCTGACAATCCAAGGACGCGCTCGAGCTGAGCGACGACTCCGACATCGAAGTCCACCCCAACGTCGATAAGCGCTCCTTCATCCGCGCCAAGCAGAACCAGATCCACCAGCAGAGATTCGAGCGCAAGAACCAAATCGAGACCTACAAGTATGAGCGGATTGTCAACGATGGCCTGCTCAGGCGGATTAGCGGCCTCCTTACCACCTTAGAGTCACACAAGTCCGAGGCACAGAACCGTAAGCCTGAGGATGTATTTATGCAGACGTTTATGGAGAGTATTAGGGACGCTGGTGAAGATGCACCGCCCCCACCGCCAGCTGGCGTCCATACGCAGGAGAAAGAGACACCTACATATTCCAAGATGATGGCTGCGTTGGTAGACCAAGTCCAGGCGAAGATCAAAGGTGACAAGAAGGAGGACAGCTTTGATGCATATGTCATAGAAGTCACGAGCCACCTGAACAAAGTCCAGGATTTGCAAAAGCAATTGCTAGAGGAATTAAACAAGCTTGAAAAGGAAGAGGGCAGAAAGATCACCAGCGAAAGTATACACACAGGCTTCGATAGCTCTTTCGTCGCCAAATCCGACCCCAAGCTAGCACCGAAGACCACGACGAAGAATGAGAAGGTCCAAGCAGTCGAAGTACTGAATCCCCACGCTCTTGCTGCCCATGATCAAGACCCAGCCCAGTCTTCCGGCGCGGATGCAGATGTTGACGAGCCTGCACCCGGCGACGATGATGACGATGCCGAAGTAGAAGCCTCAGAGCTCGGAAAGCAATTTGCGTTGATCAAGATTGGCGATTACCGAGCCTGCCTGCAATTCATTTCCGAGCATCCGCAAGTTCTCGCCGAGAAGGAGACAGATGGTTTATTGGTTATGGCTTTCAACGCAGCGATCGGCCACATGGATGACTTTTCAAGACAATGTGTTCACCAAGCACTTCTTCTGCAGTATTGCAGAGCTCTGGGCCGAGATGGCGTTGGTCTATTCTTCAAGCGAATCACAACTCAAGGACACAATGCCCAGAAAGTCTTCTTCGATGATGTCCAGTCCACTTATCAACGCATCAAGTCAAGAGCCAAGGAGATTGAGAAGCAGAGAGCTCAGGAGGAAGCGGAAGGAGGTGGTGGAGTCGAGCAGATTCAACTGCATGCTGTTGATCCTGGTACGACAATCAATATCAAGATTCCACCGAAGACTAGTGAAGATCCGGCTGAGATTGAGGCGAGAAAGCTGTTTGATGCTTTCCCACCTGGCTTGCAGCGGGCGCTGGAGAGTGGAAGTTTGGACGAGGTCAATAAAGTGTTGGGTAAGATGAGTGTTGAGGAGGCTGAGGAGGTTGTCGGCCAGCTCGGGGAGGTAAGGCCACTAATGTCCACTAGGCAATTCATTTAATTAACATAACAATAGGGTGGCATGTTGTCTCTTGAGGAGCAAATCATTGACGCTACGACTGAAGAAGGTCAGAAGGCATTGAAGGAGTTCGAGGAACAGGAGAGAGCTGCGGCGGCCGAGAATGCAAAGTTGTCTGAAAAGTATGCTGATGATCCTGAATGAGGGCATTGGCTGGATATTGGTAAGATAAGGGATAATATCATGATGGCAGAAACGTGAGAAATTGAGCATGATGATATCGGAGTTCATAGCGATGATAGATTTCAAGCGATGATCGAGATGAACCCAGTTATTTTCCGCTGTTCTCTGCTGTGGTAGACATTTTCGAAAGCTGGCCCTCTAAGTGTTCCCTTGGTTCAAAAAACATTCAATGCATATTCGTCGCCCATCGCATCAAAACATGTAGAAAACTGAAGTCCTCTACCCCAAAGTCAGATTAGGGCCGAAGCAAGAGCCACGATTTCCTCTGTGGCTTGGGACATTTAGATTGGTGCCGCTTTCTGTTGTCCAAATCCTAAAGTTAAACACAATCACATCAAATGCACATACTGTATAGTCTCAATATCTGCCATGTATTTTCAACGCCCCGATGCCCAACCACAAATTAGGCAAGACTGAAGAAAAGAGACAACCAGCAATGCACGCGTTCATCTTACAAGTCAGCCTCCACAGACGCCCAAGTCATCGATATCGTCCTCATGACCTCTCAATAACCCGTAGCACCCGGAGCCTTCTCATCCTTCCTCAAACTCATCAACAATTCTCTAAACTTTGCCTTATCACTACCAGCAGCACCTCCTCTCGCCCCCTTGCCACTCAAATCCACCAACTTCGCAATGCGCTCCCAGCTCGTACCACCAGCCGCCGTGTCCTCCCTATTCTTCAGGAACTCCTCAGCATCACGTCTAGTCTGGGCAATGGTCTTCTCCTTCTTCGAATTGTAGTTCTCGTAGAAGTCATCGATGTTCTGCTGGGCCGCCTTGATTGTCTCGTTCTTCTTCTCCTGCGAGCGGGCTTCCCGGTCTTGGAGCTGCAGGTCGCGACGCTCACGCCATTGTTTGATGACTTCGGGCTCTTCTTCGTCGTCGGCGCGGGGGGCGTAGTAGCCGGATTGGAAGGTGATGGAGCCGCCTGGTGCTACATTCTGATTATTCAAATGAAGTCAGCCATCAGTCTCATATTCCTTGTCATCGTCCGTCGTCCCCGTCTCCTATCTCGCATCGAGCCAGAATATATTGATAATCGAAGGGAGAAACATACATCATTCCGTGTGTCGATAGCAGGAAATGAGCTCTCGAACTCCGTAACCTCCTCACCACCTCCTCCTCCTCCCAGCAAATCATCATCTCCATCCTCAACAAACGCAGCATTGTCATGTCCTGTGGCGAATTGGTTCGCATCATCACCTAGCAATGCCTTCTCGCGAGTGAGGAAGTCATCGCCTGTTGCTCCGTCGAAAGCGGCTGCTTCGGTTTGTGCTGTTTTGTGTCAGCCTTGAGCCAGAGATGCCTTGAACTTTCTCTTCCTCTCGCAAGGAAAAAGGAAGGATGAGGGGAGGGTATTTGAGGGAGACGAACCGCCAGAGTCAAACTCCTCAAGCGAAGGGAATCGGTCTGCCATCTTGAATGTGATGGGTTGTTGAAGTTATCGCAAGGTGGTTGCTTTGCGTTGATGGCGGTTTGGAAAGTCAATATCTGGACATGCAAGCGCGACGGCGCTTGCCGTTGTCAGCCGCTTTGTCTAACCTTCATTGGGAAAAGGCGATTTAGCCCCCTTTTTTTAAATCGTAGTGGAAGTGACCCCATCACAACATCTCAATAGGAAGGGGAAAGTTCTTCTTTCTCCTTAGCAATCTACAGACACAAAACGTCTCAAGTTTCAGCTATTGCTATTGTTAATCATTCAGGTGCCAAAAAATCTGTCTAATGTCCGAATGCTGCCGGAACTATTTATCACGTGACTACTCTAGTCTAGGTAAGAGAGGTGGATGTGATCACTGACAGCAGAAAGAGACAAGGAGATGATGAAGAATGGTTAGAAAAGTCTACTCGATGTTATCACGCAAGAGAGGGTCTCTCCTTCATCAAGCCTGTCGGTGCTTAGTTCTACAAGAAGTCTTGCTAAGACTATACATGAATCATGATCAGCTTTTGGATCCAAGTTCTTCCGATGATACAAACCCCGATCCTCCGTTCCGAGCAAGAATTTTATTTTTCAGCCTTTCTCAGATGCTGCAGAGCTTGGTCTTTATCTCATCGTATTAAGGGCACTGACACATTTACTTGTGGTGCCTTCGTCCTTGGTCCTCGTATCATTCGGCCAGATATGTGAGGAAGATCGTGCAAGAGATAGAACTGCCAGGCCCACGACTTTTTTTTTCAAGAGACGAACAGGATAGCGCTTCAGAACATTGTACGAAGATTGCCCATAGAGGTATATATAGCGAGCTTGAGGTCGAAATGTAGAGAGGAGTCACCTCGTCGAGTCGTCGCAGAATTTAGCCATTGCTCGACCGACCCTCATATCAAGGGGATGCCAGTCTATAAGTTTCGTTACTATGCCTCGGGCTCTTAAAGGTTTTGACCAGGTTGGAAGGAAGCTGCAGGTGACTAGCTGCAGCGCCATATATCTTGAGTACTCGACTTTTCGGGTATAGTAACTCCTTGCTGCTCCCAGTGGCTACGCCACGCGATTGCTGCCTTTTCTCGTGCTAGCTTCTGGGATTCCCCCCACCAGAGCTGGATCGCTTGGATACAGGCCTCTTTCTGATATTTCTCTGTGTCGGGCCATCCGTACTCACGATAGATCTTCCGTAGCCCCTACAGATGTGATATCTTAGTCTCCTAACCTCAGTTTAAAATATAATTAAAAAAAAGCAAAAAGAGTGCCAAGGAGGTCGAAAATATATCTACTCACCTCCATCTCCTCAAAATTGTAAGAGCCAGGCTCAGCTTGCAGGTCACCAAAGTAAGGGTCGGGTGAACCATAGAGGGGATCCGGCGGCACCGCCAGCGTCGTCATCTGGCGATACTTCACCCGCCACTCCTCTAACCACTCCCTCAGCGTGACCGTCTCAGGATCACACTCGCGATCGCGCCAGCTGCGCGCATCATCCGGTGCATACGTCGACGGGTACTCGAAGCGGCTACCGGCACAGTACCGCGAGATGGTGCCGTCCGTTGTATCCAGCATGTAATGATGGCCCTCACGATCGGTGCCCGCTGTCAACTGCACCACCCATGCGGGCCACTGCTTGTCCGCTGCGTCGAACAGCCAGCCCGGCTTCTCACGTGCGGTTGGCGACAGCGTCACGCGCCGGTAGTCGCACGCGAGTGCCGTGATCATAATCCAGGGTTGCTCGCCCGAGATGTACGGCAGGTGGCGTAGGAGCGCGACGGCTTCCGGTGTCTTGTGGATGCTGTGGGCGGCGAGGCTTGAGGCTGTAATTTCTGGCCAGCCGTCTGGGGGCGCGGTGTGGATGGTTGAGGCAGATACATGGGGAAGGAAGTTGTAGAAGGAGAGCAGATCGGCTATGATTTCATCGAGGTTGTAGTGTGCGATTTTGTTGTTGAGCCGGGGGTCTGGGAGTGGGAGGGAGTCCTGAGATGTCATTCTCTTTTTTTGGTTTGAAGTTGTAAGATTGACATTGAAATGAGAAGTTTACGAGATGCTGTGTTTAAAATAAAGCCGAGGTAAAATACGATGAGCAGGTTGGACTTAGCGGGTCCAACAGCCGACAATTCGAAGGCAACAGCCGGGGAGGTTACACAACAGTACAATATAGGGGGAAATCAGTGTATGTTGGACACTATGAAAAGGTACTCTACAGGCCTCTCAGGCTCCCTATCCGTTCAGCTGCCACCAGCTTTGCCAGGTCCATGCTCAAGCTAAGCGAACCAACGAACTCGCGTTTTCCAGGCTTTAGGGATGTCTCCCTATCCGTTCAGCTGCGGACAGCTTTGCATGGTCCGTGCATATTACTAAGCGATCCAACGAAATACCGTGTTTCAAGGCTTTAGGGATGTCTCCCTGAAATTTAGTGATCTGTGCCCTGAACTTTAGCGATATGGTCGCTAAAATATAGTGAACTTCAGTGATAAAATTTTGGTGTTCCTTGCTTAGTAATATGCAAGTGAGATGCAAAGCTGTCCGCAACTGAACGGATAAATTAGTATCCATGCCCTAAAATTTAGCGATGTGGTCGCTAAAAGACAGCGAGCTTTAGCTGCAAATTTTGGTGTTCCTGTTCCCTCGTCTGCTTAGTAGCTGGCAAAGCTGGTGGCAGCTGAGCGGATATATCGCCTCCAGCTCTCTCCCAAAATTTTCGCTTAAGTTTTAACGCTAAAATTATTCTCAAGAACTTCAAAAAATAACTGACTTTTTACAAATGAATACTTCCAATTCTAAAACTATGTCGCACGTCAGGGTGACTGGTTGCCATAGCACCAGGAGCTTATGGCCGTACTGTTCCCGGTGCTAGGCTTACTCAGTAGCACCCCCTTTTATTTCTCTCAGATGCTCCTTACGAGCTTCTCCTCCTTAGACAACCATTTCAGCAATCACCTCAACGCTCCGTTTCGTGCGACAAACTATTAAATCTTGGATATCTTATTATTTCAACTATTTCTCTTTTTTTCTATTCAAATATACTCAATGTGAAAAATGATTATAATTATGATTATTTTTTCCCTTAATCATAATCATAATTAACTAAAAAAGGTCCTAATCATAATCATAATCAACTCAAATTAATATTATCATGATTAAATCATGATTATATTGAATATAAAACCACGTGACCCACGTGACCCGGAAACATTCGGCCCGGCGGCCGCTAGGGTAAATTTAAGCCCAATAAGGCCTAGCGAGGCACTAGCGCCACCCCGCCCCCTCGTTAAGCATTATTCAACGACGTCGCTATAGTGACACTTCTAGAGCACGTGACCCTTTACATAACTTTCACGTGACTCTTATATGACTTTAATGGTTTTCACGTGACTTTTACTTAACTTTTCCGTTATTTATATGACTTTGCCGTCATTTACGTGACTTTCACGTGACTCACGTGATGCACATGACCTGCACGTGACTAATCAGCATAATCATGATTAAATCATTGATTTTTTTTTTTCATAATTATAATCATAATCAAATCAAATCAACTTAATCATGATTAAATTAATTATACTGATTATTTTTTGTCACACTGAATATACTTGTTCCTTAAAGTTTTAGACGTGTTTCTACTACTTCGTACAAGTTGCCGTTAAGCGAAAATGTTGGGAAAGAGCTGGAGGGGATAGGGTTCAATAGGCGATACGTGTCCTTATCGAAAGGTCCTCATTATTTAAAGTTTTAAGGCCTTAAGGCTCGAATTTTAATAAAGTAAGAAATTTAAAATTAACACATGTATTGTAAGTAATGAGCGTTAAACTGAGGAGTTAGTATAATGAAAGCCAAATAGGTATATTTCTTTATATCCCCCCCACTATCTGACACGGGAAAGGCTCTGTGGCGTATTCATGTATGATAAAGGATCTTTCAGAGGTTCTGATATACTTTACACGAAAGCTAGATCTTTTGGACGAAGATATCAGATAAAGCACGAAGTTGAAGATGAGATGCTAAAAAGTTAAGTATTTCTGACAAAAGTCCCTCATCAAATGGAGCAGTTTCCGAGAATGATATCAAGAAGGAACACTAGGATAATACCTCCAGAAATTGCAGACGAGATGCAGTATACTGAGTGACTCGAGAGGAGAAGCTGTTAGAAGGATTCCAACTTCAGTTTCACTGTTTGCATGGTAACATAGACATAAATAAAGTTTTGTAAAACACTTGCGAATATCTTATGCCGTATAAATCTCGATAACTACTATGTCGTAGGTCTTTCCCGACACTCGTCCTTCCTCAGCGGGGCATTTTGAGATGCCGCTGGAATTCAAATTCGAAGTCTTACTAGGGAACCCAAATCGTAACTCAAACCATATCTATTGACAGAGGCGGATAAAGACAGTTACTACCGCGCTGTACGTGAACTCATTCAAAGCCTACCCATGGCATCATTTCTAGGTTGTTCCGCTTGCAGCGTTATTGTACACATTCTCCACTCTCATGCAGGCAATGAATGCTCATTAGTCTGTCTCGGCTCCCATTCTGGATCAAAGAGCTGAGCAGTAAACCAAGTCTCGGCTTCATAATCATCCGTTTGGCTAACGGCACGTAACTTTTCCGCTTAATGGTTTTAATATCAGCAAATTCGTCAAACAATACAGTAGTATACTGCATTACTCATGATAAGGCAAAATACCTTTCTCTATCACAAACACTCTATACCGTTTCAAGAACTCAATCTGTGCTGCGTCGAGCTGTGCCATTCTCTTTACACCTGGGGATTCCCAATCAAATCCGGGAGAAAAGGGTCTTTGCCCTTTGCAGCAGAAGTGGAAATGAGCGAGAATTATTTTAGAGCCCATGAGTATGGCTCGGATTATTGGCATATCGACAAATCTCACCTAGGGTCATCCCAGAATTAGTAATGTACACCAATCAAGGGGGTTGCGATAAATTTCACTTACTTCAAATTTACGTCTTCTAGCGAATCCTCTATGGAAGTTGCACTGTAGCTCATAATTATGCAACAGAATGAACACAGCAAGAAAAGTCACAAACCAGTTACTTGATTTGTTGGCCAGAATCAAGGTTTGGAGCTGCTTCAGAACCACAATTCGTAGAGGCTCTAATACACGCTCGGTAAAGACGGCGGCGATTTGGTAGTTGACAAACGGAGGAACTTGGACGATGGGGTCGCGCTCGTATCGATGGGACAGCTCTTCTGCTCCGAGGGTTTCAGAGCCGCAGCAACGCCATCGGCCTTCGAGGAAACGGCATGCGACCCAGAGACGAAGGACATCGGAGAGGAGTTTATTCTGAAAGCCATCAGTTAAGATGTCCCATGTAACTTGGGATGCGTTGGAGATCAACTTACTGGTTGTGGGAATATGGTGAGTCGCAAAGCCCAGTGGAATACATCAAACACGAAACGATTCGAGTCATCAAGCACAGTCTCCAAGTAGGTATCCATGTTCCTGTCAACATACTCATTTGCGAATTTCGCGGCCTCGTCTGGATTCGCTATGGCCCATGGTATTGAATACATCTTGTTACCTCGTGCATCATCGAGTACTAATTCCTCATTCGAAGGCACAAACTCACGAATCTGAAGCCGAAGAATAACATTACTGTCCTGCGCAATCTCCAGAGTTTTCGTTCTTGTACCAACCCACTCCCTCGGGATGTGGAAATCTCCATATGTGGGCCCGACCATCAGATGAAGCCTGAAGAACTCAAAGTGCTGGAAAGCTGTCCGATAAAGATTTATATCGGTAATCTTGTACCTGAGACACGGCAGTCTTGTGATACTCGATGATAATTTCGTACAAGTCAGACATGGAGCATCGAGATCATCTGGGTTTGGAAGACACTGTATCGTCTGATCAGCTCGATTGTAGTATTGTGAAAAAGATATCTTCCGACACGGCCATTTGCGGGAGGGGATGGGAGGGGGAGTATGTCAACATACCCGGTTGCGTAGAATCCTACACTTGATACACGAGTTCAATGTCCTGGTCAAACTGGTCTCTTCTCTGAGTGCCGCAGAACTAAAGGACTTCCGCTTTTTCTTATTTGCGTTCTTTGTTTTACCACCGGAGCGCATGATGGGTTTCGTGGATGCCTTTGAAGCGATCTTGCGGAGACGCGAATCAGGTGGGCAGGTTGTTAGAGATCTTATGGTTGTGGAAACAGATTTATCGATTGTAGGCGAGTATTCGCTATTGAAGGCAGTCCTGCTTGACTCAGCGGTATCGGGTTTCGCAACTGGGCTATCTTGATTTAGATTCGTGGTCGCCCATACAGTTTCCAAAGAGACCGAAATTGCTCACTTGAAAGCCTCTGAAATTGTACCGTCCTCCTCTACTGCTAGACCTCTCCACGGTTCTTCCTCAGCCATCAAGTTTGCGTTGCCATATATAGAGCCGGTAGTTTCTTGCGCCAGGCCAAAAGCACCTGCATAAGGGTTCGTCAGATATGAGGCGTTTTCAAAATCAAGACGAGGATCTTCAAGCAGCATCTCTTGCTCTGTCATCCCAGCGAGAGGATATTCGAAGTCAAGATCTTCTTCGTGATATTCGAAGAGCTCCGGGATGCTAAACGGCCGCATATCGTCGTCCAGTATAAAGGCATTTTCTTGCCCCGCATGTTCATCAGAGATAGCTGGGTCAGATTCAGGTGCTGATTGCGAGCGTTCTGGGGCAACTTGGCGATTTGGTGTTCCAGTGAGGGTGTGAGAGCTAGAGCTATTCGGAGAGGAGTTGATACATTGTGGATGTTGGCCATCGAGGCTGATATATGATTCCATGATGTGAGAGGTATCCAAATTGAATTGCGGGGAGTGGAGGGTCAAGAGGATGGCATGGTCATGTACGAAGTAGGCAGAAGTTCTATGTGCAGGCGAGGCTGAGAGAGCCCTCAAGTCGGCCTAGAGGGGATCACCCCTCCAATGGCCCAAGCCCCCAAACGGCCCACGCCAACCCCACCGAATTTTTCTCGATTTTGTCCAAGTCCTCAGAAAATCCTTAAAAACTTCATAGATTATAGACAAATACTCCAAATATCGCGAATGTCTTGTTTTTTCTTCGAAGTTGTGGCGCTCAGATCTTCACATTATATAGAAGGAAGGAAGTAGATCAAGGGAGAATTGTAGTAGCCATTAATTCGGTAGGATATTCTTCTCAACCCAAATCTACATCTAGCCTTACCCTGTAGTCCGTGTCAACCATATCTGAAAATAATCCTACTTCCACGAATTTCTCAAATTCCTCGCTTGGACCCTTTCGAATTATCAGAAACAGTGGAATGTCTAAAAGCAAAGCACAACTTCAGATCTTTAAAGACGTGTTGAGGGATGTGGTGCCATCATGCTCAGGGTCGCCGGATTGCGCCTAGAAGGTCTTAGTTCCTGCGGAGGGTCGTGGTTATCAGAATATAGACCATACCTGGGTGGACCATGTGTCCTCCACATCATTGCTAGGATGATGAATATCGGAAGGTGCAGAGAAATCTGGAATGTTTGAGCTGACGCGCAGGACAGATAGAATAGATAGTTGGGTATGCTGGATGACAAACCATTGCACCTAAGCAGGGATGTGTAGGGTCGGGCCGAGGCGGCCGCTTGAGAGGGATACGAGTACCGCGTCCACGTGACGTCCACTCCACTAGCGTCTTTTCTGTTGCTCATCTTGGGGCTTTTGGAACTTGGAGAGGGTTAGAGGGAAACGGGGGAGATGGCTCACTTATTAACTCACGGCCCACCATCGAATTACGCCTCAGAAATAATATCCAGGCACTTGGAGACCTCAATTCAAGGTGAATCCGAACAATTCTGCCTCAGGAAACCCCTTTTGAGTTTGGGCCGTAGACCGGTTCTGAAGCGGTGGGACGAGATTGGATGCACCCCACCAAAAGTCCACACCCCACGCCCTTGACTCCTTAGGGCTTTTCCGTAAAATCGAGCTAATTTCATGTGTGACGCCCGCCTCAGCCTTCCACATCAACAACGTCTCAGCGCGGAGGCAGCGACCATTCGTTGCCAGTACTGCCATGAAACCGTGCTGGTCCTCCAGGCTTTCGCGAACATCTCGGCAGTATCAACGCTACCTCTTTCGCGCCAATAGTACCATGGCTACCCAGCCTTTCGATGGCCTCGCGCTTCTAGAGCGCGTCGACACGTGAGAACACCCATCTCCTCACATTTCCTACATTTTATGATGATACGATGATGCTCCAACAATAATTTGAGAAAGCTTATACTGCTCCAGATGGCCATATTATCAGCAAAACCCGTCAGCATACAAGGCTTGGATGGCAGACTACTACTATTTCATGATCCAAGGCTATCCCAGACCATTCGGATACATGCACAAATCTATCCTATCTGGCTTGAATCTACCATCAGCGTGGATCATCAACCACTCCGAACGTCTCCTGACCATGAACCACGCAGAATCATTCCACGACCGTACGCAAATTATGCGTGCGACTCTTTCTCAAGCAGTGAAAGAAGGAGCCCCAACAAGCCCACAGAAGTTCTACAACGAATCCCTTCGTCTGGTCTCTGCAGCGGGAGAACACGTGCTCAACCTGGATCGCAGTGGCCTCGACCCTTTCGGCGTTGTCAGCTTCAGCGCTCACATGATAGGATATGTCAAGTCGGGCGACGAGACTAGATATTGGGTGCCCAAACGATCAGCCAGCAAAGAGACAGTGCCAAACAAGCTGGATAGCACTGTTGCAGGCGTCATTCGATCAGGAGAAACGCCGTTAGATTGTATGGTCCGGAAGATTGCACTCGAAGCCTCGATCCCGAAAGAGTACATCAAAGACCACATCCGATCTTGCGGAACTGTCTCGTATCAGATGGCTATTACCAGCAAAGGGTTGCCTGGCTGTCAACATATTATTTCGCATCTCTATGAGATGGAATTCAGTCCTCATCTCGTTCTAGTGCCGGATGACGAAGTGGAGAAGTTCACGCTAATGACACTAGATGAGGTCAAAATGGCGCTGATGGAAGGGGAGTTTGTGGCTAATCGCGCTCTAGTTTGGTTGGCATATTTTATCAGGCACGGAATTATGACACCGGAGAATGAGCCAAACTTTGTGCAGATATGCGAAAGGCTTCACAGAAAGCACGACCTATTTGTTGTACCATAAAGCATAGGGTTTCCATTAGTGTGGGCACTACTAATAATTATGTGATATGACGTCATATAATAAAGGCGCATTAAAAGTAATTTCAAACTGCGTCACAGAAGTCCTGGGCTAGGTAGGTGAATATTACACACGTGCTACACCGCATCATGCGGTAAACTATTAAAGATACACCATCGGCCTGTCTTAGTAGAGTCAGCATGGATGTCGTGCGGCCTCGTCTCAACCGTGAGCTGTGCTTAGTCGTCAGGCGCTGGCTTTGCCGTGTATACATTTATGGCTATTGAGTTTAAAGTTGAAAGTTGAAAGTTGATGAATGGGTTGTGTGAGGCACGTTCAAGCGAAGCAGGATGTTGCATATTGTGTGCTTATTGCTCCAAGTGCTGGGGATGAACCTGGAGTCAACTTTTTCAGAGGCTTGTCATCCAGCCTCCGGAGCTGTGAATATAAATCTCCAACTCTAACCCCTTTAATTCATACATACGTTTTCAGCTTCCAACCGAACAGGTAAAAGCTATGCGTAGGTTTTTGAGCCATAAAACCAGAGATATCATAAAACTAAAATGAATGTAGTCTCCCCTAGCGACATAATCTCCCTCTCCCTCGGCTTGGTCAGTATAGCACTATCAACTCTAGCTATACTAGCACCGAAAATGAGTCGCAATACTTCAGTTATGGCCGTCCTGTTCCACAGCCTCCAAGCGATTTCTAATTTTCTGCATTGACAAGCAGCACTAGACATCGAAATGCAGCCCGATCAAGCAACGACCAAATACCTTTTCCAGAGGTACAAGGCAAAGTTAAAGGCAGTAAAGACTGTGCTGAAGTTCCCTTCTTCATGATCCAGCTTAATTTTTGGTCCCTCTCCTAAAGCAAGATTCTTCCTCTTCGTATCTGTAATGTCAGTCGCATCACGTGCGCTTCCAAGACGGGGGATGATATGGAAGTGAGAATGAGGTACTGTCTGTCCTGCTTGAAGTTATTGAAACTAAGTTCTTAATGTGTGAGGTAGAAAGACATGGATTTAAGCCAAGGAGGACGACTTCCATGGGCACTTGGCTGGCAAATAGAAAGATAGGGTTTAGACAGATAGCAATAGAACGTGGCCCAATGCTGAGATTCTGAAAATGAACTCGACATAACAATGCATCGTAACACATCATGACCTTCCCCAATAAAGACAAGATAAATTCGTATCATGTGATGGCACTTATAGTGAAGAGCGCGAGGAAATCTTAAACATTTCCAGAATTCATAATACCAACTTTTCCTGAGCGTAGCCTTTTTCCATTGCTTTGAATCGCAGAAATCACATGTTCCGCTGCTGGCAAACTGCTCGCACGTCTGCCTTACGAAGGCGGCGGGCGCTGAAATCCGTCCAACTCGCTAAGCGAGGTTTTGAATAGCCCAGGAGCTGCAGGTTTATAAATGTCTCGCAATTTCTCCCCAAGTTTAATTGTTATGAGAAGTTCGGAAAAGATTAACGTGCTATTTTTCTATTATATAAAACTATTATAAAAGGTTTTGGGTGTCGCGTTGGGGATTAGTGCGACTTTCCGTACAGGGCGATTGTGGTGTTCCTCCGCGCACTCTGGCAGATGGACGATTTTCAACGCCCGTCGCCTTCGTACTAGCTTCAGAAGCGTCCAACCACATCTAGCTTGCTGTATGTAAGTGTTATCCCAATTTTTTGTCGGAAGCTCGTCAGCCAATTTAAGCCGAAACAGCAAATCCTCTATTGGTAGAGGAAGTTGAAGGAGCCGTCTCTCATGAAAGTGTTTAACTTCACAATCGCTTCGCATCGATGTAGATCGTGTTGGGAAGTGAGCACTAATTCTCAGCTCGTAATGCCACACCCGGAAATGGAAATGCATCCTCTCTTTCCCTCTGATAAGACAGCTTCGGTATAAAATGGTATAGGACTACTTTTGAAGGCACTAGGATAGTGCTATGAACGCAACATTTGTAAGTTAGTACAAGGGGAACACAATAAAATAACTCGAAGTTGTCTCAAATTCAACCTAAAGCTAATCGTCAGCGTTTCTGACTTTATGGTTAAGCCTCATTGCTACTAGTGGAGTTTTGATGTGAGTTGAAAATGTCGGTGTCTTTCCCTCCAAGCCGTCCAAGATTAGGGGATCAGGTCTCGATGTCGCAGAGGCCTTTGGCGTGACGCTCGTATTTGATTGGCTATGAAATCCCGCAACACCTGGCACGCTTCAGGACAATTCTCTTATTTACAATAAATATTCTTTGTGGTTTGTAGCTTGGTCTGTTCAAGAAATTTCCAGCAGCGTTCAGAGTCGTGCATCCATAATAAAAACTCGCCAAAAGCAAATCTCTTTTAGCTAATAGAAAAATCTTTGATATTTCAACCCTTCAGAAGCTACGAGGCTGCCGTGCACGTGCACTAGAAATGCGGTATCTGGGTCGGGTATCTGGGTATAGCGATTTGATAAAAGCAGAGATTCTTCTCGAGATTGATTTCCTGACTTGCATGGTTCGCACCTGCATACGTGTCAATGAGTTGCGCGATTGGTGCGAACCGTCCCGTTGAACTTCATAGGAGTCGGGCGTGGCTGTCAGGACAGAGGTAAGATTTTGTGCCTTGGCGCGGCCGAGGTAAGATTTGACCCTGTAAATGTAAGTTTTCACACTGTTGAGGTAAGATTTCACACTGTTGAGGTAAGATTTGACACTGTAAAGGTAAGTTTTCACACTGTGGAGGTAAGATTTGACCCTGTCACGACCCGAGCAACCTGAGTGGAAGCACTGGCCATCGTTTTGACGGCACGAGCGCCGTATTAGTGGTTCAATGAGACACAAAAAGTGATCTTGCTAAGCCAGTGGCTTACAATGCGGGGCTCAATTGGATTCGAAGAGCGCCTTGCATCAAAATTGCGCAGGGTCTGTATGGTAGGATATGATGCTCTGGCATGCATGGAGGGCATGGCAACGCTCGAACGCATGGCCAGAGCATCGCGCTCACAAAGAAGACCTTCAAGAAATTTCCCTCCAAGGTGACGACCATTCTTCCATTAACATTCAATGATTTGAGCACCAACCTCACCATTCGATAATTCATGCAGAACAATTTCAGTCTCAAAACGATTAAACACGATGCGTATGCCTTTCCCGCCTCGTCAGTTCCGTGATATTTACCAACCCAAATAGTAACAACGAGCGACACAATCTCCCTCTCAATCGGTCTAGTTAGCATAGCACTAGCCATCTTAACCATCTTCGCAACGCTAATAGCAAGGAATGTTACCAATCCGCGTACGTCCACTTACCGCCTACCATGACCATTTGACCAAGTACTAATTTCTGGCAGGAGACCAAGACATCGAGATGCATCGCCTTCACTAGCCTCCCAACTAAACCGAAACGATACCAAAGTGATAGAGAACACGTTGCTAGGCTATCTGGAATTGGCATATAGGAGTTATGGAGCAGTGGCAGGTGTGCTGCGTGAAAGATAACTAGGGAACAGGAAAGGAGGACTGGAAGACTTTCCAGGACATAGGCGTTTGGCAATGGGCAGGCAGGGTGGGACTTAGGACAAGACGTAATGATATGATGAATAATGAACATCTTTGGGGCCAATCCACATATATCTGAGGAATTCTTCTTCAACGGTTTTTGTGATCCAGGTAGACCTATGTTGTCGTTCTGTTCCCATTTGCTCCGCACCATTTCAAACCAGGAAGACGACTCGTTGATTGGCTCTGTCCTCTCAAGCTGTTACGATTGTTCATGAAACAACGTGGATGGAGGAGTTGTAAATCATGTGTGACAATGCGGAAGCCTATTGGCGGGCAACTTGATGCTCTGAATCACTCGGGTCCCACCGTCGTACATGTCCGGCTGATTCGGATCTTCGTAAACCCACCTCTCAGAATCAAAGTATAATCAGTGTTATATCTGACCGTGCTCCATAGCAGAGATATCACTTGATATGCAAAAGGTATCATTGAAGCTAAGACTCTGTAAAATCAGAAAATTTTGTCGCTTGACTTGAATTCGTGGGGTGGCAGAATCATTCCTCTCGTTCTCACGACAACATCCTCGTAACACACCAATGAAGGACAGCATAACAGCGCGCAAAAAGGTATCAACAATACCTATAGCCCACCCAATCTATCCCTTCCATGCAGATCCAATGCTCAAAAGTCTAAACATACTTCACTTCACCAAACAGCCCCGCCCTAACCTGCACCAACGCAGCAAGCTCGAGCAAAAACTCCTGCAACACAATAACATTCGTCAACACATGATTGACACTAGACTTCTTCTCCGCCACTTTCCCTTCTTCCTCTCCTTCCCCTTGCACACTCCCATCTTCCGTCCCCTGGGTACTACCCTCTGAACTCTCTCCCTTCCCATCTCTAAGACTTGGGAACGGGATAGGAATGATTCCTCCTTTGAGAGCTGGAAGGCCGACTTTACGCGCAAGGATGGATTGATCAACAGCCGCGAACGCTGCAGCTTGAGAAGCAGGGACACCGTGTCTGCGGAGCGTGGTTTCAGCGTCTCGTAGTGGAGACGGAGAGAATGCTCGTGAGCTTTCTCGCGAGGGGGTCTCGAGGCCCATTGGGAATTGCGGAGGCGGAACACCGGTACGGGATGTGGTTGGGGTTGATAATCCGTAGCCGCCGCTGAGAGCACCGCTGCTTCGTTCTTGGCTTCGTCGGCCGCGAGGAGAACGGGACCGTGAGGGGGTGCCGAGCTCAGGGAAGATTCGCTGGGCAAGGGAGTCGAGGGCTGAGATTCGAGGTGGGGAGACCGAGCGGGAGGAGTCGAAGCTTGAACGTGGTGGCGGTGCTTGGCGGATGGGGATTGGGGTTGAGGTGGCGGAGGACGCAGTTTGGAAAGCCTCGCGACGTTGTTGGAGGAGTTCGTCGAAGCGGGGGATCTCGGTTCGGTAGGCCGAGACTTGATCTACTAATGTCTTTAATTGCTTTAGTAGATCTGGGACTTTGTTCTCGTCCCACTTTGGTGTTCGTCGAGCTTTCTTTAACTCTTGAAGTTGTGCCCTTTCTTGGACTTCGATGGTATCACCCAGGCCCATGAAGTAAGGATCTTCAGCCTCTGCTTCATCTTCGTCATACACGTATCTTGCTGGATCAGGTAACAGCCACCCATCTATTCGCATGAAGCCACAGGTAGCAAGATCGATAATCGCCCCGGTGAGACACAGGTTCACTTCGATGGAGTTCGTAAAGAAAGTTGCCAGTATGCCAAGCAAAGTCTTGAGCATGGGATCTTCCGGTCGTAATGTGTGTGATCGGATATCCCTAGGAGCTCCGGGAATTGAAGCTTGCGAGCCAGTAATCCTTGTGGTTCCACTAGCTGATTTTGGTGCAATGAGGCCGATCGAACATGGATGACTTTCCAATATACCCATGCAGTCTTTGAGGTGATTTTCATAAACCTCATCGAAATTGTCATCGCCCCCGATATTTCCAGCCAAGCCAAGGAGAAAGTCCAATTCCAGATCATGAGCTCCGATAGTCCGTTGCGATCCGTCTGAGAGTACCTGGCTTGTCCAAAGCAGAGTTGTTACGGCATATCGGTGATGCCGCCTTAAAATAACAGAGACAAGTTGTAAAGTCACCGAGATAGTCTGTTCGCTCGATGATCGCAAACTTCCTTGAATAAGATCGACGAGGTTGAAAAGAGCTGGGGTAGCAGCTTCTTCTACTTGAAACCCTTGCATCATGGTAGCAAGGTCCATTGATTTTCTTTTTCTGGCTGCACTGACGGAGGCTCGTGAGCCTGTCGGCGCTGGAGTTGTGTCAGGTAAAGCAAGAAGGTAGTGTAAAATGAGGTGAATCATATCTGGATGGTCGAGTGCTTCCAGTATCCGCCTGAGGTAGGTGAGTACTGCCACTGAGGAGCCGCCGTCGACATCGGACGATTCAAGAAGCGAAGGATATCTGAAGTGTTGTCAGCTGAATTTAGATAATAATACGAAAATACTACTTACAGCAACTGTTGGAGAAAGATGACTTGGAAATGTTCCAAAAGCGTTGACTTGACCTCGACGGATTTGCAGTGGTTCAGAACGTCCTGCCAGAACACCAGATGTGACAGAAATGTCTCCATGTGCCCTTGGAAATCTGGAGAAGACGAGCTGACGATTTCGAAATTTGTGATAGGATGTTGGTAGTCCGAAAGTGCCAGAATCGGTGGAAGCTCATTAGATGGATGGTCAATGACCAGCTTCCGGCTCAACTGACTATATAACGCTCCCAACCCAGTTGCCATCAATGTTGCTAGATCACTTTCAACAATCCATTGTTCCAGAGCTACCGAATTTGACGCCGCTTCGATAATATATAGCAGACCCGTCCTCGCAAAATCTCCGATCCTCCCTTCATGGTGGATGTAGTCTATCAGAAGATAGAATAAAGGGAAGTCCTCCTTGTGCGTCTTCCCTGTGAACTTCTCGTGGGCACCTTGGCCTCCTTCTGCCTCCTCGTGTTCGCTGGCTGTAAACCAGGCTGGCAGAATCTCCGGGTCAAGCCTTATTTTGGTGGTAATGTTGAATGACAGCTCCACTACCTCAACCTCTGTATCCAAGCCCAACCGTATGCTGTTTGCCCCAGTAATCCGCACCAGCAAATTCATCAAGCTATGGGAAAAGGTTTCATTTTCTACAAAATCCTCCTCCTCGCTATCAATCAAAGTTGCGTATAAAGCCACCGCTTCTCGGATGATCCCTTCATTGTATGAGGTTGTAGCGATCTTGCCTATCGGAATATATATTTGCTTTGATGCTGCGAAGGAAATGCACGGATGTGGGAGAGGCCGTCTCGACTCATCGCTGAGGAGGTTCGTGAGGTCCTGGATACTGCATCGAATATCCTCTGCTGCTTCAGAGTCATTTGCCAGGTTGGATGCATTGCGCCATTCTTGCTGCATGCACCGTTAGTCCCGCCCATAGCTGGTGGTCGAACATGTGAAGTCCCCATACCAACAGCTGGCTGTATTGCTTCTTGAAGCGTGCCAGACGCTTCTCAGGATGATTGCTCGAGTTCTTTGAACCGCGCGAGGAGTCGAGACTCGTACCCGCGATCAAGCGACTCCACTGTTTGAACATTCAGCATATATACGGCATCTCGATAGGGCGACAATACTCACGAAATCCATGGCTCTCCGGAATCATCTTCTCTTTCTCGACGCGCATGAAATCTAAATGACAACTGTAACGCGAGGTGGTGTTGCTGAGAAACCCCTGCCCATTTTAGTTCTAGCCTGCGGCCTGCGGCCGCTTTCACCGCCTAACCTTATTTGACTTTCGACTTCCATCGAAGTTGAAAAAGTCGACAGCTCAACATCGCGAGCCTCACTCTTGACGTCTCGTGATAATGATCTAGAGTGACTCAAGATCCATCTTCTGATCTATTATGATAGACTGGTGGTCGTTGGCTCTGTCAGCCCACACCAGTGAGAGGGCAGCCCAATGAGAAAGTTATGGATGTTTCCGCCGCCATTGGCGTCCTGAGCCGTGTATTTCCACTGCGGGGTTTGAGAGCCTTTTAGGCTGAGCTGAAAGTTTCAGCTCTCTCAATACGCTGCTGGTGTAGCACGGCAGGTTAGTAAGATAGTTGATTTGTTGTTATGGAAAAGTTGCATTCACCTACATACCCTCAGCTTGCCTCAAACATGTCATTGACTGATCATGGTCTGACTGCCAAGAAGTTAGTGTTGGCATGATATGATGGCTGCAGCACTCAGAAACTTAACATAAGGACGATTGACCCGTCTCATCTCGATACAGCATTACTCTCTAATCTAATGCTTCATCCTTCTCCTGCTACCATCAAATCGATATCGCGCTACAAGCAATCTAACAAGTCACTCAACATGCTTCCCCCTATCAAGATCCCCGTCCCTTCAGGTACCAACGCCATCTACCTCACAGCTCTATCTCTGTACGACAAGCCTTCGACCGTGTCTGTCTCCTGGACTGATGGCAGTGCAACCTTCGGTGCGGACTTCGTAGGGCCAAGCGAGACATACGTCCTCGGTGACAAAATATTTGGGCAGCCCATCATTGCTGCTGTCCCAGTTCCATCGGAAGTATCAGTGAGCTTCAATTTCGAAGATACGATGACCTCTCAGCATTCTGTCTCGGAGCCGATCACGAAGAAGGTCGGTCCAGAAGGCATTGCCACCTCAGTCCAGATTTCGGGCTACGCGGCAGCTGACCATCATCACCACAAACCAACGACGATTACAATGGTTTTCCAAGGCAGCCTAGGTGGGCTATCTGCTCAGAGTTAGGAAGTTCATGGCTACCACAGTAAGTAAACTTCGTACCTGCTTCTTTCGACCCTGGCTGATACCGTGGGAACTTGGAAGGTTCCTTCATGAACATGAAATTAGTCTGCTTTCACAACGTTCGGTGTACAGCCTCCGCAAAGATGTCTTTTTGATGTATTTTCAATGTATAATTTCTTCGCTTTACGATTTCAACCAGGGGGGTTTTTTTGACCGACAGACACGCTTCACACATGTCGCGGGGTAAAGATGGAAACGCTTGGCAAAATATCTTGGCAAGAGGGCTTAAGGCTATCAAAATGGCATCTGTTCCGCATAATGACAGGTCCCCTTGTGCTTCTTTTGCACTGCTACCTTACTAACCTAGTCGACTTTTTGTACTACGATTACCGAGTTTCCCTAAGTCGACTTGCCCACCAAAAAATTAGCCGAGTTAACTGCACTAAGCTTGATTCAGCCTGCCTCCTCAGAATTGGATTTTCTATCAAAATCCCAATAACCCTAACCATAACTAACCCTAACACCTAACCACTAACCCTAAGCCGCGCTGCGCGCCTAGCCCTATTTTTCGTGAGAAAATGCGGGCGCGAATTGAAGTGTGAGAGCGTTTTGCGATGCGTTTGGCCCCCAAAAAGATTGCATAATCGGGTTAAGTCAAGTCGACTTATCAAGTCGACTTTAGGGAAACTCCGATTACCAAGTAAAGACCTCCCTAATTAGGCAGCTAGCTTTGGCCGCTGCCAGGACTAAGATTAAGCGAAAGCTTCCCCCAACCACCTCTACCTTTCCCCTGCCAAACCCTCCAATCGAATAAGGCAATCTATGTAGGGCTGGTTCAGTACCCATCGTTGCATGAAGCAGTTTCTACCATTCCCGGTGCGGTTTTGCTCTGCTGTTGAGCAGATGTGATTGCGCTTTGCTCCAGCCTCCTGCACATTTATTTGCAAGTCACATGCGGCTGCCAGGGTTAAGAGTGAGGATCTGCAGCGACATTTCCCCGCTTCTAGGCCCTACGTTACTTCGTAGATGCTTTACCGCTTGCTGGCCCTCCTTCCAGAATGAGACTCGATTCCAGGTCACGATCAGACGAAACGGCACAGTAGCCCGGAAGTCGCCCGAAATTCATTGCCCATCAGTGGCCCAGCTTGGGGCGGAGCATTCCTGTTCCTTGGATTCAGGAACTCGCATACGAGCGTCGCTCTCCCCTGCCTTAGTTGAAAGCGTGCCTGCGATAAGATCTAAGATAACGACCTGGTCACTGCAGGCGGTCCTTCGCCGCAATCCTTCGAAAAACATCTACCAGGTCTGATGAATTACGTCTATGTCTTCCCGAGCCAACCCTTGACACCCGAATAGGATACTATTTAATACTAGAATAATCTGCTACTCCTGTTGATAAGCACCCGCATTACAGTACTTCCTATTTCGCTAAAGCGCTTTGTCTCTGGATCCCGCTCCCTTAGTCCATTTCACGATAGGCGATCCTACAGGGTACTGCATACGCCCCCAGGCCCCCACCCTCTAGCAAGTCCCATATTGCCTCCAAACCTTCCTATTGTGGACGAACCAAGATGCAATTAAATATCCAGCGATCACTTCCGCACTGCCGTATTGCTTCCCAAGGTGGGAGCAAACCAAATGTCAGGGAAATAGCGAGCAGGGCTAGCATGTACATAGGTACTAACAACAACCTTGGATAACCAGGGGGCTAAGTTGATCAACCGATCATCCTTGAAGGGCTGAAATATATAATCTAGATCATTTCCTGCTACATTTCGAAGTTCATCTCCTCATCCCAGTGTGAATCCCCTCTCTTCATCATGAAGGTTTCTGTCTTGGCAACTCTTACGGTGTTGGCGGTATGTGTCTCAGCCGTGCCGGCTCCCGTCCCCCATGTCGTGCATGAGAAGCGATCAACTCAGATGCAAAAGTGGAGCCGTCGTGATGTTAAACTTAGTCGTGACACAATCATCCCGGTTTCCATTGGTTTGGCACAATCGAATCTCGACAATGGTTACGACTTCTTGATGGATGTGTCCCACCCGGGAAGCCCCAACTTTGGCAAGCATTGGTCCACGGAAAAGGTACATTCGATATTTCCTGATTGACTGCCACTACTAATATAAAAAAAAAAACAGATCAAACAGACTTTTGCACCATCAAAAGACACAATTGCTGCTGTCAAGTCATGGCTTATTGACACTGGTATTGACTCTGACAGAATCACGCTTTCTAAAAGCATGACCTGGGTGAAGTTCGATGCAACTATCGGAGAAGCCGAATCACTTCTCAAAACCGAGTACAACGTGTACACCCACGCCACCACTGGGGATGACTTCTTGGCCGTCGAGGAATACAGCGTGCCAGCACACGTTCAGGACAAGATCGATTTCATTACCCCTACAGTCCACTTTGACCTCGCCGTCAAGTCGAAGAGCAAGCGAACGGATCTCGAGGGCCGCGCTGTCGAGACCATCAAAACCAAGAGGCCTATCCCACAGATCCAACCTGACCCCTTGAGAGTTCCACTCAGCTCTGTCAAGTTCAACCTCACCAATTGCGATCGTTACATTACCCCCGAGTGTCTCCAAACCTTGTACCAGTTGCCCAATGGGACAGCAGGAGCGTAGGTTCTCCTGATTTACATCTCTTGGAATTTTTCTAATGTACTCAGTGCTACCTACTCCGTTGTGGAATACACTCCTCAGACCTACATCCAGTCAGATCTCGATCTCGTTTTCAAGACTTTGGGTCTTCCTATACCCGCTGGAACTGGACCATCGCCCATTGACTTTATTGATGGCGCCGTTCTTCAATTTCAAGAGGAGGGTTTCAACGTGAACGGAGAGTCTAATCTGGATTTGACATACGCCATTGGACTTCGTAAGTCTCCAAAGCAAATTATCCACTACTGAACGCAGCTGACGAGGAATAGTCTATCCTCAGAACGTGGGACTTTATCAAGTAGGAGATTTGGTCGAAGGAGCTTCCTTCAACAATTTTCTCGATGCACTCGACGCCTCATATTGTACCTACGAGGGAGGTGATGACCCAACTGAGTAAGTCGACAACCTTCACCATCCAATTTCTCGTCCTAATATCTAGCAGAGATGGCGTCTACCCCGATCCCTATCCCGGAGGTTACACAAAACAAGACTGCGGTACTGTAGCCCCCGCTCAAGTGATCTCTACCTCCTACGGTTACAATGAAGCCGACCTCACAGCTTTCTACGAGCAACGCCAATGCAACGAGTACATGAAGCTCGGTCTCGCGGGCGTTAGCGTCCTTTACTCATCTGGGGACTACGGTGTAGCTGGCAACGGCGGCAAATGCTGCGTAAACCCCGGCTGCGCCGGCGGGGAGTACAACAACGGTGGATCTGGCTCCTTCAACCCCTCTTTCCCCAGCACCTGCCCCTACGTAACCTCCGTCGGCGCAACGCAAGTAAAGCACGACTACAGCGTCACCGCCACCAAGCCAGAAGCTGCTTGCGAGACAGTTATCTACAGTGGTGGTGGATTCAGTAACGTGTTCCCTATGCCAGCGTACCAGGCAGACGCTGTTGGGTTCTACTTCACTCACCACACTCCCGACCAATACAACAGCACTATCTACAACGACAGCCAGAAAGCCCGCGGCTTCCCGGATGTCTCTGCTAACGGCGCCAACTATGTTATTGCCGTTGATGGCACGCTCAGTCTCGTCTATGGAACTTCTGCCTCCTCCCCTGTGTTTGGCAGCGTAGTCACGATGATCAACAATGAGAGGTTGGCGGCAGGCAAGGGACCCGTGGGCTTTCTGAATCCGACGCTTTATGCTAACCCCTCGGCGTTGAATGATATCACGCTGGGCGATAATCAGGGATGTGGGACGCAGGGTTTCAGAGCGGTAAAGGGGTGGGATCCGTTGACGGGGTTGGGGACGCCGAATTATCCTGCGTTGCTCGAGGTTTTCATGGCTCTTCCGTAGAGACTTAATTAGAAGAAAAGTATTAATTGGCTTTTAAGCTGGGATAAGGAAGGCTATCCAGTAATTCGAGATATAGAAAAGAATAATGTTATGAGTATGATAGCCTGAATCGGGAAATTATACAAAGGCGCCCCCCCCCCCCCCCATTAAAATTAGGGCTGGCGCACGTCATTTTAATCCCCTTCGCTCACTTACTCAGGATTAATTCGTGGTTGGGCCAGAACAGATTCAATTACTTATGATGGAAACCCACGCTGATCAGAACCAGAATCTCCTGCTTATTGAAGCCACCACGGAAGCGATATCCTTCAAGTGGGATTGCTGCTGGAATTCCACCCACAAGTCATTGTGTAAGGCCTCTAGAACTTCATTGACATGGCAAGGGGCTAGAGGAACCCCTTGTCTGTTAGCCAGAAGATGGGCCAATTTTACTGCATTCTTAATCTCGCGCCCGTTCATAGACCGCTTCGTGAACACCGCCCAATCATCGTCAGTAAAATCTGAAGCCTTAGATGACGAGCGTGATATGAAGTCTATCCAAATCTCTTTCTGAGTATTGTGGCTCAGGGGAGGATAGTGAAGGCTGAGGTCGATCCGTGACTTGAAGGCTTTGTCAATGGATGACTGGCGATTTGTGGTGATGAGTAGAATACCAGTGAAATACTCGAGCGTTCTGAGGAAAACTAAGAAAAGCTGAATTAGTTCGCAGTGCCTTCGGAATGAAGATGGGAGTGTTCGTCCCCCAAAGCTCAGCTTACTCGAGACCAGTTTGTTCCGTTCAATTTCATGATTAGAACGCTGTTCCATGAAAACATCAGCTTCATCCAATAGCAGTACTGCGTTCCATCGCGCTGCAAGTTCGAGAACCTTCCCAAGGGCCTGCTCGACATCATCCACCTTTGAGCCCAATTCACCTGCCGTGACCATGTATAGAGGCTTATGCATCTGTTCAGCAACTTAGGAGGCACATCCGTCAGTCGGTGAAACAAATAGTGAAGTTAGAAAAAGATGCAAAAGTTCTTACCGGACTCAGCCGTCAGTGTTTTCCCTACACCCGGATCGCCACTTAGAAGCATTATCACACCTTGCCCTGGATAATACATAAGAACCTAATGTATTCAATCTGCCTCAAAGAATTCGCTTACCTTTCCCTTGAATAATATCATCGAAGCCTTCACTTTGTCCCAGTTTGCTTGCCACAATGGAGTATAAGATATTTTTGTACTGTTTCGGCAGTATAAGTCGCGCAAACGCATCGCAATTCCAGTCTATAGGGGAGATATCGTTAACGAGGAGTTGCACTGGAGACGAACATTAGACAACGTCGATATGATAGAACGGGACATGTTTATGGTTAAACTCTTGCAACTTACCCCATTTCTTCCGTTTGAGCGAGTATCCTCTCACGTGAGGAACACAGAGGAGGAGGTCCTCCTTCCTGAGGAAATTGACACTTTGAGCCTTGTCATCTGAATTCTCATCAAACTGAATCCTGGACAGAGAGAGCTTGCAGTCCGGGTTATATTGGAAGAATGCTTCAGCATCAACGACGACTCGTCCATCGATCTGGAAATCACGTCATGTCAGCAATCGTTTTCATGAGCAGTCCAGGGGTTATATATATATGTAAACTCACGAAAACCGGCCTCTCGCCAGCATAGAACGAAAAGAAGGACCTAGGCTCGACCGCATTACCACTGTATTCCCTATAATGACAACCTGCCAGAGCCTGGAAGCGTCTACCCCGATCTAAGATCTCCTGCTCCAGATGATCCAGCTTCTCGGTATAGCTTTTGGGGTAGAGGGAGAGTCCTGTGATGGTTTTTGGGCCTTTGAACGCTTTGATTTCCTTTACAACCGAGCCATAGCCAAACTTGGTACCATCCCAGTCGACATACCTGCATTTTAGGTTGAAGATTTTACCTTCAGAATCGTACTCGGTCCGGATCAAGCGATATATACGGTTGTTGCTTTCTCCATGCTCGATGACATCGTCCCCTGGCTTGAAAATGGCCCAGAGAAGGTCGAATGTGATGACCGAGTGAGAAACCAGGTCTCTGTACGACTGGAGGGTATATTTCATCTCCTTGAGTGTTTGAACCAGCAACTTAAGATATGCCTGAGCTTCCTCATCTTCGTGGTTTTTGGAAGCTCCTCTGATGGTGGCCCAATTATGGAACAGTGGCTCGAATGGCTTTGAGAAGACGACTTCCTTTGCCTCAAAGGTAACGCCTGGATACTTTCCAATAATATCTTTGAGCAGCGACTTCAAAATGGAGCTTTGGACTACAATATCGTGAATCTCCAATGCTTTGGGACCTCCGTGGCTCCTCTTATTCCTGACCAGAATAGCATGTCGCTTGCTTTCTGGGGTCTTGTCGGCGGCCAAGTTTGCCTGCTTCAAGTCGTCTGGATACTCATCCACCCAATTGATACAGCATCGACATGCCGACTTTCCCTCATACACATTCTTGACAGCACAATCGCGGCCTTCCCCCCCTGTTATATCGTCGTTTTCCAGGTCACTGTCCGCATCTGATCCCGTTCCCTTGCGGTCGTCAGTGTCGAGACTCGCCATCACATCATCCAGAACAGGAAGGTCCTCGATATCAGAAGCATCACCTCCCAGATTCGCCTGTAGTCCGCTCATATTGATCTCACACCACCAGACTTGCTTGGTGCTATCTGCTCAGCGATGAGAAAACCTAGGAAGCTCGCTTTCTTGTGGCAAAATCGTTGTGCTGGAGATAGTTGTGATATAAATGGGGAGTTAGGTTCAGACTGTGTTTCATGAACGTGGCTTTGGGGCTTTGCTTAAGGTGCTGAAAAGTTGACAACACCGAGATCGGAACTTTCAAGCTCATAAGTCAGACCATAATGCGTGGCAACGTGTTCCAATTGCATTCGAGGTATCTCCACGTGCGTTTAGGCAGCCTTGTTGCAGTACTGCTGCCCCTTTCAGCCCGCTTAATAAGTAATCGGTGAGAGCCCAATTCTGCCGCACTCCCCCCCTCCCTCACTTTTGATACTCAAATCTTAAACTCAGTATATACTCCTCATATACACCACCGGAGCCCTTAAACTTGTATGTAAGCTCTTAATTCGGCGTACGGACTCTTAGCTCACTGCGTAGGCCTAAATTCAGCTTGCAGGCTTTCGATGGCTGGTACGGGGTACCTCAGGCTTAAGTGCACTATGCAAGCTCTTATTTAGCGTGTACACCTTATAGTTTCAGGCAGTTCGAGCCTAAAGGGGCAGAATGCCTTATTGGGATGTCGCTGGAGCCGGATAGCTCGGGTTGCAACAAGGGTTGTCCGAAAGCACGTCAGAGTTATGTTGTGTAAGCTTCAGCTTCCTCTTATGGGAACTTAGAATTTCTCGATAAGGTGATTTATTGGTAAGAAATACTGGGGCTTTCTAGCACAGTGAGGGATTTTCAGCTGCCAGAAATTATCGAGGCGCTGGTGGCTTACGCCATCGGAGAGGTTTGTCGAGTTAGGCAATGCCACGACGTTGCTGTGTACGTTACACGCACATTAATCGGGCGTCACCAGATGGAAGCACCCCATCCAAGGAGGCACTGTCAGAAGTACAGGAAGATCGATGATAATGATACCGTGAACGTTTTCTTGTACCATCCCGAGGTTCCGACTTTACTGTACGCAGTCCGCCCAGGAAGTTATCATTCTTCTCAGTACCTTTATCGAACTACCAATCTCAGTGAAATACTCCATCCTTCTCAACAGTGCTCCTAGCATATACTATTATTTACTTGATTTTAAGCCAAAGATGGACGCCTATAACGACAAGAGTCTACCCACAGGTAACCAACCTGTTGCGTATCACGCGGCTGAACATCCCGGAGAAAGTTTCACGACTTCAGAGAACTTTGGCAATTCTCTTAAACCCACACTCCTGCAATGTCCGAGTCATGAGCGATCCTCAACTTCCGAGGAGGTTGCAGAAAAAGAAGTCAAAGGTGCTGACCTTGAAGCCCGTTTAATGCTAACGCTGCTACGTGACCGGACTCTGAAGACGCTACAAAAAAAGCTGGAGTCGCGTGAGAATCAATACGACTTGACAGCGGAAGTCGAAAGGTTTGAAACCTGTTGGTCGATAGGCGTCGAATACCTCACCAGTCAACGTTCTCATCACTCCAAAAAACCCCTCCTGGAACAGTCATTCTGGCCACCGCAAGGCTTAAAGGTTTCCGAGTCTTGGATCGCTCCATCGACTGGACAGACCGCCACTGGAGATGCAAAACGGAGAACTATTCGCGTCCTAATTCTCTACCCGTCTGAGGATGCAGCTACCGACATCGTATGCGAAGTCTGCCAGTCATCCCTTGACAGCTCAGGTGCTGGGTACGAGGTACTTTCATATGTCCCCAAAGATAAAGTCAATACTAGTTCCATTAAACTGCGTAAAAATGGTCAGGTGAAGAGCTGTGATGTCTCAACAACTCTTGCGACGGCCTTACGAAACCTCCGCTGGCTGCGAAGGCGACGCGTTCTCTGGGTTGATACTCTCTGCTTCAGCTATAGCTTGCACAGGCGAACTCGCGACATTGTGGACGACTTGAAGAACATTTATACTCATTCAAACAAAGTCATTGCTTGGCTCGGCGAGGAATCAGATATGTCTGCCATGGCATTTACGCTTCTTGAAGAATTTAGCAAGGTCAAATCATTCCAGGACGCTTTCGCGAACAACCTTTACAATGAAATATTATGGGATTCACTCGCCAGTCTCTTGCGGAGGCCCTGGTGGGACCACTTTCTCATGATGCAAGAACTGATGGACGGGTGCAACATCTTGCTGCAATGCGGTAGTTTAGACGCCGACTGGGGAGTTGCCATAGCCTTTTTCCAAAAACTTGCTCAACAAACACCCATTGTTATGGAACTCGCAACCATTCTACCGAAATCCATCCTTTCAGTGATCTGTCGCTCGCCAACAGGCTGCTCAGCATTCCTTGCAGCCTCGAAATCTCGGGATTGGGAGCGCAGCCCGCAGTCGAAAAAACGAGACCCTTGGCTCTCATCAATAATGAATACTGAGCATCTATTTGTTGGGGCAGAAATTGCAGTGCCAGGAGGGCATTGTCCCGAGTTTCCCGCCGGAGATGCCGAGACTGCCCGCTGCATCGATGCACTGTCAACCGAGATAACCTCTCTGCTATCAGGCGACGGCACTTCCATGGGATTGATACTAGCCATGGCTATGATGACATCAAATTTCGGATTTCTGATGAGTCGCCTAAGTGTAAGACAGGCTGGCCGACATACTCGACGATGTCAAAAGGAAATGCTTCAGGCATCCAAGACATCACCCGGAAACCTCTCTTCGTCTACAGACGTGATTGAGGGGAAACAATTTCAAAACCAAGTCATGTTACCATCCAGGAACAAGGGTCGCAACACTAGTCGGCAATTTGTTGAAGCGCTTAGGTACAAGAATGTTCTTCTTGATCTTGTGCTCCCAATGTCTACGGCATCGATGACAGTTAGTGATGAAGAGTCAGCACTCTACAAGCAGAGTCCAGAAGAACTCGCCAAATCTAGGGCTCAGGATCTTGAAGATTCCAAACTTGAGGTCTTAGAGACGATCGCGAGATCGACTGGTGGTAAACCGTTGAGTGAGATAATAGATTACTGGGTGCATGGACATGGAAAGACCCCCAGGCGGCCAAAATCATGGAGCCTTGACGACTCCGCTATCCTCATTTTCTGGTCACGCATCTTGCACAGTTTATCACCATCGCCCAGTAACGAGAACGCAAAATCAGATCAAGATACCACAATTAACGGGACATTCGTCTACCAGGCGCTGACCAGGGGAAAGAAGGAAATTAGGATACTTTTGCTTCACCCCAGTAGCCATGAGGAAGTCGAGCTTCATTGTGATCTTCTCAGAGTGGACTTGTCTCTTCTGGCATCAATGGGAGTAAAAAGATTGCCTTTCATGGCGCTTTCGTATGTTTGGAATGATACCAGCCATATCGACCCAGCCCCTAGAGAGATCTTCCTGTGTGGGAAGAAGAAGAAAATACAGCCAAATCTTTTCTCGGCTCTTCGTCGTTTACGCAACCCTGAAGTGCCAACAATGCTGTGGGTTGATGCTTTGTGCATCAACCAAGACAGCACAGAGGAAAAGAACCACCAGGTCCTACTCATGAGATCCATCTATCAACAGGCAGGACATGTCATAATGTGGCTCGGGGAGCAAGAAGAAAAAGAGAATGATACCTGGCATGCGATGCTGCCACTCTGCATGGAGGACCACCGACGACTCATAGCCAGATACGGGAATAGTATCGACAAGAATCTTAGGGGGTGGTTCGACAAGATTCAGAAGTACGCCTATGATGCTATCTCCGTCTCTTACGCAGTAGCCTTAGACAGGTTGCTATACCGGATGTATTGGACGCGCGTATGGATTGTACAGGAAGTACTCGTAGCCCAAGACGCCACGGTGTGTTGCGGTCCTATGGCTGCGAGCTGGACGACACTCATGGGAGCCTTGGGCATATACGGGACCGTGAATTATATCACAAACGGAGGATACCATGCAGACTACAAGCCGCTCCCGCGGCAGTTAGGGGACTTGTACAGCAAACAGAAGGGAAACGAGAGACACCAGCTTTTGGATGTACTCTTGCTAGGCAAAACCCGCGAAGCCTCTCGGAAACGTGACTACATTTACGCGTTCCTGGGGTTAACAGACCTGGATGAAGGGTCAATTAAGCCCGACTATGGTAGGCCTTTGCAGGAAGCCTGTCTGGATGCCTTCTGCTGGATCACTGAACATAGCAGTAATCTCGACGTTCTCAGCTACTGCGAATGGGAGACCAAGTCTGAGGCCACCAATAAGTCTTCCGCAGAGACCTGGCCTTCTTGGCTCCCGGATTGGTCAAGAAGACAACCGAAAAACAGACCGCCGGGAGAAATGACCTTCCTGCTTACTGAAAGGGGTCGGCGCTGCTACAAAGCGTCCGGGGCAACCAAACAAAGTGCCAAAATATCGAGCGACGGGAAAGTACTCACAGTGAAAGCCATTGTGGTTGATATTCTCGGGTACGTATCTGAGGCCCCATGGCCAACCGCATCGCAAGCCAACTGGATGCTATATCAGAAGGCCTGGATTGCGAACAACATCAATCCGTATCGCACCCAACACAAGTTTCGGCTTGCATTTGCCTACACAACATTCTTGGGTCAGACATTCCACTCACGAAAGTCTCTGGTGGCGAAGAACGATGAGGATAAGGCCATCGAGAAGGCAGAGGACACCTTGGGCTTCAAGCTTGTAGTGATGACGGAAGACTCTCAGAATAGACAAAATGATTCTGAGTCGATGGTTGAGAACGGCGAGAGGTATTCCCCTAGTGATGGAGTCAGGGAAGGCCAGGAGCCACCAGGGCTGAAGCCTCCTCCTGACGGAACAGAGCAGCATCTGCAAGACGAAGAAAGAGAGAACAAAGTCGATGAAGGAGAACCTCAACGGACACTTGACGCACCCTCTCCTGTAGTAGAGAAAATAGAGGATATTCCGGAAAGCGGGAAAGGCAAACCGCCAGCCGGGATTTCAGTCCTTATCGCCCGCGCAGCTCCAGACGCCCAAAATGGAGACACTGATGACGATAGCGATGATTCAGACTATGATTCAGAGCCGCCATCAGAGACAGAGAGCGACGCCGAAAAATTCTTCAGGGTGAGCATAGAGAAGAACGCCAACAGGCACAGGTGGTCCACCTGCTACCACTTTGAAAGCCGCTTTTTCGTGACGGCAGGAGGTCTGATTGGGCGAGGCGGGATGTCGGTGAAACAGCACGATCTTCTCTGCGTTTTTAACGGGGCCAAAGTCCCATTCGTTCTGCGCAAGAACGAGGGAAGTAAATATTTTCGCATTATAGGAGATGCTTGTAAGTATTCAACCCCGCCCCCCTACCTCTCGGCTTTACCTTGCCAGTCAGATTTCGAGTTAAATTTAACAGTCTATCAGATGTTCATGGCATTATGAAAGGGGCGGTAATGAGAGAAGTAAAGGAAAAGGGTATAACGCCAATAGATATTGAAATAATTTAATTATATTATATATTCCCGTGGATAGCGCCGCAGCTATGTATCGGGTTTTAATATAATACAGAGAAGATAGAAATTAGAGCTTAGCTTCGTGGATGGAGAAACTGGGAATCAGTTACAATTTCCCTCTTAAATCATATTTGTTTACTCCCTATCTAGTTTATTTTCGTCTTACAAGGTCCAGTTCCGCTCAAATAATTGGACAATCAAATCGGGAATCGGGATAAATCCATATAACTTTCTCTTAATCAATAAGAACTATAATCTGCACCACAAGAAGGTCCTCCCGACTTAGAAGAAGATGGTTGGCTAGTCACGTGGTTTGGGGAAAAGGGGAGGCTTGTTGGATGTCACGTCTCCAACTCAAGGATAGCAATCATAAAGAATCGTACGAAGGAACTCAATTAGGGCAAATCAAGTATATTGTCAACTGTACAGAACAAACTACGGAGGGCATTCATGGCCACATATATGGAACTGCTAGTGAGACGTGCAATGAAACGGGTGCCAGGCCCTGTTAGCCTTAGGCTGCCAGGCACCCTTCAACAAGGCTACAGCCGTATTACTAACAATCTTTAAAACGCACTTTTTAAGCGAGAACGCGGCTCCCTCTAAAAACGCGTATTCCTAGCCACTTCCATTAATAACTACCCTGAATTGCTCCACCACCACGTTACGGATACCTTCCTAATTAAGGTATAATCAAGGGGCAAATGCCTCCAGTTCGTCGCTCAAAGCGGGTCCTTGGAGAGGCCGCGGATCAGTCCTCCTTTGCGAAACGGCAGTATAAACCTCGAATATCTTCACTTACCGCCTTCGACACGTCTCGCCCACCTCCAAAGTAGTCGAAAGGTAAATCAGGGTATCGAAAATAAGGGAAACCATCGAATCCACTATCTCCTGAACTTCCCAGTTCTCCTTTAAGACCAAGTGCTCGTGGAACTGTAATTGAGATTAATATAAGTCCGCTTTCCCCCTCTTCTCCTGGAACAAGTATAATAACCACAATTCCTTCTATAAAAATAATAAAATAATATCGAAAATAATCTTCTCCTTCTCCTTTTAATTCTATCTATATTTTTAATAAAGATCTCTATTATATTTTAATTTATATTATACCAAATATAAAAGGAAAGTAAAAGAATAAAAATTAGATTCTTTTAGGATTAGATCTTAATAACCTTGACCGGATATTATTTTTTGACCTTTAAATCGACTTTTATAATGAATATATCAAGGAATGGATGGAAGCTCGTAGTTTGATGGGTGCTAATATACTAATAAAGCTCTACTAGTCGGTAATAACTAGTAATATCAAGGGTAACCACTAGACAATTCGAGTCAAGGATCAGAAGTCATGGGAGTTAATTGAGACTACTCTCTATTGAATGAAGCACACGGGGGATTATAAAAACTATAATACACTTACTATTAAAGCTTTTTATAAAACTATTAATCGAGTTATTACACCAGAACCTAATCCCAAAGACAAGACCAAATCTCGACCTGATACTATTCGAGTAATCCCCCTTTTTAATACTGACCCTCTTTCCGACAACTCCTTTAATGATTTTATTCCTAATATTACTGGATTGACTATATCCAATATAGTTATACTATAATCTCGAGATTCAATTACTAATTATTAATTTACTATAAAGGCTTAATGAAACTATAATATAAATACTAAAAAGGCAATTCATTCACATATTTTCGCTTTATATACTTGTAGAGAAGAAGGAATTTATAATAATATAAGTGGCTATTATTATAAGTTCAGGAAAAATGGATCTTATTATAAAGTTTTAATCCTTGAATAAAATGAATAGATTGAATATATTATAATTAATATTTCACTTATTTTTGTTGAAAAACCTTCTTCTAATTGGATTATATAATACTATAAAGGATAGAATTAAATAGTAATAAAATAAGGGAATAGAAGGACTATTCCTATTGTAATAGTCAAAATTATTACAGTTCCGGTTCAGTCTATATAATCTCAATTTCCAGTTCTGTTAGTAATTTATAATCTTATTCTTTAAGTTATTTAATCTATAATTACTTTATAATTTAATTATAGTTATAAGTATTCTTACTCTCAAGTTTAATAACCTCAATACCAGTATTAATTACCTTAAAGATAATCTCTTTCTTCTCTATCCTCTCTAATTCGTAATCTCAATATCAAGGAGTCCTTTAGGGAATACAGATAGTGATTACTTCAGGATAAGACGGACCCGTCTTGTTAGTAAATAATTGAGGCTGTCCTGGAAGTAATAGTTATATAATAGTTTGATAATATCGAGAAGCTTAAATTACTATTAATAGTAAAAGCTCTTGAGAGGTATAATATCCTTGCCGGAATTGCGAAATACCTGATAAAGAGAGTATCTAATTTCAAGTATAAATATAATAGGGAATAGGAACTATATGCCGCTGAAGGGCTTTTAGAAATGGGTAATTAATAATCGAAAATCTATTAATCTACTCGACAGTCAATGTTCCAGACTGTATTATAATATTCTCGTTAAGTTAAGGAATAAATGAATACTCAAATGGAGGATTATTATAGCGGGGTCGAGGATCCAGTTTGGGAAGAGGAAATTGACTTCTTTAAAGAGTATTAATATAATAATATCAGAGTGTTATAATAGGAATAATAGCGGGGTTTTGAATATTAATATTCTAGTATTAGAGTAATAATAATAACAGAGTTTTTTATATATAGGAATAATTGAAAAAGGTATTTTAAAAGTATAAAAAATATAATTAGATTATTAAATAATATTTCGAGAAAAAGTAATATTATATTTAGATTTATTTAATCTTAATTTATATATAAATTATCTATATAAATAGGTATCTTTTCTTTTAAATAATTATTAAATTCTTAAAAAAATATTTTTTATTCACTTTAAAGAGAATAAATATATTATATTATTTATAGAAATCTTATAAATACATATGACCCTATAAAAAGCTATAAACTATAATAGTAAAGGACCCTTAAAATAGTCTCAAAATAGTCTTAATTATTTGGAATCCCATATATTCTAGTATTCCTAAAATATCCCCTTACTTATTGAGTAATTCCCTATTTAGTTCCTATCTTCCAAATAGTCCATTCCAGGAAATCTTGATATTTAAGAAACCTTGGATATTCCTGTTAATAATAGTAATATATAAAGACTTTCAAATTACTAAAGGACTCCTTAATTGGATTGAAATCGGGTAAGTAAGAAGAAAGGAAGTATATCCAAATACTTTATTATTTATAAGTATTAATAATTACTTATTAACGGGACTAGTAAACTAATATATTATCTATTATAATAACTGATCGAGAGTCTGGATATAGATTATAAAGTAGTAAAAGTTCATCGATAATAAAGTCTTCGAAAATATCTATTATATAGATACCAGAAAAGATAATTGAATAGATATAATCTTTAATTATATATACCGGAAATATAGAAACTCTTTCTCGTTTTATTAATTACTAATAAATAATTACTTAAACTCCTGAATCAGTCTAATCGTATTAACAATTACCTATATAATTATTACTTCCTGATTTATTAATATATATTAGTTAATCTACTGTAAATAGTTAAAGGTTATTCCTCTATTAAGTCCGTAATTCATTATTCCTTTAAGTAGTTTCGACCTTGAGTTTCTTTCTTATAATTATTATTCTTTTTAAAGCGAGTGATATTATAGATTAGGCGACTATAATACTAAAGACTTTATATAAAAAGTCAACGATTTTGTCTTGGTATAATTATAGTATTTGGTCGAGTAATTATTTAATAGTTTATTCCATTTTCCATATAATAACCGGGCGAGGATCTCCTGAATTCTGTCTAACTGGTAATTCTGCTTCAATTCGATATTTATACTTATATATTATCTGAATGGTCGTGTAATAGGTCATTACGAACTATTGAATATATAGAGGAGTAATTACTTCGGGAGGCTTACGGAGAGTATCTTCGATTCGTGCGATTTCGGTTACGGTCAAATGGTAAGATATCTATATAGGTATATCTGTTAGTTATTAATAGAGCTATATTGCCCTATTAATTCTAGTCACTCACCTCTTGAACTGGAGTTGTGGTCGTGATGCAATTCGCGTAAACGTAATATATAATAATGAACAATTCGAGGTCGACGTGTCGTTTTAGTTCCTCGCTTAAAAAGTGCGTTTTAAAGATTGTTAGTAATACGGCTGTAACCGAAAATAATGGTTGCACAGTAGGGTACAGTAGATCCGGAATTGCCATCCAGAGCTTGTTGTTAACTACCGGAGAACTGAGGCTGACCTTCATATATCCTACGTGGTTTCTTGACTAAATCGATTTAGGCAGCAATGAAAACTCATTGTGTTATTGTTTTGACGGATATCCATTGGATATCCGGTCCGGCAGGCTATTGCATGACTATTTATTCAATGCCATATCCGAGTACATCCGCATAACCCCTCATGCAGCTGAGTTTTCTTTAGATCAACATTCTCCCGTTAAAGCCCTAAATACTATCCGTCTTACCTCTGCTCAACCCGAATTTGACACCCACTTCGAAACTATTGAAGATGATATATAAGTAGCAGCAAATCTCCTCCTTTTGAAGCCAGCCAAACTAATCACCACCGGAACCTATCTTCAAAAATCAAAATGTCCGACCCAATCAACCTTTCAAAGCCTCACCGCACCATCCGCGTCGGTGTTATCCTCGCCAATTCGTAAGCATCGTCACCACGCCTTCTACGAAACAGCTACTTATCTAATCCACAGAGAGACCGAGATTCTCGACGTAGCACCAATCGACATCTTCAACGCCATTTCCACGAAATTCGTGCACAACTTCGAAGCCGTGCTGCCCGACCATTTACGAGCACAAGCTCTTGACTTCGAATTCCACTGGGTCAATAAGACAGGGAGACAGGCACTCTTGACCGCTGGTGCAGTTATCAACCCAACTGTAAGAGCTTCGTGCTACCTTAAAACTTGGGAGACTCGGCAGCTGATCACAAGGCAACAAACAGGACACATTCGCGACTTGCCCACCATTGGATATCGTCCTCATGGGCGCACACGATTCCAAGTACACTCTGACCGAGGCCGAACTTACTTTCATCAGAAAAAGCTTCGATGAATGTGCGGCGTTCATCACCATCTGCGGCGGCTTCTTAGCGGCGCTGCAAGCGGGGTTGCTTGAAGGGCGAACTGCCACGGGTCCACGACCAATGCTGAATAGTCTCCGCCAAGAGGCTCCTGGAGTGAAGTGGGTTGAGAAGCGTTGGGCTAGAGATGGGAAGTTGTGGACTAGTGGGACGTTGTTGAATGGGTTGGATCTTACGAGGGCTTTTGTTCAGGAGTATTGGGGTGGGAAGGATACGTTGGTGGAGTTTATGTTGGCGGTTGGTGCTTATCCTGATAGAGATATTGATTATAAGGATGTGGAGGGGATATTGTAGATGCCTGATGCTAATGAAATTTTGATGTCTAATTTGCCAAATTGCAGTGTAGGTGCAGTTAGATGGAGTAGGGCAAGTCCTGATGGCTCAAATTTCAGTCCACCATTGCAGAGCACTAAAGGATACCTGGATTATGTTGTGAGAAACCGTTCGTAGAAGTCCCTGGGATTTCCCACATAAATTGGTATTTCCTATACGCTTGAGGCCTAGAAACTTTTCGGAAGAGCTCTGGGAGCCGGACAGGGGTGGGCGAGGCTCGGGGATAGAGAGGAAGGGACACCTGTGGCTTGTGGTGTTAAGAAGGGTCAAAGCAGAAGCAGACGCGAAGTGCAACTTGGTTAGATGTACAATTAGAGTAGAAGCACAATCGACTGCCTGCGAGTCCCTTGAAGAATCTGTGGCCCAGGAGCTGGAATTGCCGATCACTTTGCAAAGGTTTGGCAACGGTTGAGGTTCAACATCGAGCTTACATGGGCTGCGGTTGGCGACATCATATTTTCATAGAAGCAATCTCCATCCCCTGGTGTGGTACCCCGAAAAAGGGAATATTGAGCCAGAAATCAAGAACACCGAGATTCAACACTACCCAACCCTCTCAAATTGTCAGTTATCTTAAGTCGAACTTGAAAGAAACTGATTGCAATACCTTCGTTAGTAACCGAGAAAAGCTTCGGCGAACATATTGTCGATTTGCTCTTTCCTAGTTACCGTGATTTATTCATGATTCCGCTTTAATATTCTAAGTCTAAGACCGTCAACCCCATCATCAAAATTTACACAAGCAATATTGTGGATCTCTCAATATTGTCCCAGAAACCAGTGTGTTTTCCATCCACCTTGCCGATCCCCACCCTCCGATACATATTGACCTTCTGCTCATCCTTTCGTATACGTTGCAGCAATAGCACATTGCTACTAACATACCTGTCATTCGTCTCTGTTCCAGTGCCTTTGCCTTGTCCAGCAGGCAGTAGTTGAGAATCCTTTTTGACCATGTTTATTGAGACTAAAAAGCACATGATCGTCATTGGCCAGGTGGCATCGGATGGCAAGCCTTTTTCTCCGTCTTGTGCGAACGATGTGAATCGTAAGAATGACGGAAGGTCATCGATCGTGGCATTTCCAACGTCTGTCTCAGGGATCTCAGTGCAGGGTTGGGAATGTTCCACGTGAAGATGGTAATCGTAGACCGTATAGCTGACTTTAGCCATCAGTGCAGCAATTGGTCCAATACGGCCTTTCAAATGCTTTTTCCGTAGGTGCATTGTGAGATTTGACGCGGACTTCGTAGGTGAAATGAGGACTGGCCGAAGCAGGCCTTCAAGAATTAGATCCTCATCCCAGAGATCTCGAGGTGCGGACGGAGGTGAAGCAGAGTGCGCAGCCCTGCCTTCGCCTGGCGTGGTTAGCTTTTCCTTGATGTTTTGAAAGCCCGATCGGAACATGGCATGCTGTCTCGTGCCACCAGGATAACCAATCTTCCTCGTGGTATCAGTAGATGTTTGTACGAGAAATTCTACAGGGTATTGGCATGAGAGCCAAGACCATGTGCGCGGTCGACGGGCTGGAGGGAGGGAGTTTTCACTTCCAGTACCTATCTTCGCATTTCTCATTTTGTCTTCGTCATCTTCGGGGAAAGGATACCACATAAGCTGGAGATGAAGACTCTCTGTCCACGAGCCCCACGCATGCTGCCGACCAGTTTCCTTTTTGAGCTTGTCCATCAAACCCCTAAGCCCATCGAATCTGTCATTCACATAGGAGAAGTCGAGTTGTGTGTAGGTTTCCACAATCTGCGCCCACCAGAAACTAAATTCGTCACTGCTTCCTCTCATAGCTTGTACCATTCCCAGATCAGCACCAAATGCATTGACAGGGCTATTGATGACAACCGCAATACCATCACTCTCTGCGACTGTCGATTCCCGGCACTGCCAAAACCACTGTTCTCGGCCAAAGTGCAGATAGCGGGGTGATAGAACGCGCTCTTGCAGAACCCAACCCCGAGTGTACAAACGGCTATCGGAAATTTCTTCGGCGAGCATTTTTGGCTTGATGGATGCGTAAATAAACTCACCAGGCTTATCAGAAGCACTATACTTCAATGGGATCTCGACAAGCTGGCGCAGACGATGCCGCTCACCTCTGAAAAGACCCATAGTAGGATCATCCGAAGCTCCAGTGGCAGCGATGGTCCACGCAGCTTGGGCATATATCTTTCCCATTTGTTGAATTTCCCGTTGAGAATCGTCCCTTGTTGAGAGAGGATCTGTCTCGTCGTATTGAATGATGCATAGACTGTCAATCCAGAGGTAGGGAATTTTCAAGACCGAACAGGTGGCGATGGCATCAATGAAAGTCCCGAATATAGGACTCAACGGGATATGCTGCTTGTGGTCCTCAAAATTCCGTCGAGTGGTTCTGATAGTATGAATATCGCCCCAACTGTGGCTCAGTGCTGCATACACCCCAAGAGCACCTTTGGTTTCAAGAAGGCGTGGGTTGTCGGCATCCACAACGATCACTCTAGTTGGGAGAGGAACAAGTCGTGGCGAAACTATTTCGTTGCTTTCCCACCCCGGAACGTCATAATGGCAGTTGACGTGTTTCTTCATGCATTCTTTCCAGTGCATCAGAATGATATCCCAAGATCTTGGGGATCCTATCCCATCAATGATGGGAGCAGAGGCGTCTGATATGATATGACCACGTTCAGCAAAGGCCGTGCCTACAATAAAATTCAGATAAGCACTCAAGAGCACCAATGATCCAACTAGGCACGAAACATCTGGTACTTACCGGCTCTTGCTGTTAGAAGAATCTGTGCTCTCACATCCGGGCCACCTCCACACCACTGCAAAACCAAATAACGCAGTCCAAGATGCGTATCATTGTAGTTATGATAATTTCCATTCCAAGCCCATATCTTGAACCGACTTTTGCCCCAATTAGGTGCCACTGGCTGCGGTGATGCCACCTGTACAAGACGATCCCATCGTATCAACAAATCGCTCAGCTCACGGTAGAAAAGACGGCATAATGGGCATCTGATCGCAGATTCCTCAAGGCACTGTGGTGTTCGATGATGTCCCTGGCGATTCTCGAGTGTTTTGTCATCGTCAAAGCTATGGTCCGATTCCCCTCCTGCCCATAGGTCCAGGAGGTTCAGATTCCCGCAATATTGACAAAGCTGACCCGGATGGATTTCTAGATTTCCACCTGTTCTCTCACCGCGCCATGGCCGAGGTCCAAGTCTGCGCTGCGACCTGAGGAGTGGGTGGAGATATGTTCTAGCCTCTGTTGCATCCCGCGTCATGATCCTCAAGGACACGAGCGAGGAGATATGAACACCTCGGGGGCGGTCGAGAATCGAGACATCTAGATCCACTTTACCTGCTTCCGTCATTAAGTTACTCATTTGAGAAATTGCGAGGGAGGCTGAGGACTGCGAGAGCCTTCCAATACGACTTCGATGTTGAGATACGTCCACCTTTAGCGCGCCTGCGTACAGTATTAGCGACGCGGTGGGAGAACCGCGAGCGCGGCGACGACAAAGTCGACGAAAAGTAGCCCGTAACAACCTTAAAAACGCACCGCATGGCTGCGAGTAATCGTGTCCCCCTTACCTACTGTAGTGGTACCATTTGCTGCTCATGGACCACTATCTTCGGTAGTGTGTAGTGTTACTGCTTGACCTCGCCTCGCCTCGGTACTGTAAAAGCAGCATGTTCGGGTGAGTCACGAGAAACGGAATCGCACAAAGTAATGTTTTTCGCGGCCAAGACTTCTTTTCGATCAAACTTTGGTACCTTAGTGCGAGAGCACCCGCGAGCCATATCACACTAGGATGGCGACCAATGGTTTGATGAACAAGGAAACTATTGGGCATAGGAAATTTGAATTCACGTGACGTGCTCTAAATGTCTCTACCTAGTTGTGGTGCTTTTAGTTCGTGAGGCTAAAGATTATATGTGGCATCCTCAGTACCGATATTTACCTCAACCTAATGGTAGATAATAAACAACGCCTTAAATTAATTTGAAAATCTAAGGAAGGAACCCCTATGTCGAACAACTAGAGGCTTTTGGACGTCCTCGCTCCTGCAGCCCGCGCTACAATCCCGATATCTGGGTTTCCACGCCCTATTTACAACACTTCAACACCCAACCTACGGAACTTGCTCCTTCGCTAGGCAGCGTACACTTTACATCACGTGTCAGAACCTCGAAAAGGTCATTCCTACTTCAGATAGCAGGAACATCAACCCAGAAGCGGGTATCATCAGTCAAATATTTCGAGTTTGACTGAATCTGGCTCTGGATCCAAAAGACAGCATTTTTATAATCTAGAAGTGTCAATACTCCTCTATCCTATCAGAAATCCGTAGTGGAATACACTTACTGTTGATATCAGCTGTGTTTGGGTTGGCCAATCCAGCCGAACCGTCACGCTGGCCCGCAAACCACAAGGTTTCACCATAATAGCTCTGGCACTGATGGCGGGCAGTGATATCCTCGCCTAGGTTAGAGCTACCGATTAAATGTTAGGTTAGATGATTTTAAACTCCTTCTGAAAGACGTACTTGAGAACTGCGCCGTTGTTATACTGGCTAGTCGATTGGCCCTTGAACTGATTTGCGCAAACGCGCAACATGCCCCAGTTCTGCTTCATGATCCCGAAGTTTGCCGAGTCGCCTGACTTTCCATCCCCGTACGTATAATCTGCAGTCATGGTCGACGTCTCAAGCATAGCAATCGCCATGTCCAATGTTGTTCCTCCTGCGGCAGTGACGGCCTTCTTCCGGGTACCAAGTCCAGACACGGTGTAGGAACCAGAACTTGCTCTCTTTGCTACCGCATCTGCTTCTGTTGGACCTTCATTGGTAGTGGCAGTGGGAATAGCGACTGCGGCTGAAGCCAAGCCAAGGGCGTAGAGCAGATAAGTCGAGAAATGCATTGTCAAGGGAGAAAAATTTTGAAGTATATGAATTCGATTGTTGGTGAGGATCTGGTTTAGAGTGAAGTAATTCTGGAATTCTCGGGACACTTGGAGAAGTATTTATGTTCAAGAGCCCATCATCCTAGAAAACTAGTTCTCAATAAAATGGGAATTCTCCACTCATACTCGGACGGGAAAAACATGTACTGAGATGTCATAGTTTAAAATGTTAGATGAAAAACTCAACTAGTCGCTGCCCAGTTTAGCAGTCATCTGGTGCTTTTCCAACAAGCAGACGCCGATCGAGTGAAGTGATAGGTGTAATTATTCTACACGATGTTAAACACACAACGATATAGACATGGTGTAATATATTCTGTACTTGTGGGGTGTTTCAGCCCCGATCTAGTCCCGGAGGAGGGACCTCCGTGAGGTGGAAAATCTATCATGACGATGCTTTTACTTTGACTAGGCTTGGCAAAGAACGTCTTAGGCGAAATCGACGCGGGAAGAACTTGGGCGGGAAAAAGTAGCGTAGAGCTGATTGGAGAATTAGTTGGAGTGACGGGCCGTTAGAGCTTGTACATGACTCGTTATGGGCAGCATGTGTTCATGTTAAGTCCCTCGCATATTCCCCGCGTCTTCCCCACATCTTCCCCTGATCCTTCTCGGCAAGCCGGCCTGTCAATCGTGCAGCCACGTTATTTCTCGTCCAATCATAGGCACGACTTGATTTTAAGGCCCTGGTGATGATCTCAGATTCCACGAGTCGCCCCGAGCCTTCTCTTTGGCATTCACATCTCGCGTTGCCAATGTCTCAACGGCTCTTCGAATCATCAGTAGTGAGACAATCAATTTCGGATAGTGCGCCCGAAGAAGAATGCGGAATCTGCTACACCCGTTGCAAACTTCAGAGCTCTCTGCCTTCCAGCGCATGCTTCAAAATTAATGAAGGTTTAAGTGCTAGCATCCGACGTCCAAAAAGAGACTGGAATATGAAGTAAATAGCAGAGAATTACAGGAAAGATTTGAGAGAGAAGACACTAGCAGCTCATAAATGGCAGTCCCTATTTTCTTTTGCTCTAGTGAAGTCATACTGTCACAGTTTTGCTACTGAGATAGCGGATAAGAAGTAAGGACTGGAGCACATGACACGGGAGTTCCCTCAATTAGGTCCCGTCTGCCGAGAGATGACCACGTTGATCTGCCAGATTAAGCCTGACTACCCCTCTTGCACCGCTTTTTTATGAATCCTTCCGCATTTTTGCTTTGTGCCTTACTTCCCTGCGTATGCACGTACATACGCTTAGGTCATGATTTTAATCAGGCATTACTCATAAATGTCAACCCTCGAATCAAAAATGCTCAAGCGCTGCTCAAATTTGCTCACCCTTAGCTCAGGTACGAGGTGGCTTTGCTCACTCCATAGACTAGAACAGAACCGGCGGAAGGAAAAGCTCGTCCGAGACTATACGGTAATGTAACCAGGAGCAATATGCAAAGCGACTTTAGAGCTCTTTTGAAGAATGGAAGTCGTGCACACCCGGGTATTTCTTCTAGTATCACGTGATATCTAAGATCCTCCCGTTTCGTCACTTCGCGAGATCACTCGCTACAATCAATACCATAACCCAAAAGTTACTACCTCGCCTCCAGGACTCCAGGAGAAGCGGGGTCCCATGTAAACCGTCACTGTGGAACCAAGATTTCCCTAACTAGCAGACAACCTTATCCAAAATAGGGGTTCTGAGCCTCAGAGGGTAAAATAGGTACGCAATCCCGAGCCAAAGCAGCCTTTCCGCAAAACGATGAGGCGAATAGCGGTTGCTTTTGTTCCGTGATAGATGCAGAAGCCCTGCTCGAAAGGGAAACTCAATCTGCAAGTAAACAATTCCTTGGAATCAATAAGAAGCAGGACGAGAGTGCGAGAGACCAAGTAAGAAATTTCCCTGGAATCAACAAGCTGAGCAATACCAGATTGACAAAGATCAAGTCCCCCCCCGTCGAATACCTGAAGGGCAAAGAGGCGATAATACACCACCACTTGGCGATGTGAAAGTCGAGAGCTTGCGCAATATCTCTAAAGCGATGTTTTCGAAACAGCAGAGCGGATATTGCCGGGTAAGGAGTACACTGAAAACAATTAACACAAGCAAGTAGCACGAAATATCCAAGCGCGCAAACCACAAACACGAGGCCTCAAAGTTTTTGCATTACGAACTGAGCGTAGTCCTACACCTCCCATGCCCTCCCATGCCAAAAGGCACCCAACTCTCTCCTCACAATGCGCGTGATGTCTCGCACCCAAGCCGATGCCGACCGACTCCAGCTGCTGTGCTTCGCGCCTATGTACAAAACAATGCGCTCGCTATGACTAATCGAACCCTTTCGCTCAATTTCAATTCCCACCCAAACGCCAATGTATGCAAATGCTTCAAGTCGCTCTCGTTTCTCGTGTTTCGTTCTCTGGTGAGAACGCGATAGGGTATGGTGTCGTATTATCGTGCTGCGGGTGCAGCTGTATTGGTACAATCGTGATGAATGATCGTGAGGATGGTTGGCTGGCTTTCGTAATGATAACTTTTGTTCATGATGATGGGAAGGGACAAGCTGTCATTCATTGTCTCAACTCGGACATTTGGAATGGAGAAATCATAGCGCAAGCTCAGGCCATCATACTCGGTTCATCTTCATCATCTTCCTCCTCGAGACTCTCAATTGCTTCTTTGATTTTCTGACTTGCCTGATCGAACATGTTACTTGCTGTGGAGACATCGGGAAAATAATGGAACATACCTTAGGGTCCAAATTCAGCGCAATGGTGAAGTGCCGAACAGCTTGCCCCTTGTCCCTCAGATTCTTGTACAATCTCCCAAGCAAGAAATGAACCATTGCCTCATCCGGCGCAATATCCTTCAGGATCATCAATTCATTCAGTGCCAGCTGCATCTCACCAAGTGCCAGCAATGCTCTGGCCTTCTTAAATCTCGTCAACGCCGATCGAGGAGCCAGGTCAGTGGCCTTAGTGAAATATGTGAGAGCCGCTCTCGGTTGCTTTTGTTTCTCAAGCACTGTTCCAATGCAGCAGATCAAGACTGCATTGGTCGGGTTGATCAACGAGGCAATTTCGAAATGTTTTGAGGCCTTCTCGTAGTTGCCCAGTTTCTCAAAGACTCGACCAACACCATACCATGCATTGTAATGCCGTTTATCAGCAGCAATGCCATGACGATAAGATGTGAGAGCCTTGTCGTATTCCTCGTTTGCAACATGCTCGTGACCTTGTAGGGTGAAGGCGTACGCGAACTTTGGATCTAGCTGAGTGGCACGCTTAAAGCAGCGCAGAGCTTGTTCGTGATCACCTGCAAGCGACCAGGAATTACCCAACGCACACCAGGCTTGAGGAGATTTCCAGGAGGAGTCGATCAACTCGTGAGCCAGGAAAGCGAGATCTGTCTCTCGCTTGAGATGCCATAATATTGTCGAATAAATCTCCATATCCTCGAATCTTGTAGGCGCCACTTGCCGGATGCGTTTGTAATACTTTTCCGCCTCAGCATAAGCAGCTTGTTCATAATGGGCACGACCCATCTGAGCCAGTGCCCAAGGAGTCTCAAGTTGAGCTCGTGGCAAAGAGGCATAAATTTGCAGTGCTTCTTGGCACTGGAATTGAGCCAGTGCGTAGTAAGCATTGCCAAATTTCTTGAATAGGTCCAGCAGGGTCCTCAACGCATCCTCATGTCGTCCAGGGTCTAATTCGATCGATTTTTGTACAGGTATGTTGGTGACTTGCCACGTTCGAGGAATGTAGTCTTTCCCATCAACATCCATCGAATCGTCTACCGGCTTCCTATTTCCACTAACCTGTCGTCCCACAGTTGAAGTACTGGAGCTTGGTCTCATAATCTTCGAGATGGGTGGCCTCGCTTTCTTCAGTTCTCGCCCTGGGGCAGGCCCAACAGTTGGAACATTACTTGATGATTTGCTGCTCGCTGGCCGAATCTGATTGAATAGGCGGACACTCCTCCGTTGAGGTGCTCCAGGGTCTTCTGAGCTCTGTCTGGGAACAACTTGACCAGACACTGTTCTTTTCCGTTCCCCAGCGGGGGGGACGAGACCATTGATCCTCAATGCTTGTGCTGCGGCCGACTCTTCAACTTCGGGACCCTTCTGTGGCCGCTTTGTAGATACAGCACGACTCATTTTTGGTGCATCCATGCTGAAATCCATCCCAAGCCCCTGTATTGTCCGCATCTTTCGAACTGGAGCTTGTGGTGGCTCGGTCGAGAAGGCTGATACCACACCAGGATCTCGTCGATTTGGCACAACCGTCACGTCGATAGAAGCACTTGGTCCAGTAGGTGTTTCCATCGCTTCTGGCCCAATGCCTCCACCCCCTGCAGCCGGCAGGTTGGTCAAGCTTGGATTACTCTCACTCAGCTTCTGCGATATACCAAGTGTTCCAAACAGCCCTCCAGCAAAGCTTCTGGTCGGTACATTGTTGAATGGATCCGGGACATCGCTAGCAACAGAAGCAGGTCGAACTCCTGGTCGATTCCGATCCTGGTCAGGCATCGCTGAGAGAGTGTTGTCTTTCGATTGGGACTGTGATTCCCATTGTTCTTGTGAGCTCGTCTTGAGTACTGCCTCCAGTTCTGGACTCATTTTGAAAATGTTGGGAACTTTGAGGTTCGTTCCCATATCGCAGAGCATGGTGAAGGCGTCCCACATGAACGGATTTTGCTTCAGAGCATCTTCGAAGCAGCTCACAGCTTTCGTCTTATTGTCATAACCGTAGTATAGCTTCCCTAATAAGCAGTTTATGGCAGCGCCGTCCGGTAATGGTTGCCTCGAGGATGCCGTATGTTTGCCAAAGCTATTCTTCCCTCCCCAAAGCCCTCTACTCTTCTCTAGCGCTGTTATCCCATCCTTATATCTTTCAAGTGCTAAGCATGCCTGCGCGAAGACATATGCACAACCCAAATGAGTTCCTCTCCACCCCGCAGGCTTCGCATATTCGTAGGCTGAGGCATGGTCTCCTAGCCGCAGATGGCAGAGGGCTAGAAGGTATGCTGACTCTGTTGATCGATGGTCGTAAGCTGCAAGTCGCTCGGCATAGAACTGAGCATTCTTGAGGAGGTTATTATCGATGTGGTAGTAGATGAGCTGCCGTAGCTGGCTGATAACGCTGGGATTCGTCGGTGGCATGGCGGCAATTGCGAAAGAGACGAGATGACAGATTCGAGATTTGAAGTTGTTATAATGGTCTAGCCATGTAGACGTCGACCTGGTATTATTGTGGCAGCTGGTGCGCTCCGACCTCGAGGATGTCTTTGTCCAAGCGCTGGGGTACCTTGCCAGATCCCTCTTCTACCGTGGGACCTGTTGTATGCTTCCAGTTGTCTGCGAACAGTCGCTATTGCTCTCGTAGGTACATGACAATTATGTGCAAGGTGTTGATTGTGGCCAAAGGTGAATCGAGAAATGGCACGTAGGTAAGACGTGCTCGGGCAGGCGAGAATAAACAGACGCCGTTGACGGCTTGGGATAACGAGAGCAAGAAGAGAAAATCCTAAATGCGCGCACAGACCGAGACCAGAGGCAGCGCTGCCGAACGCTACTGCGGTTAAAGAAAAGGAAGGATATTATTGAAGAGGTTGGCTTCTCAGCTCAATCAACAACGTTCCTGGCTCTTAGGTTCGCGATGTTATGGTTCGCTGCAAGCGGCTGGCGGGTAGCGCTCGGATTATTTGGTTGGCTGCCAGCGCTGTTTTGGCGTAGCAACAATCGCCCGCATTATGTCAGCAGGGGGGCTGGGCCTGGTGGGCGATAAATCCTTGGACCGGGATTTCAGCCTCGTCAATATTTGATGTCCGAACTTGACCTCGAATTTCACGCATTTCAGAGCGGCAGAGTTTGACATCCTCCTCTTACACAATCTGGGTGAGGTGCATGGAGTAATCGCGATTTCGTCGTGTTGTTTTAGTGGACAGCCTTCTCCCCACCTTTCTCTTCAAAAGCCACACGACCAAATTTCCCCACACAACTGGAGTATCAAGCTCCATATCATCGCCTACAATTGTACAATCCCCATCGACCAGTCGTGTACATATAATTCTCCGTCAACATGGCACAAAAAGCAAAGAAAGGCGTGGCGAAAGCCAACGTCACCACTCTCAATAACCTCCACATTGGCACTCTAACTGTCAATGTTGTCTTTATCCTCTGCAACCTCCTCTGGAAGCGGCGCTCTCTTCTCGCCTACTTCATCCTCTCCATCCCGTCCTTTATCGCCGAATTCGTTCTCGAAAGGTCCGGTCGTCCAACCTTCGACCCCACCACCAAAGCCGTCAAGAGCTCAGGAGAAGATCTTGCTGCACCGGGGTTGACCGAGTACATGTTCGATATTATATGGATTACGTGGTTCAGTCTGGTTTTAGTGATGCTATTTGGAAATTGGGGATGGTTGGTTTGGGGTGCTGTTCCGGCTTATGGGGCGTATAAAGGATATGGGCTTTTGGGCATGGCGAGGGGATTGATGGGCGGGGCGCAGACGGGACAAATGCCGGAGGAGCAGAGCGTTGCTGCGGGGAATAGAAAGCAAAGAAGGGCTGCATAGAGGTTGGTGGGTATATAGATGAGAATCAATGGCATTATTCATGTCGCCAAGTGCTTGTTATAAGCTACAGTGTTCTATTCCCAGGTCTTCTTACTCTATTGATGATAAAGAACCGATGGTTGCCTTTCCTCTCGTCTACATCTTCGTTCCAGTCCAAAACTCCAAGTCCTCTTTCGTTGCGTCCTTCACCAACACATGCACATGCTCTAACGCCCTCACACTCTGCAACCGCACCCAATTCTTGAACCACATGACCCGATAACTATCTCCACCCACCCTCTCCACAAAGGTCCTATTCACAAAATCCTCGATGATATTTCTGCTCTCTTCCGTCACATCTCCAGTCACATCGTCCGTAGCTATTGGCGTCTTAGACCAGACTACTATGTGGGTGATATCTGGGGTGAGGCCGTATGGCCAGTCGTTGAGAAGGATCTTGAAGTCTGATGTATCATGGAAGGGAGTGGAGGAGTTGTATTTAAACGGCGGGGGTCCCCACGGAAGCCGGTGCTGCAGGATGTAGTTGGTCATGCTCCCATATTGACCTTTGATCTCGTGAGACCAGGCCATATAACGACGGAGGTCGGATGGCTTCCGCTTCAGGGTCTCGAGTGCATTCTTAGCTATACGAGTAGAGGAGCATTAGCCAAGATGCCATGCAAAAGGGACCTACTTGATAATGTCATCTGGAAGAACGGTTCGATCACGTGAAACACATCCAGAGCTGAGCGTGTGATTGAGTGGAGCTTTTCAGGGTCCAGCTTTGGACCGTTGCAAAAGACACTTTCTCATTGGCAGATCCAGCAATTCTCAAATGGCAGACTAACAAATAAAGCTCGCACCCACCAAGGATCCCTCTCAATTCTTCCCAATCATGGAGATGGAACTCGTCATCTGTCTGTGACAGAACCCATTTATCGACCTCTGTCAATGGAAAGGGTGGCTCCTTCTCTAGCTCTGTGCTACTTGGCTTTGCATCATTGTCCCCCATCTTGCTCACTGATGTCTTCACACCTTATCAAAGCGAGTCGTTGCTGTCCTCGAAATCGCAAAGATCTAATCTAATCTTAATCGCAATCCTGGTCCTCGGGGAAAGCTTCCCAAAAGGGGATAAAAGTGGCAACCGAAGTAGCGCAGTAGCCGAGCCCGAAACGGCAACTTTTCTCGTGGGGAAGAAATCGGACAACTTTTTTAAATCTCCCCGGATTCCCCAACGCCCAAAAGTCATTGACTTAAGACAATTCTGCTGCCAGTGCCAAAGGCAGATCTTTATAACATCAGCCCGGAATTGAGTTGGAAAGACAAAGTCCGGCCTTGTTTCTCTCTGCAATCCCTTCCCGAGGTTTCTGCGAGGCTCAACAATTTCCCGCGAAAAGGCACGATGTCAACAGTCAAGATGTCCGGCGCACCGGCGGCTTCCAATCCATATTTGTCGAGATCTTATATCGATGGCGTATACATTCCTTCGGGTCTGCTGGTTCTGGGCTGCCTGATCGTGAAAAGAGAATGGCTTCCTTATGCGATTGCTCTCTCGCTGGCGTTGGGAGGATGGAAAGTCTTCAGCATGAGTATGGATTTGCTTCTGCTTCGCATGCCAGCCGCATATCTCTTTGGTGAAAGCTGACGGAAACTCTAGGAGAGAAGAAGGTGCTTAAGCCAGATGTCTTCCAAAATTTCGAACTTACTGAGAAGACTATCATCTCCCACAACGTAGCAATGTTAGTTACCCCTCCTCAATAATAACGATTGCTAACTCGCATAGCTACCGATTCAAGCTGCCTTCTACTAATTCCATCCTTGGACTGCCCATCGGCCAGCATATCTCCATTGCGGCGACCCTGCCCCAACCCGATGGTTCCCAAAAAGAGATTGTTCGATCCTACACTCCCATCTCTGGTGACCACCAACCCGGCTACTTCGACCTCCTCATCAAGTCCTATCCTACTGGTAACATCTCGAAATACATGGCTTCCCTGATTGTTGGGCAAACAATCAAGGTCAGAGGGCCTAAGGGAGCGATGGTCTACACACCCAATATGGTCAGGGCATTCGGCATGATCGCAGGAGGAACCGGAATCACCCCCATGCTGCAAATAATCCGTGCTGTCATCCGCGGTCGTCCTACTGGTGACAAGATCGAGATTGATCTCATCTTTGCCAACGTGAACAATGAGGATATTCTGTTGAAGGAGGACTTAGATCAGTTGGCGAAAGAGGACAAGGGATTCAGGGTCCACTATGTTCTTAACAACCCGCCTGAGAACTGGAATGGCGGAGTTGGATTCGTCACACCTGAGATGATTACGGTAAGTCACCTCACGAATTTCTACCAAGGCCTTGCTGATGAATGTAGAAATGGCTTCCTAAGCCCGCAGACGATGTCAAACTTCTCCTTTGCGGACCACCCCCAATGATAAGCGCCATGAAGAAAGCTTCCGAAAGCTTGGGATTCAAGAAAGCGAAGCCAGTCAGCAAGTTAGAAGACCAGGTATTTGCATTCTAGAGTAGACTGGTAAAGCAAGATGCCCCTAGATGACAAGAAAGGGGGAGGCGACGAGTTGCGCTGAGAAGACTAAAAAATGTCAATTGCGAGAAAAGTCCGAGAGGACTTGAATGGAGCGTGGCGTCGGCGATGTGTTGGTATGTTGATATATGTTTTTTGGACAGATACAGGCGAAGCACATACGCTCCAAAGCCTTCGAATGCCCTGATAACTAATCTCAAGCTGCCATGTGCAACTGCAACCCGATCCTTCATCTGTTGAACGTATTTCAATTTCTTCAAATCTGAAATTCTAGGTGGCGGAGTAGACCGCCGCCAACGTTGTCTGCCAATAGCAAGACAGCAAAGCTGCAGTTCCCGGATCAGGAAATATCCTCTCACCCCTGAATAATATGCATTTCGCTTACACGGCCGTAACCGAGTGCTTCGTCCGTACGCTTCTCCGTACTCTCAGAAGACCTCTCCACATCATTTGAGAAGAAGAGCTGTGGTTCTGCTTATTGATTTGAGTTTCATAGGCTCAAGCTGAGCATAACTGCTGCTGTGCACCTTCTTACAAAGCATACTAAACGGTCATTTTGCTATAGGGAAGGGTTGGTAGGTTTTCTCACTGAGTATGTCGTGATGAGTGGGTACACAAGGTCTTTGAAATCAAGTTGCTTCGCTCTTCTATAAGTTCGACCTGGTTTCCCTCATTCTATCTCTTTCATTCATTCATCTCACAATCCCATAACGTCTCTTCCATCAAATCGAGTGACTTTCTTCTCATCTTACAACAACCCAAGCCCCTCTCAATACAAACTTTCATGATGCCGCGCACAACCCAAACCGTCTTCTCAGAAGGCATATTCCACGGCCTCCCCACCTTCCCTGATCAGGATGGAAAGAAATACACCGCGATTGTGACAGGAGCAAACGGCATCTCCGGCTCTGAAATCGTGGATGTTCTCGCTTCCTCTCCCGAACGTTGGGAGACCATTTATGCCATGTCGCGGAAACCGCCTTTGAATAAGCACCAAAACGTGAAGCCGATTGCGGCAGACTTCTTATCCAGCACGCCTGAGGAGCTAGCAGCGTTGTTTAAGAAGGAGGGGATCAAGGCGTGAGTCGATGATTGTGAAGAGATAGGGAGAGAAGGCTAATTCGAGATTTTCATGATTAGTGATTATATCTTCTTCGCCTCGTACATGCAACCCCCTCTCGCCGAAGGAGCCGGACTCTGGTCCAACTCCAACGAACTGGAAACCGTAAACGGTACCCATCCCCCTTTTCCTAATTCCGTCCTGCTTTTTACCAACCGCAAGTAACGAACCTAGTGACTCTTCTCTCCAGCTTCTTATCCGCTCTAACAATCGCCAACATAATCCCCAGGCGTTTCCTCCTCCAAACCGGCGGAAAACACTACGCCCTCCACCTCGGCCCAACAACAGTCCCCCAAACCGAAGGCCTCCCATCCGACCGCGTCCCACACGCCAACTTCTACTTCCCCCAAGAAGACCTGCTCTCCTCCTGGTCCACAACACACAACACCTCCTGGACCGTAACCCGTCCCGGCTTCATCCTCGGCGCGAACCCGACAGCATTCATCAACATCGCGTACGCACTTGCGCTCTATGCTTCCGTACAGAAAGAACTCGGGCAGAAACTCGAGTTCCCAGCTGATGTCGCGGCTTGGGACGCGAATAAGGATAATACGACTGCTCGTCTCATTGGGTATTTTAGTGAATGGGTTGTTTTGAATGAGGGAGGGAGGAATGAGGCGTTTAATTTGGTGGATGATTCGCCGTTCAGTTATGGGCGGTTCTGGCCTGAGGTTGCGGGGTGGTATGGACTCGAGCCTAGGAGGCCGGAGGAAGATGAGAGGAAATATCAGACGATTACGCTGGGGATGGATCCTCCGCCCAGAGGATTCGGCGGGCCGGGAGTGGTGAAGGTTAAGTTTAGTTTTGAGGAGTGGAGTAAGAGGAAGGAGGTTAAAGAAGCTTGGGAGAAGATTAGGGAGAGAGACGGCCTTGTGGGAGCGGAGGATCCGTGGAAGGAGGGGAATGAGAGTACGTTGATGAATGTCTTTGCTACCCTTGATGCAGAGATGCTTGGTGGGTGGAGCAGGACGCAGACTATGGATAAGGCGAAGGCCTTGGGGTGGCATAGCCATGTGAGGACGGCGGATGGGTTTAAGGATACGATTGGGAAGATGGCGGAGTTGAAGATGGTGCCTAGGCTTTGAGGTATGAATGTTAGGGGCTCTTGAAAGTTTGAAAAGTTAAGTTTCTTTTGTCAGTATAGTTGGATTGTATTCAGATCCGTGAATTTCCGTTCTGACTCAAGGTTTTGATTCGACCACTCAAATCGTCATCGAGGTCTTGCTCTGAATGTTGCTTCAGTTTACAGCGCTGGTTGACTCTACCTTCAAATTTGCCCTTCTCAAAATCATTTCACTCCTCGGCACGACCAACTGCTTGCCTTGTAAGTTCAGCTTGAGTAAGGTCTTCAACTGCACCCCTTGCCAACTTCGGACTCCGAGAGTCTAAACGGGAGTAATTTGATTCAACATTGGCTTGCTAGGCTTTGGAATCTTAAATAGTTAAATTTACGGTAGGAAGTTACTTCGCTCGACTTGCTGCAGTCTGGCCAATCAAATGCAAGTATTCGAGGCGTTACTTTGACGCATATCAAAACTGACCCATCTGGTGAGAAAAGTTTTTGACAGGTCAATGAAGCGATCGTTTGATCATTCAATCTCTTCGAGCCTTTTGTAACTCTGTACTAGCATTAGGCATTCTGGCCTCTGATTCGCCTGTGTCACCTGAAATCGTCAAAGCATTAGCATGCAGGTCTAGTGGTGGCTGCGCTGGACTTGTCGCCTACAGTATCCCCTGCCCACACTTCGCCAGCCTGCTTCTTCTTCATCACCTCACCACCGTCCCAAGCAAACTTTTAATACTGAAAGGTCCGAAACAAATAACATCCGATCGATCTCCATCATGTCGCAATATCAATATCGCCATTTTGACTCCGCCAAGCAAGAGATTCGCCTTTTAATCCTTCACCCAGGCGGAGGTGAGGCGATGGTAGAAGTCGAGATCGTCCATCACTCTTTGGCAGACTGTCCTGCCTACGAAGCGCTATCCTACGTTTGGGGCGATCCAACAGTAACTGAAGATATCCACATCCTCGCGCCACCACCAGCAGCACAAATAATCTGGCCAACTGAGACGCAAGAAACAATCCAAGGGCCAACCATCGAACCCATAGTACCGGAACATCATTCAGGGGATGTAGCTGCCTCTGCAGATGATTCCTCTCACGATGGGAGTCACATTACGTACATCTTTAAAGTAACAACCAATCTCAAATCTGCTCTCCAACACCTTCGCACCCCTACCAAGCCTCGCGTGATTTGGGTCGAGGCCATTTGCATCAACCAGCAGGATGATGCCGAACGCGGGCATCAGGTTCGCAAAATGGATCAGATCTACCGAAATTGTTCTCAGGTGTGCATCTGGCTTGGAGACGCAGAAGAGGACAGTGATCTCGCCATGGAACTGATCAACTCCATCACAGAGTCTTGCCTAGCGCCGATGAGGGACAACCCACACAAGGAAATTACGTTCGATAGCACTTTTGTACCAGTATTTGAACAATTCTATAAGGATAAGAAGTTTGCATGCCATTTTAGAGCACTTCTGAGCCTGATCATCCGTCCTTGGTTTAGTAGATTGTGGATCGTCCAAGAAGTGGTACTTTCTACTAGCAAGATTATCTTGTGTGGAAATCACCAGGCTGATTGGGCCTGTTTCTTCAACACGTTTCTTTTCCTCTTCCTCCACGCAAAAGAGAAGAGTATGTTGGAGGCCTCCTATAGAACCAGTTTTGAGATTATCTTTCACCAGCTGCCACTCACCGTTAAAGAGCGATGGAGAAGATCTATTGGAATGTTCTTGCGGCTAGGCGCCATGGCTATTAGTTGGTACGACTATTCTCCTCCAATTGTACTTAGGGAAGCACTTCTCGAATTGCGAGGGAGATCAATGACCGATAAGAGGAATGCTGTCTACGCAATTTTATCACTAACCAGCGACATCACGCCTGTGGATTTGGATATCAATTACAGACTTGACAGGCTCGAGGTCTTCAAGATAGCCACCAGGAAGATGATCGAACAAAGCAGGTGTTTGGACATTCTCTGCGATGCATGCACATGTATGCACGGCGAATATACATTCCCTTCCTGGCTTCCCCGATTTGATGATCAAGCACTTCCTTGCGGCTGCGGATCATTTCTGGGATCAACGTTCACCTTCAACAGCAGTCGAAAGCTGAGCGATAATACATCAGCAATAAAGCCTGTGTATTTTGCATCTCAAGGCAGAACGGCGGAAGCAGTGATCTTTGGGGAGGACGGTCAACTAATAACCGATGGTATATTCGTGGATCGCATTCTTGTGGTGATGCAGAGATCTACCTGGACTGGCCTTCCTAACGATGAAACAGAGCTCACAGTTCCTAAGGAATGGTTCTCGTTGGCATATCCTGCGAACAGCTTCAGAAAGACCACGCACCCTCATGAAACTCCAGATGGCTCGGAACTTGATTCCCAGAATTTCGAGGTGCTTTGGCGAACCATGATGGCAAATCGAGACTCTCCCACTTCTTGTGAACCTGCTGCTTCTCAATATGGAGAGGAGGCTCAACAGTGGCTTCTAGAACATAAACAGTGTGACCTGGTTATTCCTCCGAAAGAAGTTTTCGCCCGGAATTCTCATTCAACATTCCTTAAGTTTAAACGAAGACTCTATGATACGCTCCAGAAAAACACTCTGATCGCCATAGAAAGTGGCTTACTTGGGTTGGCAAGAGGATGTGTGGCTCCAGGTGACCAAGTTTGCATCTTACTTGGCTGCTCAGTTCCAACTATTCTGCGCCAAGTGCCTAACATTGAACGAGAGGAGTACATACTCATCGGCGAAAGTTACATCCATGGAATGATGGATGGAGAGGCAATCGACAAGTTAGATAAAGGGGAGTATAAGTTGCAGAAGATTACACTAGTTTGAGAATATAATTGATAACATGGGATTCAGTGATGAGGTTCTTGCAGAGTATATAACAATTTTTAGAAAGCGTTCTCCAAAATTTGGTCCTTTAGATTTCCCATTGACCCCACAAACACGTACCTGGGCAATTTAGACTTTAGCCATGCTGAACGTCGACTTAACGCAAGCTCCGTTGCGCTATAGACGGGGACGCCCTCGCTTAGAAGACAAGGAACATCAGAACTCTAACTTTTGCCGCTACTTTCGAGAGCAAAACCTTCATAAAAAGAAAAGAAAAGAAATTTATTCTTACACTTTGGAAGGAGTTGTTTTATTGTATAGAAGGTATCAACTCCTTTATGATTTAGTAGGCATTTTAAGTTGTGAAGTTGGGAGGGAAATCGTAAGCGAGGGGTGTTTTTGGCCGCTGCTCAAACGGATAGCATTTCCATTCTTAGCTTCAATAATGAATCAAAAATCATTCTTTACATCTAGTGCCTACCTCTTAGCCGCAATAAGCAGCTCCCTTATTGCCTCCGAGATGCCTCGACATTTTGAAAGATGAATGGTTCCTCTCAAGAAAGAACCGCATTGTAAAGCCCTTGAGAATATTGAACTTTATTTGAGTTTACGCCTCTGCTCGAATATACCGTAGAAACAATCATCATTTCAACTTTACAAGCCCGGGTCCATAAGTCTGTGCGCACAGGGCATTTTTCATCAATTTCATCAATATTAGGTATCAAAGCAGTATTTAATTAGGAGTTGACCAACCATGCCGCTTCATAAGTACAGTGTCGGTCCACCGGTAACGCGTAGCACCGTCACGTATTTATCGTGGATACTCGTTGCGTAAAGTGGTGGTTCTTGTTGGTTGTTAAGTGTGAGGAAGAGTAGTCGACACCTTGGTGTTACTACCCTTCCCCGAGGGGGGGCTAAGCCTAATTGGGACTAGCCACGTAACACTTGCGCGCTGTCACATGACCAGTAATGTTTACAATAATGCTATACCGACATACAATAACCCAATATTCCTGGCCTAGAATTAGCTGATTTATCCAATCTTGTGGTATTGCCTCCCACTCCTCCCTTACTGCCGCTTCCATCTCTACCACAGTCGTTGGTTAGTATAATCATCAGTGTATTGCTTGCTTAATCCTCCTCTAGCACTTCTCAATTGGGTTAATATCAGGAGAGCTACCAGGGTGAGACATCAGGATAATACCATGTAACATACGGAAGCGTTGACAGCAATTAGTATGAGATTTGTGGCCGTGAGCTTGGTTACCGTCTTCCATGAATAAGGGCTCGACACAAGGGCGAAGGAGATGAGTAATAGCCGCAAAAGCCTCGAGAATTGATCGAATACGTGGTTCTAGGACTTGTATCAAGTAGTCTACTTTAAGAGCTTGGCGTTTGCCTGTCCCATGAACAAATATCAATGGGCTCTTGTAGCCATATCCAATTGCTCCCCAAGCACTAACTGCCGTCGTATGACCTCGATAGAATTGATATTGAATACGCGTCAAGCATTGCCTCTCTTGAGAGTTACGTATAACTCTCTACTTCACTGATTTGCGGGAAATTCTAAAACGGACCCTCCCCAACTGCTAAAATGGACCCCCCCCTAATTGCTAAAACGGACCCCTTCCTAGAATTGGAACTAGGGCTTAAATAAATAATTCTTATAGTTTAATTTAACACTTTATACCTTAGATAATAAAAAAAAGTATATATAAAGTATTGAATTTTATAATTTTCTCTCAAAATATATAATCCCAAAATATATAACTTGATATAATAACAATTTATAATAACAGTTATATTACTATTCTCTCTAGTTTCCTAAAGTTCTTTTTCATCTTCCTCGTCTTTTTTATCTTCTATAATAAAGTCTACTAAATCCTCATTATTCTCATTATCCTTACTATTCTCGTTATCCGTAATTACAATTTCGATATTATTATTAAACTCTTTTTCTTCTCCCTCTCCCTCTCTATCTAAACCCTTATTAATATCTGTATCTTCTCTATTCCACTTCTCTAAATACTCCCGAATATTAGCCGGATTACTAGTATCCTTAATAAAACTCTCTAGTTCCTTTTCACTAATCCCGTGAACTACTCTATTACCTCCAGTAATAATCTAATACTCTAATTTCTTAATAACTGATATTATATTTTTACTAAAGGCTTTAGAGATTAATAGTACCTCGCTAATCTTCTCGGTCTCACTTTCATTATAGTCATTCTCTCTCTTTCTCTTCTTACTCTTTTCAAGTTAATTATAATAATAGTAAATAGTAATAATACTTATATTCAAATCAGTTTCTAGTAGTTTTAAAAGTCTTATATTCTCCTTCTTCTTAATAGCTTCGAGTTACACTATCTCTTTATTAAGAATCTTTACTATTTTTATTATATAATTATATCCTTTATCTTAATATCTTTATATATAATTATTCTCGATATCCTGAAATAATCTCTTTTACTCGTCTTCAGGAAATCTGTTAAAGTCAATCTACTTCTTTTTAGCTTAAGCCCTGGCACGTGAATAGGCCTGATAATCCGAGTTCTGAATAGTAATAATCGCTTTCTTAAACTTAACTTTAATAGTTTAATACTAGTCGGAAAATAAAGTCATCTTGATTCTAATATAATTAATATTATTACTAAAAGTTATTATTAGAGATTAAGAATATACTATTAATAAAAACGAGATTGAGTTTAATTAAAAGATTATTTTTTTATAAGATTTATAAGAAAGGATTATTATAAGACTTAGAAAAAATTCACTTTTAATAATAGTATAACCGAAAAATATTCACTTTTAATAATTGTCTAATTAGAAAAATTCACTTTTACTAAATTTTCGCTTATTTTATATTCACTTTTAACTTTTTCACTTTTTATATTATAGTCTTTTTATATTTTATAATCTTATCTTTTTTAATATTTTTCGATTTTTAATAATTATAACTTCTAATCTTATATATTTATAATAATATTATAAGATAATATAAGAATATTAATTTTATTAATTAGATAATTATAATATAAATAAAAAGTATCCCGAAATAGTATAAAGATTCTATTATTAAAAAAGTCAAATTATATTTATTATTTATATTTATTAAAAGAATTAATAAATAGTAATATAAAAAGGATATATAAGATTAAAAGAATCCTGAAGTATTATATAGAATAAAGAAACTAGTAAAAAAGATTAGAAGAATTAAAACCAGAAGTAAATTCTGATTCTAATAATACTAAATAATAATATATTTAATTTCTAAATAACTTATATATTATAAGAGATTCGATATTACTAGTAAAATTAAGACTCTGGTATATTTTTCTCTAAACTAGTTTTCTAATATATTATATATAAGATTACCGGAACCTTTAGACCAGATTTGAAGTTTTAGGCTTTTATAATTGCGGCTTTTTAAGAATCTGTAAAGGCTTTTCTTATTAGTTTTTTCGAAGATAAATCCTTTTTACTTTTTAAAATAATAGTATATTAATATCTGAATAGTAATAAATATATATACTATTTATATAAACTGTATTATAATCTAATAGAAGAATATAATATTAATAAAGTGATTTTATAACTAAATTATAATTATTAACTATAGTTAATATAAGTAATAAAAGATAAGATTAAGGATTTAATTATATAAAAATAGAAATGAGAATAATAAAAAAGAATTATAATAATATAAAATAATAATAGTATAATATATATTCTCCTCTTTTCAAATGAAATATTATATAATAAACTCAAGAATAATCTTATTCTTTACTTCCTTGACTTCTTTATTTATCTTAAAGTAAGTCCCGATTCAATTGATTTTAAAGGCAATTTAATTAAACTGTTTTACTTTATATAAGTTCTTATATCCTTTATATTTCTAATCTTACTATTACCTACTCTCTTATTCATTTTAGTATTATATTTCTTTATTACTTCAATTATATCTTATATTATTTAATATTAATAAAAGTTCTTAATAGAAAAATCACAATCAAAAGAATCTTTAATTCCCTCTATAATAATAGTTATATAAATATACTCAAATTCCTCCTTGATTTCTTAATTGTGAATATTTATAAAAGTCTTAATACTCTTTTTTAAAATAAGTTTTTACTAATTAATAAACTTGTCTTCTCTTTTTCTAGTATTAAAAGCTCTTTACTATTCAAGATATCCTAGTATATAAGTATTCCAGGCCTTTGAAATATATAGAGTCTCCTATTTAATAAACTTCTCTTTGTTTTATATATAGTCTATTTAAGTAATCTTCTCTTCTATAGTTTATATATTATATAGTTTCTAATAAGATTTGTAAAGTATAGATATTCCTTTATTTATAATTACTAATATATATCTCTATAACTTTAAGTCTTTTACGAAATACTTATAAAGTCTAGTAGTCTTCTGATAAATACTATTACTAGTTTTAACACTCTCCTTTTACTTTACTCTTTACTGATTTCACTTAAACTTATAAATAAAGTATATAACTTTAATAATTCGATAATTATATTAAATCTTATTTTTTATATACTAAAATAGGATATATTCCGTTTCCTCTCTAGTAATAAAAGAGTTTCTCTATAAATCTAGTTCTTATTTATTATTAATCCCTTGAACTTTATCTAATAACTCACGAATTCACTTTTACTTTTCAAGAAAGACTATATTAATATCTCGATCTGGAATATATCTTCTAAATCTCCCATTTATAATCTTGACTCTTTTATAATATTAGAATAATTCAAAATCAGGATTCTAATCCTTATTTCTATTTTCCGAATTCTTATTAATTCTATCTGAAATTATAATATCTCAAGAGACTAATTCACTAAAAGATCCGGATATAGAGAATATATATAAGACCCTTAAAGAAGATTTATTCCGGATATTAATTTTAATAATATCTTTAGTTTCCGAATAGGGATTCTGACAATTTCTTAATCAGATAGTATTTTATATATAGTAAGGGTCAATCGGGTCTTCTCCTTGACTTATAAACTATTCGGAATACTATTTATATTATAGATATATAATTATATTCTTTTTATAATTCTAAACTTATTCAGGGAAATATATAAAACACTTCCAATAAGACTTTCCATTTTGGAAAGCAATTCGTTATACTATTTCCCTAACTATATACTCAAAAGTACTTTTAATATAATAAATAGAGGTTCAGGAACTATTATAATATCTTTACCTTCCAGGAAACTTAATTAATAATAGAATAGATAATTAATACTCATCTTCTAGAAATTAATAAAGGTAATATAATAAATCGAAGTTATTAAATTCTAATAGTTAATTATTATCTAATCTCTATCGAATTATATATTTATATAGAATATCTATACTCTTTATAAAATAATCGGAATATTTATTATCCTCTAATATAATCTTAGTCATTTTTAATTAATTATAAACCAAGTCTAGTCTCATAAATAAAATATATTCTTATAAGAGATTGAATATAGGGAATTCGAAATACCACTTTGAGTCGATATACTATTTCCTCTACTCTATATTAAGTGCTTTGATTTGTTATAATACTACTTTATTTATAATATTCCAAGTATATAATAAATTAATATTCTTTGAGTATATATCCTGTTTAATAGTATTATAAATCCTTTCAATTCTTAAAATAGCTTTATTATCCAGATACAAGTACTTATTAATCCAAGTAATAATAATATAATCTCTATTCCTTGAAACTAGTCAATTATTCTCAATATATACTATATTCTCTAGATATGAGTCTTATTAACTGTTTTTGAAGTCTTGAATAGTCTCTTTGTATAAATCAATAGTATTTAAATAAACAATTCGAGTCTAGTTATTTATAAATCCTTTCTATTCCTTATTTAAGAAGTGAACTTTATACTTAATACTAATTGATTTATTAATATACCAAATATAAAATAAATAAGTCTAATCCGGGAATATCTTCTCAAGGATATTTCTTATAACTTCTATTTTATTTATTAAGAAAATCCCCTTGGAAATATTCTCTTTAAGTATTTCTTTCAAATACTCAAGACTTTAAATATAATCCTCTTTATCTTTACTAGTAATAAATTCAAAACAGATATAGAATAATTTTCCAATTATATTAACTCTAATAATTTCGAAAAGGAGTATTTTAGTACTATTAGTATTATAAGTATAATTAATAATAAGAAATTTATTATAAAGTCTAGTATATTCGAGTAGTTTTGAATATATAAAAAAGATTAAAAGTAAATAATTAAAAGTTTCCTCTTCTGATTTATATATAGAATAATATATTTATCTTTTCTATTTAAGTTCAGAAAATAGAGTTTTAATACTATTCTTATTCCCCTTTTACTAATATTAAAATTAATTAATATAATTATATATATCTTTTATAATTATAAGATCTCTTCCTTTAAAGTTCTTTTTCAAGTAAAACTGGATTTGTCTAGACTTGTATTTCAAGTTATACTACTTTATTAAAGTCTTATATCTCTTCCCTTTTTATTATTCCCGATATTAAAATAAGTATTTATCTTTAATTATAAATAAAGGTTCGTAATTATAAAGATAATAATTAATAATCTCCTTTATCTCTGAATTCTTCCAAGACTCCCGGGACTGTAAATTCCAATTAGTCTTATCCTTATTCTTAATACAAATTATAGAGAACTTGTAATTATAATCCCGAAATCTCCTATTATTCCCTTTTCTCTTCTTCTTCTTATCTATTATTTTAGACTTTATATATCTTCAATTACAGGCCAAAATCGACTTTATTCGACTATTAAACTTCTTCTTACTAGAAGTAATAGAGAAATTATAGCCTCTGGAAAGTCCCTATTAATTTAGAATTAATAATATAGTCTCTCGTATAATATATATTTCAGATAAAGATAGATTATAATTATTAAAAGAGAATAGTCAGTTTTGAGAAGGAGAGTTAATAAAAGAGAATAGTAATATTAGTATAATCAAGGCAAATACTTATTCTATATTCTATATAATATCTGAATTCTCTAATATATTATTAATAGAATAAGAAGGAAGTATAGAAGAGACTAGACCTCTAATCTAATAGATCTATTATTATAATTCGATTTACTCTTTATATAGTTTTTATACTCGAAACTCTTCAAGTTCTCTCTGTAAACGTGTATTCTACTCTTTTAGATTATTAATATTAACCATTTCGATATTATTACTAGACTGGGAAATTCAATAAGATATCGGAATTCTGGAAGACTATATAGAATCCATAATTATAATCTTAGAGAATAGATTATTATCTTTTAAATAACTCCCTGAATTATCTCTTTTTTAATATAAAAAAATTTTTTCACTTAAACTTTTTAATCTATTATTTATTTAAAATTAGTTCTAAAAGGAAGTCCTTATTAAGAATATTATCTCTAATTAGTAATAAATAATAAGAAGAGAATAAATCCAATTCAGAAAAGGGGAGTATACGAGGTCACGTGTTTTGAAAGAAAACTATAAAATTCGGCACTTTATATATACTTTTTTTTATTATCTAAAGTATAAAGTATTAAATTAAGCTATAAGAATTATTTATTTAAGCCCTAGTCCCAATTCTAGAGAGAGGTCCATTTTAGCAATTAGGAGGGGGTCCATTTTAGTAGTTAGGGGGAGTCCGTTTTAGAATTTCCCCTGATTTGCCTCTAACAAGGAAAGTAACTTCGTCCGACTATAATACCTTGAGCCACTCTACTGTCCAAAATATATATACTATCGCCCAAAGGAATCGAGCCTTGACTTGTACAGTACGAGAGTCAAGAAGGGCTTTTGGCATGTAACGTAACGGTAATAGCCCCTTGCGTTTAATCGACACTTGAGTGTTTCCACAAAGCATTTAAGGTGAAGCTCTTCCTGTAACTAATCCCTCTTTAAAGAGTGCGGGGTTCGCTAGTCGCGGGAGTCCGTGCCCACTTAACCCAATCCGGAGATACAGTTCCAAAGTGGTAAGGCATGTGCTCCACTTGGCGTCGACTGTGTTTTCGAGATGGGGTGGACTGCACTGTCGATCCCCTCGCCCCCGTGCTTGCTCCCCCAAGCCTTAAATCGCCGATTTTAAAGGATTTTTGCTAAAGTTAAAGGTTTTTTTTTGTCCACGCTTTGTCCCTAGCCGTGCGCACGAAAATTGGTGGAGGTACACGTCCCTTTACTCGCTTTTAACCCCCCACTTGACCCCCACCCCGCCCTTCGCTAAAAAATATATCCTCATTTTCGCGCATATCCATTCCCTACCACTCCCACCACTCCCATTACTTTTATTTCTCTCGCTCTTTAATTGGATTTTGCGATAGAGCTTGTCGGCGCTTCGCGCCGATAACCGAACGAGCGTATTAATTAATTAATTAATTATTTTGCAAGGTTACCCGCAAAAACGCCCTGGCAAAACGCCCTGCCATATAACTATGCCCAAGGAACCCTACTGGAAACGCAACGCCCAGGGCACTGCACTGTGCTTGTTAGCCATTACAAAATGCGATTCTCGCATGACTCGGCACAATATAAGATAATCTCGTCTACTTTCATATTCGATAAGAGGAAGGAAGGGCCCGTTCGGTAAGGGCGTCGACGCTCGGGGGCTAGGTAGCCTAGAATCTTCCTAATTGTGGTGTCACCAAGCTTATAACGCACCATTAAAGCGCAGACCGGGACTTTACCAAACCAATGAAACTAGCGTATTGCATCCTTGTGTTTAGTAGGGATCTCATGGCCTTTCTGATACTTGAAGTCGAGGGATAGTGGCGTATTAAGAGCCATAAGGTAGTGGAATTGATTAAAGACGATTTTGTTGAGTGAAGCCTGAAAAGGCTCGCTTAAGGCCCTGTGCACACAGACCTATAGACCTGGGCTCGTTAAGTGCCATTGTGCTATTGTGCAAAGCCCTTCCCCAAAATTGGGAGCTCTGTTCAGATCTGGCATCAGAGATTATTTCATGCAAATTAAAGTCTCTATGCATAGCCACCTTACTCGCTTCATGATCCAGGCAAGGAATATTTCAACGTGTGAAGCTTGCTGGCAAACAATTTGCTCATAAAGAAAGTAGTGTTTGAAACTCGCTATGTCCTCTACCACCGCTTTCTTTCTAACCCGATTCAATCCTCCTGGACCAGAAACATTGTACACTTCAAGGCCTCTTCCAACAACCTGATATCGTCGGATCATTTGTCCATGAACAATACGAAATCCAAACCTGCAATGCTCCAAGAACAGTAGCGACAATCCCAAAGAAGATCGCAATCGATACCGCGATGACACCCGCCCAGTACATGAATCTCGGAGACTTCTTACTCTCTGACCACTTCCCCATTGCAGTGATAGGAGTCGGATCTTCTGCTTCCTTCCACAGCAGATAGAGACGGTCTCCCCAGTGAGGAAATCTCTCATACAAATCCCTGACAGTTTCTGGAAGCAACACGTCTCGAGGCGTTTCGTGGTATCCGTGATATGGTTGGAACGGAACTAGAAGACGAGGATCGAGACCCTTCGAACTCACGTCTTGTTGCAACAGAAAGCGAGATTTCTGGTCAAGTTGGGGGAACAGAAGGTTTAGTGTCCGGAGGGTTTCACTTAGAAGATCGGGTCGCAAGCAGCCTCTGTTTAAGTATGAGCGGTGACGAAGTAGGCCGGGGAACATGTGAGATGTATTGCTTACAACGACAAGGCTGTGTTTGTTGGTGTATCCACATCGTATTCAGCCAAAGCTTTTGAGGCAACTTCAAGAACGCTGGGATGGCAGAAGACGTAGAGAGACTTCCAAGTATCTCCTTTCTGGAACAGAAGATGATCGGATAAGTGATCGGTCCATTGAATTTGGATGTTAAGGTACTGCTTCAAGTAATGCGCCGTGAGCTTGTGGGCTCGAATGGTAACGTTCCGACTGCCTTGTTCTGGCAATTCACATAGCGGAAAGACCCGTTCAACGAACTCCCCAAGGCTCTCCTGCTCCTTCCACTTGGGACGGAATATTTGTATAGTTGCGACTATATTGTACGCGTTCGGCGATCGACAGGCTGTCATGAACATCAATCGAACAGAGAGATCGAGAGCAGCATCGATGTCAATCGAAATAGATGAGTTTTTCTTGTCGGTCGCGTTCGGGAGAAGGGTTTTGAGTTGCTGCCTCGCTGTCTGGGGGTTTGCCTTCAACAGGGAGATGAACTTGATTAACTCGCCATGCGTCTGAATAGGTGCTAATCCACTACTTTTTGGAACTGACAATGATACGGTCATTGTCTCTCGTCTGTAGTATTCGAAGAAAAGCATCAGTCTTTCCAGTCGCTCATCGCTCTTCTCATCTTCACCCCATATTGCTGTGGCGATGGAGGCTCTGATAGGGTCACTCAGCCCTTTCGAAAATGGTATATTTAAGTCCAGTTCCATTATACCGTGAGAATAGCATGTCAGTGACGTGCAGTGAGATGGTGTACTCGTGAAAGGATTTGCTTGAAACAATACTCAGTAGGTTCAGCCATCCCAGCCTGCGACCAGTTCCAGGCTGGGTGTTGTGGCGTTTTGGAAATTACGGACGGCAGATATGGCCTACAGTGCAGTCAGATTGCCTTTCACTACAAAAATAAGAATTAAATCTGTTTACACTTTCATATAAGATAGGCACTACGAGGATTTGAGCAAGATGTCTTTGATTCAGGTCGGGTCTAGGCATAAAAGAACGATTCCCCGGCTTCTGCATTGCCTACAGGTGGAAATAGGCGAAAATGGGAACCTCGCGGTTATTAGGAACGGATTCACAGTGTAAAACGTTAACTTGCTTTTTCCAGGGTCACATGCAAGAGCTCAGCCTCACGAGGTAGGAAATCCCAAAAGCCCAACCCAGCCGGTGAACAGGTTGTGCTCGGTACAGTCTCATCGAAATTTTTGTCTCTAGATTTCAGTTGATGCTGTGCCAATGCATGGACTCGTTGCAGAATGGCTACCATGGTGAGCACCTTGACGGCTACCTCGGACCATCGAAGCGCAAATGGCTCCGATGGGGATCAAACGAGAGTACAAGACCGAGGGGCTCTGATGACGCATGCGATACCAGACATGGACATGATCAAAAGCTCCGTCCCGGAACTTCTGAATGACGATGTGCTTGTACATGATTTGAATGGGAGCCACCTGCCAAGAAGCGACATCAGAATAGGCATTCCGTGTCTGCCTCAAATCTGGAACAAACGCCCTTCTGCTCGGGAGGAACGACGGCAAGCGAAAGGAAATTCCGGCACATCTTTGGCACCTCAACTAAGAAACGTGAAGCCTGCAGCCGTTCATACACCGGCCATACAGCAGATTCCGCATCGGTTGTCAGAACAGAGTGCCGAAGAAAAGAAAGTCCAAAAGCCATTGGCGAAACAAGCTCCACCTCAGCGAGCCGAACTGGATTCTGAGGGTATTGAGATCTTGATGCCACTGCAATTAAGAGAACGCCTCAAGACATGGAATCTTTCCTCTGCTTTGCAACTGACAGCTGATGAGAATGTGATATTCGACAGCTCTGATATTGAGACGCTCAAGCAATTCAGCCACTTCCTGTACCAAAATGGCTCTGCTTTATTCCATGGTCTTCCATCTCGGAATCTTGTTTTGACGCTTGTCGCCGTCACTGGGCCATCAGCCTCCTGGAAATGTATCTGCATCAAAGGTCTTACGAAGGAGTCAGAAATCACTTCCTTCCACGCTGTTCTCTCTCAACGATCAGTTCGGGGCCATTACAAACCTTGGAAGCTTTGTTACGATAAATCACTTGTGGAAACTGCTGCATCGGTGGCAACTTACCAGACAAATATGTCAGAAGCCCCGCAAACACTTTGTGGCAACCTACTACGAACAAAACAGCCTGGCAAGGGGACCTGGATATCAACAATTGGAGGTATCATTGAGGTGGATGGCGAATTCTTTGCCGTGACCAGTGCACATCATCCAAATCATTCAGACGCAATTTCGGACGAAAGCATACTTGATTCCGCATCTGGATCTTCCGGTACTTCCGTGGCGGATACACTGGTCGAGAAAGGCGTATTTGATACAGATGTCGAACCTGCCTTAATAATCGACACCTGGAAAGAGCAAGAACATGGGGTTGATTTGGTCAATACTGTGGGCGCCACATCAATCCTACTTTCCAAGCCTCCCCAACATACAAATCCATTTTTCTGGCCAGACCTCAACACCACCGTCCGGGAAGGCTCCGATTGGCGTCTATTGACTGTAGATGAGGAACACCAACTTCCGAATTGCATTCCTTTCCAACAGAGCACTGAGGGCGCACAGACGCCTGCCACAGCACCTTCTCCCATTTATCTCACAGCTAATACGGTAGTTTTGTCAAAGAGAGGCGTCTATATTCTGGCTGGAGTTAGTGGCGTTTGTCCGGGCATGCTTTCGAACAATGTATCCATTTTGAGCCTTGGGAATGAAGGGCCGCAAATAGTATGGAGTATCAAACTAGACAGAGGATTTGGTAAGTAGTGGAAGCAATTTTCTCGTTCTTACAGCAAGGTCTAATTGAGCTAGAACTCCAAAAAGGCGATTCGGGATCCTGGGTTGTCGACGCATCAACCAATAATATACTTGGTTATGTGGTTGCAATCTCAGCAGGGTCATTGTACTTGATCCCCTTGACGGAGCTTTTCAAACAAATTCTCCAGGGTCGCGATCCGGGCACGGCAATCTGCGTTCCATCTGCGTTCAAAGTACTTCTCAAACTAGCCAGATATCATTACGCTGCCGAGCCCTATGGCGAGAAGCCCCTCTCTGAATATTATTCTTCAGAAGCCCTCTCTCCACAGGTTTTGAAACCTACGTCTTCTGATCAAACAATCGTACTGTTGAATTCAGCAATCGCCCGTGGAGAGGATCGCGTTCTGCTGGCACGACTAATATGCACTCTCGAAGAAGATCTATGGCCATTGCTAGGATCTTTCTCAAGATGGTCCATGTCACAAAGGCGAATGATTGACCAAGATTTGGTTCCTATCCTAACTCGAATGGAAAATCTCCGGCTCCGCTCCAACCCAGAGCGAGAAATAAATGTGGTCACAGAATCTCCCATGGCGGATGTTGAGAAAGCGAGAAGACCTCAGGGTAAGCTCACTTCCGCTGATCTTCCTAAATATGCTTCGCCTTGTAATCAATTATGGTTTATTTTGGGACTCTCACTTGCGCAGCACTGATACTAGGCCAGAGAATCCAACTTGGACGCACACGAGAATGTTTGCAGATAATGCTTTGTCGATTTTGGAATGGCTCTCTAAGCGACAAATAGAATCCATTGGCATTGCATTGCTTTCTATCTTTAGTTATGCATTGATGCTTGGCATTGGCGTAGCTGGAGGGGTTGCGGCGACTGCAACTTTCGCTCATATGGAAGGCTTGCCATACTCTAGAGATATTCTTGGAAATGGAGCAATAGGAGGTCTAGTACTTACTGCGATCTTCCACGTCCAGAATGTTCTCGCCGCGGTCTCAACATACTATAGGACACGAGTCTTGAGGACACGCCAAGACTTGAGGACACCTTGCTGGTTAATGGAACCTACGCAAATCAATTGGCTTCTCGTGATTTTTTTGCAATTCGGGCTGTCAGTTGCACGCACTGTCCTCACAGCACTGACTCTCAAATCGAGATTCCATGTCTCAAGTAAGTGCTCGGAACGACCCTGGATATGAGAACGTGCTGACTTGACACTCAGATTCTGGGCCAATATATATTAGCGCAACGCTGGCTTCATTTCCCCTAATAGTCGAGGCGCTGTTCATGTTTTCGACCGTTTACGGATATTTTTTCATATTTATGCCCGGTCTGAATGCTCTAGCTGGATATACATTCGCCTTTGAATGCCAGCACCTTGGTAAGGATATGGTAATGATAGTTTCAACAAAACTAATGTTGTGATTCTAGGCTATAAATTTTCTGACTACCAATCAGCAACTGCCGCTGCTGCGGTGTATGGTGCAGTAAATTTTTGGTCAGCATCAAGTTTGTATACTACGTATCGTAGTTATTTCAAATCAGAAGACAGATAGATCGCACGAGCAGGATTTCTTGGATTGGTAGTAGTAAGATTACCTCCAACACACCTTTCATTCAGATGGGTCTGTAAAATCCGCCTACCCTTGCGCATTAATCGCCGCAGGACCGATCTCACCGTCTATGACATCCCACCGGACCGGACTACAATGGAATAAGAAGAGCGTACTAAGCTATCCAAAGAGACGGGAATAGGCGGAATGAGACCGGATTTAGGAGACGATAGAATGCGATTTCTATGCAAGCAGTATTCTAGCACCGCTCCATGCCTTGGATTAAAAGTGAATAAATTGGCTTTCGAGGTTGCACGCAGCCTCAAGTTGATCGGAGCACGGTTGATCTCGCAAGGCGATGTTTTTAGAAGATCTTACACCTCCGTCTCTAAATCGATATAGATGCTACTTTAGCCTAAACTTTGTTTGAGCACGCTTAAGACAAGACCTTGTCTCCACCCTCGTCTTATGGATATTTTGTGGAAGTTAAATATCAAAGCCCCCAATCAAGACCTTTGAAGGACAGAAGCGAGCAAAGGAGGACGAACCGACTATTAGGGGCTCTGTTCACCTAGTGATAAATCTCCCAGGCTTCAATTTCTTATCGCGTACGAGTACCTCGTAAATAAGAGCGAACAGACCTGCGGCCTTGGAAGCGCCCATCTTTTCGTTCTACGGCATGTGTCAAGGTTATGCAAGGCAGCAAAGCTACAACGCCCAGCTGAGCGTGTTTCAAATGTGCCCACAAGTCAGAAGGCCCACCACGAGATCCCCATCAGTTGCAATATCTCGTTAGCCTTGCCCGATAGCTTTCATCTGTACTCGTATAGATCAACTCATGTCATCCAAAATCGATAACATGGCTTCACCCGACCCCGAGCCAGAATTCATCAATTTCTATACCCCTCGTAACGAGGATTTCTACGCCGCGAAGCTCTATAGACCTCTGAACCCCGATAATGACGATTTCCGTCTACTCGAAATCCTCCCGGCGAGGATCGGATCGCGTCCGGTGCAGACTAATTCGGCCTCCAGAGACACTGGGCCTCAAAGATGAGGATATTTTATGAGAGAGCGGAGTGTGTGATAGCGTGGCTCGGAATCCTGAAAGGAGGAGAGATTGCCTTGCAAACAGTACGAGAGCTTCAAGACGAATACGATACTAAAATGGAGTATATGACAGACGATGGTACATCTACCAAGGAGAACCTCGTTATAAATAGCATTGCCAACGATAGTTTCAACGAAATGTTATCTGATAGCCCAGAGGCATTGGCAAGATATGAAGCAGTCGGCAACTTGTTTCGGTCGGAGCTCTGGAGTCGCGTCTGGATATGAACTCCATAGGAGAGATGACCCCTAATCCCTGTAACACCCCTGTATCAGCTATCCCAAAGCGTCAAGTGTTCTCAAGAAGGAAGGTGGGGGGTCCAATTTTGCATTAACTCTTCTTTAAATAGGGGATAGCTATAGTTATAGTTATAGTAATGAAATAGCAAAGCAAAAGCTATAACTATACTAGCACTTGCCCCTTATCCCCCATTGTTAAGGGGCCTGATTTCTTCACATTTTTGCTAAAACCCGTACTTTCTTGTGTGCCATCTCGCGACCATTCCCGTTCCCGGATGAACTCCATAAGAGAGATGACCCCTAATCCCTGTAACATCCCTGCGTCAGCTATCCCAAAGTGTCAAGTATCCTTAAGAAGGAAGGTGGGGGTCCAATTTTGCGTTAACTCTTCTTTAGATAAGGGATAGCTATAGCTATAGCGATGAAATAATAAAGCAAAAGTTATAATTATACTAACACTTGCCCCCTATCCCCTATTATTAAGGGGCCTGATTTCTTTATATTTTTGTTAAAACCCGCACTTTCTTGTGGGCCATCTCGCGACCCTTCCCGTCCCCGGTTCGTTACATATGAGAAGCACGGCCATTATTACTTGGTTTCGCGTTCCCACCACGCTCGCTTAAAAGTATATCCTCAATCACCCGCATAGACCCTCCCATGAAACACCCCTTAAAACACCCAGTCACAACTCGCAAATAAGCCACGATTACCGAGAATACCTAAGGCTCCCAAAGCTCCCAGGAGCCAGCAATGCCAGGAGCCAATAACGCCCACGAACCTGCAGTACCTAGGAGCCAGCAACGCCAGGAGCCCCAACGTCAAGAACGGAACGAGGATCCAGGAACAAAACGCCAGGAACGAGGAGTAAAACGCCCAGCAAGTAACAAGCACAATATCCAAGAACGAGGATCCAAGAACAAAACGCCCAACAAGCAACAAGCACAACACCCAAGAACGAGGACCCAGGAACAAAACGCCAAGAACGAGGAGTAAAGCGCCCAGCAAGCAACAAGCACAATATCCAGGAACGAGGATCCAGGAACGATGATCTAGGAACAAAACGCCCTGGAATAAAACGCCCAGCAAGCAGCAAGTGTCAGTTGCGAAAAATGGACTCGATTGCAGGTCTAAGAGGGGGGGTGCTAAGCTCTATATATAGGCCCTGGGACCCTGGTCCCAGAAGGGCCTAAGTCATGTGATTTGCCCAACTGACACACCCTTTCAGGTTTGACTGTAAAAGCCAAGCCTGTATATAAAAGAAGAGCAAATCTAGGTCTATCAAGACACCTGATATTGAACCCAAAAACCCCTGTATCCCGATATCCTTTTGAAAATCCTCCCTAAACCCACGAATCTGTCGTGTATTGGAGGACCACGAGGCGTACGGCGGAGAGGAAAAAGGCTGTGAGTGTCGGAAGTGAGTGCTGCCAAGGGGAGGCTAGCCACTTGTTGAGGAGGAGGACCGAGCGTAGGTAATCAGCCAAGTGAGACAGGAGCTGAAGTCGTTACGTAAATGCCAAGGCCCAGATCGGAGGGCGTGCCCGAGCCTGCCGTCGAAAAGGGGGCAGCTCCGTGGGCAGTCGAAAATGGGACGACGAGGAGGGTGTCGTCAATTGAGAGTACTAGCTCGCGGAGGAGCCCAGTGAGTTGCGCTCGTCGAGGGTCGTCAACGAGGAGAAGAAGAGGATGAGAGGTTATTCGCACAAGGACGGATCAACAGAGCTGGCCAGGCATCGAGCTTGTGCTTAAATCCCTGTGTAGGCGGCCTTTGACGTGCCTAACACGACGTGCCCTATGCCATCAAGGGAGCTCAAGACGTCAGGAGCTGCCAGTTGCGACCGGGAACTGTGGTAAACGAGGAGATACGATACTCAAAGTCGTGAGTAAAGGAACCGAGCCCTTAACTGAAGGGTAATCGCAAAGGACGCGCGCAGCGGAAGAAGCGCAAACCGGACTCATAACTGTCAGTTGCGAAAAATGGACTCGATTGCAGGTCTAAGAGGGGGGGTGCTAAGCTCTATATATAGGCCCTGGGACCCTGGTCCCAGAAGGGCCTAAGTCATGTGATTTGCCCAACTGACAGCAAGCACAATACCCAGGAACGAGGAGCCAGGAACAAAACGCCCTGGAATAAAACGCCCACCAAGCAGCAAGCACAATACCCAGGAACGAGGAGCCAGTAACAAAACGCCCTGGAATAAAACGCCCACCAAGCAGCAAGCACAACACCCAGCAGATATAACGCCCTTTAGCACTTTAGGGCAATAACCTACAGGCCCTGCTCCCTATAACGTGGCTTGTAGTATGGCCTGTAGTATTCCCACTGCGCCAGCACTCCCAGAACTCGTGCTCGCCGCTAGTTGGCAAGAGCTCATTGTTGCAAAAACGATCTACCTTCAATGGGACACGCATTGCCTTGATCGCCAGGATCTTCAAGTTACTGTTGAAATGCTACGGTCTATAACCTTCGCGGTGGATAGGCGTCGACTTTTCCGAAGAGCCTAGGATTGCTAATTGGCGAACTTCCGGATAACGGCTTGGTTGTTGCTTCCAAGATGAACAATATTCACCTTAGGCGAAGTGTTTGGCAAAAGCACAAAGTTCTTTCTCTCGCTGAGCTTCTAATTTCTGCTCGTTGGGCATATTCTACCGATCCTCGAGATAGAGTTTTTGCTCTCTGTGGTCTCAGCCATCCGGAACTTGGAATTGTGCCCGATTATCAGGCAACTATTGAAGAGATTTATACCAGCTCTGCAGCTACTGTGATGAAGCAAGATCGATCATTAAATCTCTTGGCCTTTTGCGATCATCGAGCAGAAAGAAATTCAAAGACGCTGCCTACTTGGTGCCCCGATTGGTCCTCTAAACCTGATGAACTTGAGCGTGTACTCTTGCTATGGAGCGCAGATCCCGCCAGGAACACATTCCAAGCATCTCGAGACACATATGTTGGTTTCCGTATGGAGCCAGAAACCCCACGGAAGGGGTCCTGGCTTCACATCAGCCTTTTCACTCAAGGAATTGCGATTGGGACCGTGAAAATAATCGGAAGTCTTGCCAGTTCAGAACCAAAAACGGACGAAGAAAGGTTCCAAGGCCTAATTTTTTCGTGGGAAAAAATAGCTACCAAAGAAGGCATTCTTGGCGAAGAGGAACTACCAGAAATGGAGAAAACTGCCACGCTCGACGATAGGGGATGTGCGAATCTCACTACCTCGCGTGAAGGTTATTACGAAATGGTCCATCGACAATTGAAACTTGAGGCCGTAGAAGGCCGCCGCCAGTTTTTTGTTACAAGCAATGGCTTGATGGGCTCCTCACGTACAAGAGGGTGACTTGGCATGTGTTCTTTTGGGAGCTCAAGTCCCATTTCTCCTACGAAGAGGCAATGGCTTTTACAATCTCGTTGGAGAGGTATATATCAGTAACGGTTACATGTATGGGAGAGCAATTGATGAGATGGAAGCTGGCAAGCTTGAAGTTCAGGAATTCGAGATTCGATGAAGCTGGGAGATGGCAGGTTGTCTGGATTGAGTGATTGCCGACATTTGATAGACCTCCACAACGTCACCATCACCGTTCATTGCAACAACTCCTATGGATTTCGAGAAACTTGAAATAATTCAAACTGCAAATTGCCTTGCGTTTGAAGGATCATGGACATGATTTCTCGCCTAGCGATTCCCGAGGAATTCCCTCCCCTCCGCAAAGTCTTTTTCATGCACTGTCCGGCAATGGTCTCTATGTTCTTTAAGATATACAGAACGGCATTTTGGTTGGGCTCGAGTACCCTACTTTGAGATCCGGATCCTCGGTATCCTCATCCGCCCATCTTCATTCTTGGTTACGCTAAGCTCTTTTACGGTTCCATATTTTCGATCACCAAGTCTCGAAACTAGCCCGAATTATATGTCGTACCTGATTATACAAAGTCTAGCTGTTGGAAAAGCCGCTTCGAACCCAGGTCTGGCTCAGACTCACAATTTCTTAAGATCCAAATTTTGTAATCGGTACCAAATTCTAAGCAATACTAGAAAGTATAAAGCAACCAAGTTCCCTCCCATTCTATCCATTTTTCTTCTTATCATACAAATACAACACAGTCTATACGGAACATCGCACTCATAAGCGTATACCTCTGACATCCAATCAGAATGGGTTTCCGACGCCTCTTCAAAAGCAAGAAGCCCGCCTTCGTTTCAAGAACGTACCAGTAAGCAAGCACTCTTCTTCTGCGAATATCACATTAATTGATTTTCTAGTGGTTCCACTCCAGGAGGAAATTTTGGAGAACAACGAAGTGAAGACGAAATTCTTATCGTCCGACACATATCACCATCTCAAATCATCGACGCTTCAGCCTTCACACCAAAACCAGCAGCCCAAGTCAAAAACACTTCAACTCCGCTAAACCATCAAAAAAATCTAAGGCCGCGATTTTCAGCAGTCACTGTCGATGTCGCCCAACAAACCATTCCAGGAGCTTGGCCGGAAGACGACGACGAGCCAGTTCCAGCACCAGCAGCAACACCAAACCACAAACAAAAAACTCGACGCCGCCAATTACCACATTTGGCTTTGGATATCGGATCTGCCTCGGTGCATCAGAAACAACGATATCTACACAACCAGCCATCATCAGATGACTCCTTCATCGTCACTCATCCTTCACCAACGGAGATTTTCGGCTGAACTCCAATCAAGCAAAAAAAACCCCCACAAAAAACAACCCAAAAAACAACCCACCTCTTTCGACAAGACGGCATCCGATACAAAATATTCGGCAACTGCGAAATGTGTACCCTAAGCTAAGCGAGCTCGCTTAGGAGGGCAGAAACTCAAATCGCCATGGAAAAAATCGAAACCCAAAACTCGGGACAACTACGTGTTAGCGTCGAACTACGAAGTCTTCGAACCACATCAAATCGTTTCTGGTGCTGATGAACACAAATACGACATAGCCCAACCAAAGGCTACTTTACCAATAAATGGGTTTAGCCCTTTCTCACCACTTGTCTGCTATGCTGGCTGCCATACAGTCATCTGGGAGGAAGCTAGGCACGTGATCACTCCAAGAAAACAACAACACACACCCACACACTACACACCAAACAATACACACCAAAAAACACACCCCAGATAACACAAACTCAACGCCATATAAGATCTAGAGATCCATGTTCTGAAACGGTAAGCCTTCTTCAAACTGCGCAAGAAACAGATTTCTGACTGTGTTTAAAGGGAGCTAGAGTTGCACTTCACTGGGAACGTACAGACTATGCGAGAGTAGAGGAGGAAAGCAATATCAGGGCCGCTGAAACCGATTTCGTTGCCTACCTAGGTATCAAAGGACTGGAAACCATGAATTTGAGATATTGAGCAGCAGGAGGAGGAGCAGGAGGAAATGTGGCAGTTTCATGAGATTTTCAACGTTGGGACGATGGGACAATGATGTTAGGGATCGACAATGAAGACAGAGTGCGGATTGATTTCTGGATGGAGGAGTGGATCACATGGAATAACATAGACATTATCCGAAATTCGTGAAAAATAAATAAGTGCTGACAGGGTGAACATCTTCTGTAGAAGCCGATCAGACGAAGTGAAATTGAAGAAATATATATATATATATATATATATAGAATCAAGCTCAACGCAATACAACCATAGAAGACTGGAAGCGCCCGATGGCCAGCTACACTAGCTCTAAGCTGGAACTCACATGTCTCAACCGTGTAATTTATTTATCTCTAGTCCTCGGCACCGTGTCTATCGTTTTCATTGGGTCCAGATAATACTTATATTAAAAGGAAGTCAATAATATATAGGCCTCCTCGAACTTTGTGTGTTTCAGAGAAAAAACTCTCGTTCGGGAAGAAATGACGACTTTTGGATTACAGAGGTAATTAACACCGGTAGAAATCTCACTTTCTCCTACCATATTGCTGGAAGTAATGTACTATAAGCTCGACCGTTAGATTACGGTTTTCCGGGACACCAGTAGTCGTCTGCAGCTGGTTGTGTCTCATAAAATCACAAGAACCTCACTATTTTCCTTTCCCTACACAATACTTAACGCTTGGTTGCGCTATCGGAATGTCGCCTAATATCAAGTGCTACGGCTCTTCAATTCTCATAGGAATTTTTTATATACCTTCCCTGGGTGATGTGCCAGGCTCTGGAAGTAGGTTGAAAGAACTGGAACACCCGAAATTATCGAGGATCATGTGGGTAAGCTTCGAAGCTAGCTAAGCTAGCCAGGATCTCGGAAGTTGGCTCCTGCAACCCAAAGTCGATTTGGAGGGAGGGCTGAAAAGAAAAGAAGTCCTTTGACGAATTAAAAACAAGTATGTCGAGTATTCCGTAATCGACGTCTGTTATGTCTTGGTTAGAGAGGCCTTTTAAGAAGTTGCCTAGCAGGTGTTTTCTCACAAGGCAGAAGTAAAGTCCTGTTTGTAATTACTCGGTAGGCAATCCAATCGTATTTAGATCCGCAATGGCCGTTGACTCTCTTTGATCGAATCCTGTCAGCAGCTCGGCCAATATCCCAGTTCTGGCAAAAGATTTCCAAAGCAAGGATAAGCATATCCGGACTTACTGTGCCGCAAGGGCTTCGGGCTTCGGCTTTACGCTCCACAGTAATGCCGCGGTGTTAAGAACTCAAGAATACCTTAACTCAGATCTGACGCTTTATGAGTCACTGATAAACGATTAATAATTGATCAGACCTTACATTTATATAAGTCGATCATACTAAGCAGGTAACAATTAAATGAGACAATAGACTCAACATGAAGGCTCTCTGCGTTACCGAAAACCGGGCCCTGGAACTGCGGGATATCCAGTCCCCATCTAGCCCACCCCCTGGATACGTGAACGTCAAGATCACCGCCGCAGCCATCAATCATGGCGACATAACCTTCTTCAAACTTCAAGGGGCCGCCAGCTTGGCTACCGGCGCACGACTTGAGTCCGTGTGGGGTGCTTCAGCGGCAGGAACTGTAACCGAAATCAGTGCCAATGTACCCTCCTCTTCCCTTGGCCGCAAAGTCGCCATCTATCGAGGTCTTGCAGCGGTCTCCGATAGTTTGGGTCTTTGGTGTGAAACTGCCCAAATTCCCTACGGAGCATGTCTTTTGCTGCCAGACCATGTCGACGCGAAAGACTACAGTGGATCGCTGGTGAATGTTGTAACGGACTATGCGTTTTTGGAAACGGCTGCTGCTGAGGGCCATCACGGCGTGGTCGTAACGGCGGGAGGATCGGCCACAGGACGTGCGATTGCAGTTCTTGCTCGAAGACGAGGGATGCCGATTCTAACTATAGTTCGCAGTGACAGGGCGAAAGGAGAGATTCAGCAACTTTGAGACTCCCACCGTAAAGGATGAGAAGAAGAAAGCGAAGATGCTCAAGGATCTGGAGACCTACATTGAGGATCCGTTATTTAGGACTAACGTCTGTCCCTGCGTGCCGAAACGCACCCTGTAACGAGACAAAACGTAAGTACTTAAAGTTCCAGCGACTCAAAATCTGTGAACTCGTTAAAATTTCTATTCATTTTCATTTCAGTGTATTGTAGGCCTTCCCCGAACACTCCTAACCCACTAGTTCCGAAAATTATTATTGTGTCGTCGCCGCCCCCTTAAATTTACGGAGAGCCTCCTTTTACCCTATAATAGGACCCCTCGACTTGTGACACCACTATTTAATATTTTCACTATTTCAACACATAAAACGCTTAAATATGGATATCCAGGTTCTATAATAACACGAAAAAGCTATTGCCACTTTTGTGGCGGCCAAGGCGTGCCCTGTCATATGATGTCGCCACATGGGCTGATACCTCCTCCAATTAAGCGAGCAAGGACCCTGGTTAGCTGCGTCGTGGTTACAGTAATCTCGGTAAAAATAATTATATTAATAATATAATGCAGTAAAAGGCGAATTGGGTGTCGCTAGCTTTTTAGTTAACTTTTTTAAGCGGGGTCCATTTCTAGATGCTTGTGGCTTTGTACCCCTGCCCAGTTGTACCGTTGAGAATAGAGCGGCCCGTTATTCGGAGTTTCTACAGGTTTCTACGAGATTCTACCTCCTTGTTAAAAAAGTATGCCTTAGGCAATTCATTTCAGATTTCAGTGGTTTGAAAGCGGGGAAAAATTGCTTTTTGCCCAGTTCTACGATTATATGAAGGGCTTCAATTCCCAGGAATTAGGAGTGTAGTTTGAGAGTTTTAGTCGAGTTCAATTTAATTCAAGTTGTCGAAGTCATTAGTTGAGTCATTTGTTTAATACTCCGCTTACCACACTGATGTCACATGACCAAACGGCCAGATAGAAATCCAAACATCTCAAACGGAAAGCAAATGAGAAGATACAGTACTATACCTCATGTTGACAGTCATTGCTAGTCCTCTCAAACTCTTCAGCCATGGCTACAAGTCAGACCGCTAGGCTCTTGGATCTCCATGACCGAGCTACGCAGGCAGAGATGGAATTGCTCGACCTCTGCCATGTTTTTGATTACAAGACCGAGAATGTAAAATTCTCGAAGCCGAAAGAACAGATACGGTTGCTCTCGATCGCCATGGATGGTCCTGGTGTCTCTTGCCAAATAAAGGTCTGCATGTTGAATCCTGAGCTGTCGTACCACGCGTTGTCCTATTGCTGGGGCAAACAGCTTCCCACCAAGGCCATCACGATCAACAGTGCACTGTTTTTGATCACTCCTCATCTCTGGGAAATTCTCCGTCAGATCGCAACATCGACCAACGAGTACCTCTTGTGGGTAGATGCAATCTGTATCAACCAAAAGGATATGACAGAGAAAAATGTCCAACTGGCACTAATGGGCCGGATATATACTACTGCTAGATGTGTTCTGATTTGGCTTGGAGTTGCTGAAGATGAGAGCGATGCAGCTATGGAGCAGATACAACGATTTAACACCCTATTAGCTCCTGTGCCTGAGCCTATCAGAAATGATGACGATCTCCCAGATGCGTGTCCAAAAAGACAAAACGCCGTCTGGAGGGCATTTGGTCGATTGTATGCCCGTCCTTGGTTTCTGCGACTTTGGGTCTTCCAGGAAGCGGTGCTAGCGAACGAAATTGAAATCCTGTGTGGTGCTATATCTGTACAAGGCACTCCATTTTTTGAACTGGCTGCTAATTTCACCCGATTGGGACTTCTCAGTCGCTTGCGCGGAGGAGTTGCGGTGGATTTGGAACGAGGCGATGGAATTGCAGCCCTGGCCCATATCAGCATAGCGAGAGAGAAAAGACGCATAGGAAAAGGCTTAGCGTTAACGCCCCTATTACTGTCACTGCGATTGAAGGAAGTTACCGACCCTCGAGATAGGATCAACGGAGCTTTGGGCTGTATAAACGATTCAACACTAGTGTCAAGGCTCCAGGTTAACTATGAAAAGTATGCTGGCAACGATTATTGGAAAGCGTATCTTCAGGCAGGGAAGATTCTGATCGAGCAAGATCCGATTGCATTACTTTCGATGTCAGCCTCTACAGAACGACCACCTGGACTCCCAACATGGTGTGCGAACTTCGATAAGCCTTGCCCATACACGTCCTTTATCAGTGAGATATATGCGGCAGGGATTTCAGTCATCAAAGAGCGCCGGATTTTCAACTCCTTCAATGCAGACTCGATTGAAGCATGGGGAATCTGTGCTGATGAGGTCTTAGAAGTTGTGCCAGACACATTTCAGTGGCCGGATAGTGATGCGGTAGGGATAGGCGCTGAGTTTCGGGCAAAACGTACCAGAGTAGCTGAAGAATGTATCAGATGGGAATCGGCTTGCGTAACCATCTCACAAAACTTATTTGGTAATTCAGCAGACGTACCAGAAGAACACTGGCGAACACTTATCGCAAATCGGATCACAACGGAAAGGCCAGAAAAGCCTGTTGGGCCTCGAAATCGAGCACAGGACTATCTTTTCATGAGACAATGTCTACAGGGGTTCACAAATGCGAAGACACCAACTCTGAGGGGCTATGACCATCCAGCTATTCCCGATTTGATGGAATACGTTAACAACGTCATCAATGCATGCCAGGGGAGGCAATTTTTCTCTACTCAAGGTGGACGGATTGGATTGGGGCCTTCTGGAATACGGAAGAGAGATAGAGTATGCGTATTTTATGGTGCCAGGACTCCGTATATTCTTCGTCGGAAAGAGGTATCGGAGCATGGCGAATGGGAACTGGTTGGAGACGCATATGTACACGGTATTATGCAAGGGGAAGCGCTGAAACTATATGAGGATGGAAAGAGCGGAGTGGAGGAAATGATTTTCACTATAGTTTGATGCTGATAGCCATTGAATAACGCTTAACGAGTGAATGACGAGCGTGAAAACTTGAGTATTGACATACCCTTACTCTAATCAAGGATAATAGACAAGGAGAGCTGCAAGTATACTGAATGTGATAGAAACACATAAAATACAACTAGAGCATGCACAAGCAGACATTCTACATAGAATAACAAAGCAGGCGTCGACAGAGAGGTACCCAGACACGGAAAGCAGAAGCCCTCACTTGTATTTCTGCCAGCAGAAACTCTAAGTGTTCGTAAGAGGTGAAGCCGATTTTGTAAACGGCTCTAGAATGAGCGAGAATTGGCTCCGCTTTGCGATGATAATTTTTAGCGGTACCTTGTAGTACATCTATACCAGGGTGCACAGCCACAAGTGTCCGGAAATGGACCCTGCTAAATATAGTTAACTAAAAAATTAGCCACACCCAATTCGCCCTCTACTATACTTGTGGCTGCTAATTTGTGAATGCGAAGCGTGTGGCTGGGTTAAGGTGGATCCTGCCGGAAAATTCCGTTTCCCGACATCCTCCGACCAGTAAAATGTGGCAGCCAGTTCACTTCCGGCTTCTCACTACTAGCTTTGCACTACTGACTTTTCATTTTCCAGCTTTTCACTTTTAGCTTTTCCCTCAAACTGTCTATGCTCTGCTTGAAACGACGAACGGCTTCGATTCCTACCCTAGCCTCCAAGGGGAATCCGCTTTTTGCAAGATTGCTCACGAATTCAAAGATAACCTTAATGATAATAATGTCCGTTATGGCTACTAGAGTATTGAAAGGAGTAAGGTATAAGCATACTAGATCGCGATAATCTAGCCAAGAAGATGGCACGTCAAAGCGCGATATACTATAAACTATTACGGAGCAAGTACGATAAAGGAATATTAAAGGCTAGTTATAACCCTCTCGTATCAAAAACCGATAATAGTTATATTAAATCTAAGTTTTTATATAATAACAAGTCGCCTTAAACTTATTAATCCTCTATCACATGTTCAAATGGTAATTTTGGCCTTTATTACTATATTTATACTATTAGCGCTCTTTGTGATTCTGGCACTCTTCGTGGTTCTAATACAATCTCATTATCCGCAATCTGTGTTCTATTAGCCTGCTTTATCAAGGTACTCGCTAGCTTGGGGGCATTACTTATCCGCGCCTTCTTGTTCGCTAGTGTAAGCGCAAGCGCGTCAAGCGCAACACCTTTACGCTTTCGACCACGTCTCGCGGACCTTATAGTGTCTTCTTTTACAATGTCTTCCTTTACAGTGTCTTCCTCTATAGCGTCTTCCTCTACCTCGAGCGTACTACTCTTCCACTTCCGATCACGCTTCCCCTTGCCTTTAACTACTCGGGTAGTGTCTTTTACGACCCGCTTCGCTCGTACTTCCACGAGGTCCTTATAACTCATGACCTTCGCCTTCCTTAATATCAGTGACTTAGTCGATCGTCGAACCTTGGCCTCGTTATTAATTGTAGTCAAGAACTTAATTCGGTCCTCTTAAATAATGGCTTAAATAAAGGATTTCTTAAACGCTTTAATACATTTTTATAAGTGTCTCGTTAAGTTTTGTTTACTCTTTTTATTAAGCGAATAAGCCTCTTAGATAATCAATTTCTATAATAATATAAATGACTTTATTAATATTAATGTCACAAAGATTTGCGGTTTTATATCTTATTAATAAGACCTTACCTTTACCTTATCGACGCTTAAAATAGTTAATTTAATTAAAGGGGCGGGTATACTTTTGAATATTTTATTTAAATTAAACGGGATTAAACCGCTTATAACAAAGCTAGCCTTGATATTCTTTAACGTGAATATTATTTCCCTTGCAAGGTTATATAAAACAATAAAATACTCATTGTTAATTATATTTACACTTCCTTACTCGAGTCAATTGACTTGGTTATAATAAGCTACTTTAAGTAAGGCAAACGGTATTATATTATAAGACTAAAGTTTATAAAAGGTATAAGAAGGGAGACGATATAAAAGAATATTATTCACGAAACAAAACTTTAAGATTTCGAGGGTCTCGTGCATTCCGAAATATTTAAAGCTTTGAGGATACAAGTGTGATTCTTCTTTTAATTATTTATAAGAAGATATATAATTACTTATAACTCTTTTATCTTTTTAACGCCACGTGATTGCTTACTAGGCAATATTCTTAATGGCGCACTTGCTTATTAAGCAAGTGACTTAATAACACGTGATTATGGGATTTAATTAAAGCCGTCGTAAATCAAGACGCGTAGTCTCTTGTTCGCTCGTTCCTTTATTTCAAGATCAAATATACGCTTTAACCACTCGAAATTAATTACGGAGTCAATATATCCAAAGTCGAAACACGCATATTACTATCCAAGGGTATAAAAAGTGATCCAATTGCTTCGATAAGTATTCGCTAACTAGATTATCATCGGTTTCAAATACTTACTATCGCTATTAATACATTCAATCGTAATCACGGATATACACTTGACTCGCGCACCTTTATAGTCTCGCTTGTCATGCTTACTTACGAGGACTTTGACAAAGTTTAGTATAAATAATATTACTTTAATCTCGTTTATATTATACACATTCCCGGCCAAGACCAATTGGATCCTTGATCACGTGATATGATGACATGTGACTTAAAATCATATAAGTCACAATTACCTGATGAATATAAGTAGTTACACTTACTCTTATAAACAATTAAGAATTTTATCACACTTGTATCCTCAATTCAAAGCTTCAAGTAAACCGCCGAATCTTATAATACGTTTTTTATTACCTTAAACTAGTATACGATCTTCTTATAAATATTTTTCTCGTGATAGTTTTAGTTTAATATCTTAACCCTTTACATTAATAATATAAGATGGCGTTTTTTTAAAGCCTTTATTTAATTCCGATTAAGAGTCTTAAGAGGCCTTTTAATAATAAGTCAATTGCAAATAATATAAGTTAATGAAAGGATAAACTTCATTTATATCGGATATTCAAACTTGGACATTTGAAGCAAATACTTAACGATAATCTCTTCTTTGTACAGTTTAAGGTATTATTGCCTTTAAGCCTTCTCTTCCCTCGAGGGTTATCCGCGAGTATAATAATGGAGTGTAAAGTAAGAGATATTGCCATAATGATCTACAAGAGTACGGTATGATTTAGGCACGCTAGGCGGCATGCCTTGTGCTAATACCTGACTGGCTCTATCCATGTTGTCTTATCGTAGTGATGGTATTGTGAAGGGGCGCTCCTGCTAGCACTAACGTGCTACCACGCACCTTGCGTATAAAATGTTCGAGAAACATGCTACTACGTCACACGCGTGATATTTTAACGCCACGCACATGACCAGGCCTAAATAATGGCTAAGGAAATTATAACGAGCCCGGATTTATATAATATAATATAACCCCACTAATGTATATTAATAAGTACAAAATGAATCTAAAATATGTGACGTTTATATACCCCTCTCCTCACATCAAAGAAACTCCCGGACTATATCATTTCCCCTTTAAGTATCTTCAAAAATTGGAGCTATATTCTTTTAATATAGTACCTTTCCTTAAGTACTCCAAATTTTGAAGAGCCTCTAATGGTCGTGATTAAGTATAAGGGTATAGCCGAAACGGCAATCAATAGCGAGATTGAAACGATCGACAGCACAACTAACCACAGTTATTTTCTTCTTGCTAAGTGGTCTCCTTGAGGAGAAATAGTTAAAGAAAGTAACTTTTTAAGCACAAATTCATAAACCTGCTAAGAAAAAAGTTATGATTAATAAACTATAAATTTGTCTCGTTACGGGGTGCGTTTCGGCACGCAAGGACAGATTTCGAGCTCGGTGAGGTCAAAGCTGCGATGGAATATGAGGGAGGTGCTAAAAAGGCAATCTTTATAGTATCTAAGTAAGACTTCAGTCAGCAATAGATCAATCTCCACCTATCCTTGCCTTAACTCTATTCAAGCTTGGGAAGTTAGGCATATTCCAGTTCTGTCCGGAGCCAAGCTTGAAGGGTGCTATATAAAACTAAAAATAAGAAAGAAAGGATGTATCACATCTCGAAAAAGAGCTTTGGAGGTGGTTTAAAAAATTTCAAGTTTGTTTTAGAGGTCCCAGAGTCAGGTAAATAATTGCTCCGGACACTAAGGGGGCTATCCCACAACGTGGATTCGCTTCGCTAGCGACAAAAAAAGGGGCTGACACACTTCACAGAAGCTTCCGCTTCCCAAGTCAAATTCAGTTCTTCCATCCCCTAATACTCGCACAGAAAAAATCATCTTAGCCATTCTGATTCAAAGTAATATTTAATCAAACTTTCTCCAATTTTCTGGGGGAAATAATTACTTAGGGCGGCCTTGTGAAAGGTTATTTCTGTTCCACTGCTACATTAGATTCAGGCCTTCCATTGCCTTACGTCTAGATACCGTATGTATACAATGTGATAGAACCAGTGGGAGATAATCTAAGAACCACTAAGGGGTAATCAAATTCGCTAGCACAATGCTAAGATTACAGAAGTAAACAAGCCGTGATCCTAAACGCCTTGTATCAACAACAAATTTTCTCCTTACGGATTAGTCACCCAAACCATTGCCGGCCCAGCAACTGCCACCTTCATCAAGTCTGAAACCGAACTACCGGATGCACTGGTTAAAACACCCCACACGTGCCCAGAGAGATCCGTTGGTACGGTCGCAGTTCCCTGGCCTGCCGAGCTCGAAACGACGGGTGTATACTCCAATCCTCCCCAAGGCCCAAGCCAAGCCATAAAAAGAGTTCCCGTAATTTTTGCATCAAAGGAGAGCGTTACGCTTGTGACTCTTTGTGTGCCAGTGACAGAAGCATAGGTTACCGTGAGCGGAGGAATGACGGTGTAGCCACTCAGGTCACCAGTTGTTCCATCGACAGGGCAAGAATTTCCTACCACGTAGTTGTTCATGGCATAAGAGTAAACGAGGTCTGCTGGGATCATTGCTTCTCGTGGGGCAGCAGCTACGATGTGGTCTTGCATCATGTTCACCATACCCGCCATTCGCGACTTGGAGCCGAGAGTTGAGGCGAGGGGGCCAATGAGCCAGGGGTCAGAAAGAACCACTGTGCCGATGGTGTCAAGAAGAAGCCCTATCTCGAGAAGAAGGAGTGAGAGAGCAATGTCAACGAATTCATCGACGTTTGAAATGGCGAAGTTGTAGTTGCATATTCCGACTATTGGTTTCTGGTAGTGAGAAAGGCAATCTGTAGATGTAGAGCGATGGACTAAGGCTTGCGCTGTCATACTGCCAATCGTGTCTGTAATAGACTCCGGATAAATGTTTGACCATCCACCTGTGGTCAGATTGTTGTGGCCGTTGACGAGGACCTCCAGCAAGACATTATCCACGAAGAGTAGAAGTTGCAAAAGACTGGTAGCATTATCCGAGATGCTGTTGGCCCAGCCGTAACTTGACGGCTGGTATCCACCGGCCATGGTGGCAACATCCGGTGAGATTGATGTTCCTGGTGGCGGAACGCTTGAGATTGTTGAGTTGGCTGAGCCTTGGGTGTTACTTTCATTAAGAACATCGCTGTTGGTGGTAGCGATAACCTGAACTCGTGTATTAGTCACTGACTGGAAGTGCTTACATACTCAAACTTACTGTTCCATTGACTGTCAGGATCCCACCAATAGGAGCAGCTGGTGGAATGGTGCTGAGAGAAGCTGTTGCGGCCTTTGCGATGAATGCGTCAAGAGTGTTGCCAGAGGTTGGACTACATGATTAGCACAAACAGAAGTCGAAGGGATGAGGAAATCATACGCGTTGATGGATCCCACCATTCCTGCCTGACAGTGAGTCTTCTTTGTTTGAGCGCAATAAAACCATATTGGCTTTGTATCGTTCACCACGATTTGGAAAGTGGCCCCTGAAGGGCTAACTGCTGTGGGAACAAATCCGCTGCTGAACCCGCCACCTGCCAATGGATGGCAAGGGTCCGCGAACGACGATTGTACAACCGAGTGATTCTACAGCTGTTAGGCTATGCATCCCAAGCTTCAAAAGAGACTTACAGCGGGGTTGAAGCTAAATTCAATCACCTCGCCGACCAAGGACGTAAGATTATTCTGGGTGTATGCGAGAGCGTCGTTTACACTCACAATTACGCTTGTCTTGCGCAATCCGCCCACCGGAAGACCATCTGGTGGAGAAGTACTCGTTGAGGCCGTCTTAGCTGCATTTTTGAAAGCATCAATAGTGTTGCCAGTTGTAGGACTAAATGTTCAGTCAGTGCTGTCCCAATGACGGAAGTGGACTTTTGCGCACGCGTTTATCGCATGAACCATTCCTGACTGGCAATGATTTCCAACTGTCTGACCACAATACACCCAAATGGGCTTCGTATCATTTACTGTAATTGTGAATGTTGTTGGGGAAGCATTTGTGAGATCTTGGGTGGGCACAAATCCAGAAAAGAAGCCGCCAGCGAGGGGATGACACGGATCTTGGAAACTTGATTGCGTTACGGAATGATTCTATCAAAGTCAACAGGGGACTTTTCCGAGATACTGCGAGGAACTGACCTTAGGGTGGAAATTATAAGTCACAATATCACCGACTGCAGCAACAATCGTCTCGGGATTGAATGTGAGGGTCCCATTTTGCCCAACTTCAACCACGAATTCTGTGGGGTCTGGAGCGGTAAATCCTGCGACGGAAGAGACAGAGACTGCAAGAGCAAGGACGACACACGAAAGGAAAGACATGATTGAACCTCCAAGAAATCCAAGGAAAGAACTCCGTGCGAAAGGTGAGTTTATGTTCAGAGAAAAGGGAGACGCGATGAGAAAAGAGAGCAGTAAGCCCAGACTCAGACGCGGCGACCTCAATACCTGGTGAAGTTCAGTGATTTAAAATAGCCGCTGCAACTGGACTTACGGCTCCTTCGAGTTGCTTCAGCTGCAACTTATTGAAAAGTGCAGCCCCTCGGCTTGGTTGAAGCCGTGAATGAAGGTTTAGTGCTGACTGTGTTGGGGGGCGCTTCAGCCTTGGAGAACACTCATTGCCCAGAAACGGAAAGTTTAAGGAGGCCTTCACTTCCCAGTGTCGTGGTCCACTGGGATACCTTGTAGATTCAGGCTTCGTAGCCCTGGTCTGGGCGGCTTCTAGTGGCTGCTGCGCCCCTGAAGTCATTATGATTGGCTGCCATTGATTGTGGCTATCTTAGCCAAGCAGCCTGTGTTGTAAGCCTTTCTCATTATTACATAGGTACCAATCTGGAGTGGATGAATTTCCCCACAAGTTCAAAGGGCTTTCAAGAAGTCATATTTTGGCCACGCCTTGATTTTGTTTTTCCTTATCCTCAAGGGGGATTGTTTGGTACAGTCAGCATTTCTGAGCTCGATAGCGCGGCCGACAATTTCGGCCCACCATCCGATTTCATAAGCTTATTATAAGCTTGCATCCTTCGCTGCAAGCCACACGGTTATCCCGGCCAAGCTTTTCGCAATTCCGAGAAACTTTATGTATGTGCCTGATTCTCTCACTGTTCTTATCGTCCCGTCGTCCTTTTAATTCTCATTCCAGTCCCATCGCAGAACGAACTCCTGAAAGAAGGGGAAGATCTACCCCTCAGATATCAAAATGCGTGGTATCATTGCTCCTATTCTCTGCGTCCTTACACTCATCTTAATCCTCCTGGTTCTCGTTGCGGGGTCCAATAACCATATTCTGGTGGATTGGTTCTTTTTGAAGGTATTCTCCAAATATCCCCCAGCTCCATTAATCCAGTACTCTGATTTTGGAATCTATAGGTCGACGTATCAGCTCTCTCCATCGCCTCAAAACTCTCAAATTCCACTTATCTCAGAGATCTCTCAACAGTCGCCAAAACCGACTACGTCGGCGGAAACTCAAGTGCATCATCTCTTGGCCTCGCCAACTCGTTCACGGTTTCTCTCCTCTCCTATTGCGCCGAAGGCACCTCATCCACAATTTGCTCCAAACCCGCATTTGGCTTCCACTTCGATCCTCTTGTCGACTTGAATCTCGGCAGCACTAGCCTTCAAACATCGTTGCCAGCTAGCTTCACGAAAACTCTATCAAACTATGGCTCTGCGTCCAAGTTCCTGGGTGGTGCTTATCTACTCGCGTTTATCCTGACATTGCTCACGCCACTTTTCGGTCTCCTGGCAGCTTGTTGCGCCCCACGAGCTATTTACGGCGGAGCCATCACCTCCTTCCTCGCCACCGTATTCCTGCTCGCTGCATCAGGTCTATTGATCGCCATATTTAAGGCCGTGAAAAATGCATTCGATTCCGATCTTGGACCTGCCGGTATCAAGACCTCATTTGGGGATAAACTATATGTCTTGACCTGGGTCGCGACAGTGCTTTCCTTCATTTCAACAACCCTTGTCTGTCTTTCTGGGTGGAAATCAAAAATTGGGGGCACTCGCAGAGGCTTCATCGTTCCCAGTGCCACAGACAAAGATGGCTCGAATGTCGGAGTCAAAAGCGCAACTGCAGGACCAAAACCTCTTACTTTGCTGCAGCGAAGCTTGACTTGGAATAAGCACAAGTATGCTGCAGTTGGAAAGAAGCAGTCGCCTGTTATCAAGGTGACAGGAGCCCCGAGTGAAGAAGACGAGGATATATTGCTTGAACAGAGAGGTTTTGGTGGGGGGGAGGATGAAGAGGAGGAAGAGGAGTTGTCTAGAGGGTCCACGCGGGGTATTCCATTAACGAGCATGGCCGGGAGTGGCAAGGCGGAGAAAGACATGAATACTGCGTATGAGCCGTTTAGACATGTTTGATTTTATATGGCGGGAAAGCAGCATTTTAGCGACTAGTATGCCGGGTTTATGTAATTGTTCGGATGTTTGGAGTCCGCAAGGTCACAACTGTGCTGTAAATGAGACTTAAGACCATGCCGCTGAGGCAAAACATTTTATAATGAAAATTCGAGAGCTCGCTATAATTATTTATAAGAACGAAATGATTTCCAACATTCTACAATCACGATTCCGTTCCACCAGCTCCTTCTTGGCCGAAGCTAGAACCGAATTGAGGATGCCTGTAAGCGAGCCCCTGAATTACCGGTTAAACCTCGGCTATCCTTCTGTCTAAATCAGTCTACATGCAACGGCACGCACCCAATGTTGCCAAAGAACAAGCTATTTATGCCAGCGGTTTTAGGATCATTTGTTGTACGGAATAACAAGATTTACGCCAACTCCTTTTATAGGGAACCACACCAGAATTGCACTTCCGAATACTCATATCGTAGTATCCCCTCCAGCGTTTTCCCAACATTTGCCCCCGCAGGTGGGTCGTGGCGTTGGCGCATCGCTTATAGGAAGCGAGTAGCACTTTACGCGTGCACACGTACCAATTTTGTTACAGCTACAGAATTGAAAATCAGTATAACTCTACCAAATAGTCTAAAGAGAAAATAATAAAGCTAATAACTTAATATTAATATAAAATACAATATGCATTAAAGAACTTAAAGGATATATATAGTTTCAGGTATAGAGAGTAATAATACTTTATAGGACGCGTCGAGCGCGATGGAATTGTGGGTCGGTGGCGTCGCCAGCACCGTAAATTATGGGGATTTAAAATTGACGCGTTGGAACTGTTGGCAAAACGCTGGAGGGGATAGCTGCTTTCGCACCTACAGATCAGATCTCCTCAATCAAGTCCTTCCAAACCAACCGATGGAAAAATTCAAGTACCACCCGGTCATCTCTTCTCTTTCGCAAATCCGGCTTGTTTATCTATTGCCTCAACGGTCCCCTGGGGATGTCGAAGACGAGGAACAGATAAGATGCGGAATGAAGATAGTTTCACTTGACGAATGTCCGGAATACACGGCACTGTCCTATACCTGGGGAGATCCAAGTCCCACATCCGTGCTCATCGTCGATAATCACATCATTCAAATAACCAAGAGTGTTGAGGCTGCGCTACTGTACCTTCGGCATGAGAAAGACACTATGACTTTGTGGATGGACCAATTGTGCATCAATCAAGAGGATAATGTCGAGAAGGGCGAGCAGGTTCAGTTGATGAAAGCCATCTACCAGGGAGCTAAAGATGTAGTAGCCTGGTTAGGGCCAGCAGCAAATGAAAGCGACCACTTAATCGATATCCTTTCTCAGGCCGGAGAGGAAGCATCTAGATCGAGACTCCTGCAACTTGACCTCTCTGATGAGGAACGCGATCTTGAGTATACAGATTCATACAATAGACTTGTCAAGAGGCTGGGGCAAGAACCGTCCTTCCCAATGGAAAGCCTACGCTCCTTTGTCAACAAACCGTACTGGACGCGTGTGTGGATAGTCCAGGAGCTATCTCTCGCTCAAGATGTCATTTTTGCTTGCGGAAATAAACGAATATCCTATAACCACCTCCGCCATGCTCTAATCTTCTACGCACACTACCACCGAGTTTCCTTCAAAGATTTCAGAGACCGTAACTCTCTTCAAGCCATTGTGTTGGATCCGGAGAAGCTCCAGACTTTTAGGAATTTCGTATCAGCACCCATTTTTTCACCCGCTGATAAAATGCTCGCCTCGCGCTACAAATACTCCTGCCAGATCGAGAACAAAGGCCATGACCTCTACGGCATACTCAAATATTGTCACGTTATCGATAACAGTGAGATCAGGTTGGAAGCAACAAATCATCTAGACAAGATATATGGGCTTCTCGGACTCGCTAGAGATACATTTGGAATCCGTCCAGATTACCTTGAGCCCATTTCTGAAGCATACACCAATACAGCGAGGGTTTTGATGAGATCTGGGCAAGTTGATCTCCTCTGGCTCTGCCAATTCCCAAAATCCATACAAAAACTACCAACTTGGGTCCCCGATTGGTCTGCGCCTCTACAAAATCCATACGGGACTGACTTTGCACCCAACACCCGTACATTCTCTGCGTCCGGTAAAAGATCAGCATGTGTAACGTGCCCTGATGATCTAAATGGGTTCATCACATTGCGAGGAGTTGCTGTGGACGAAGTAGCTGCCATCGGGAGTACGTGGGTGCAAGCAGGGACCAATCAGCTCGACGAGGAAACGGGCGTGACAAGCCGATTCCTCGCTGAGATCGATCAGCTCTGCGATGAAGCTTTGCTCCTGGGCCACCAGGACCCTGGATTATTGAGTGAAGCTAGATGGCGCACCGCAATTGGCGACAAGGAGCACACTGATAGAGGTATGACAGTCCGAGCCACATCGCGTTGTAGTAAAGCTCGCGAAGCCGTTCTGAGTCGGATCGAACCGCGCAGAATTAATGGGGAAATTCAAACACTTTCGCAGGACCAAATTGACCCGGACCGACTCCCGGCTTTGGGAACGTTCCAGCCGATTGGCAAGGAGGAGAGATCTTATCGGCATTTCATGGGGAAAATGTCTAATAGACGACCCTTTCGTTCCAGGAATGGGTATGTGGGATTGGGACCAGTTCATATGCTACCGGGCGATGTACTATGTATAGTACTTGGTGCTCAGGTCCCGTATATACTGGGACACTCTGAGGCTCATCGGTATCAGCTTTTGGGGTGAGTTTTTGCTATGACCCTTCTTTGTCCCACCACGACTTCTGACATTCTTATTGTGTAGCGAAGCTTATGTTCATGGTATTATGGATGGAGAGTTTATGGAGAAGGACCCGGTTATAAAGGAATTTACGCTTTGTTAGGTTTTTGCAATTTTCGAACTTGGATTTCTGCAAAACGCAGGACCTGTTGTCCTCCTCCCTGGCTCCCCCCAAACCTCAAATCGGCGATTTCAAGAGATTTTTCGTAATATCCACAATTAATCAACGCCAAAACAAGCCCACTACCTCCTTCACAATATACACGCAACAGTAAACTACAATTAGTTCCATGAATCAGTTCAGAGGATTGAAAAGAGACTAATCCGAGTCATCAATCACGATGACTTCCGCTTGAACGCTAGAAGAAGGAAACTTCCTCCTCGTCGGGGGCTCCAGAACCCTGTTCGAAGCATTGGCATTCGCAGCCAATGCAACTGTCTGGGCCGAACTTTCCTTATCCCAGATCATAAGCTGGAGTTGGGAGGTGGATAAAGTCATGATAGGGCCATAGATGTCACCAAGAAGCCCTTTCAGTGCCTCTGCACCAAGTTCCTCGAGATGTTTATTGGCGACACTGCATCGTGTTGCCCATGCTCTATGCGCAGCCTGATATCTTGCTCTCGTTTTTGTGACAATAAGGGTTTGGGGGCTGCCCCGTCTTTCAGTCTCATGCGTGCAGCCTGACCCAGCCTGATCTAGCACGGAATGGAGATGTTGCCGTCTCTTTTTGGCAACTGAAAAGCGGCCGACCTTCTCGGTAGGGCTGGCAAGAAAGCGGTTCAGAGACTGGCAATCTGCGCATCTACATCCAACTGTTGCTTGTTTCCAGTCTTTGGGAGGGGTTGGTTCTGGTTGGACATATCGGAAGATAAAGTGGCACAATATTTGGCGGAAGAGTGGTTGAAATGGTGCGTTGTTGACGATAGAATCCTCCGAAAAGCGCTTGACGAGAAGCTTCAGGAGGGGAATGTAGACACCATGGAAGAGTTCTAGTTGAGCTGTCTTCATCTCGGTAAGTAGCTTCTTGATGATTTGGTCGAGTTCGGCGTTTAGTTCCAACTCCTGGCACGCGGATAGAAAAGTTGCAATGTTATGGCTGCTTTCTTGATCAAAGACTGGCTCAGAAGGGGTGGTTACCACGCCCATAAAATGACTAATTGGAACAGATCTTCGTTTCATTTCTGCCAACTCAAGTACAAGAGCGTCAAGACTGAAGGAGGAGTCTGCTAGATCTGTAGTGATGTCGCGGAAGAGGGTATTGGCAACGTCTTCCGGAATTTCCCCACGCCGCTCAGAATGAGAAAGCCCCGCCAGGAAGGCTACGACCATTGGAGTCTGTTCGATGTTTCTCTTAACAGCCGGTAGTATCCTAATTATATAGTCAGCTTGTGCAATGAAAAACGGACGATACTCGTACCTGTTGAAGAGTAATTGTGAAGGCAGTAGTCGAGACCCACTGATCAGGCAAGTTCCATCTCTTCCGGAATTCATTGCTACTGAAGGAGATATTGCGTTATTGAACTCTGCAGTGAGCCAGTCCCGATAAGGTGTGTCCGGGATGGGGTTTCGCTCCCTTTCGTCGTTCAACCCTATCTGAATTTTAACCAAGATCTCAAGTCGCTCAGAGACAGTATTCAAAGTAGATACGAAGGCACTCATTCTAAAAGGCTATTAGCCAAAGTGTGGAGTTTGTTGAGGGAATAGCCTTGGCTAGAGAACTTACTTTGGAAGCAGTGACTGGAGATCATATCGAAGAAGGGCTTTTCCAATAGATTCAAATGTCTGAAGAGCCACCCTTTTCGAATATAGCTCATAGGCATCCACAAACAGCTTCTGATCATCCAACTCCACACACAGCGACACGACTTGAGCAATTGCCTCATCAGAAAACGGGGGAATCGGAGTTTGCCAAGAGTACTTTGGCTGTGGAGCGAGTTTGAATTTCTGAGTCTTCTGGATTACCGTCTGGCAGATTTGATGCAGGGCTTCCCGAGGTGCATCGCATGTTGGGTTTTCAGCTAGTTCGGCCGTCAATCGGTCGATCCATTGGATGACCTTTTCTTTCTCCTTGTCTTGGAACTGAAGAGTCGATCGATAGGTTCTCCTCTCCTTGGCCGAAGAGAGGAAGAATTCTATATGGTGGCTTCTTGGAATGATAAGAGCAACCTGCTGGTATTAGTGACAAGTGACAGACAGGTGACGCCGATCAGCATCATAGGCGACTTGCTGTTCGATGATAGAAGTGTGTTGTAGATACACCTTCATTCCCCGTGTAACCAGAATAGTCCTCAGAATCCGGCGCTTTGTTCTCAAAGGGATCTTTTTGTATGAAGTCCTTCTCGTCGAACTCGAGGTCTTTGTCAACCTCCATTCCCTCCAAGTCAACCACCTTCGAGAGAGAAGCTGAAATGGATATGTCCTCGCTGATTACGTGGAAGTTTCCACCGTCATCGTCGCCATCATCGTCCCAATCACCATACCCGCCATCTTCATCACAGCCTCCATACACTTCCCTCTGGAAACTGGCGAGAGAGAAGTAGAACCCGAGTTCCTGACAGGCTTCTCGTAGATGAGCCGCAACCTGTCGGTCATGGCCTTTGAGTCCATTGTAGCAAAGACTTGCATTTGTATATTTATGTTCCAAGAGAAATGCTAGCTTTGTAGGCAATTTGCCAGTCCCAAGATGATACTTCCAATTCATCAGCGACTACCGAAGTTGCAACATGGACATATCTGCGGTTGCTGTCAATTCGTAAGAGCTAAGAGTTGTATGTATCAGATTGTACGTGAGGACCAAGCGATGCCCTGCCAGTACGGGTTTGACTTCGTGGGTGACGTCCGCGAACCTAGGGGAAAGAGTTAGTCGAATATCCTATATAAACCGTGACTCCAATATCATACCAAGCTAAATATGACGAGTCAAACTCGGAGAACTTGGACGTCTCGAACGTCTTTGTCTTTCCGTCATGTGTGACCCGGACTTCTCCCTCGTGCTTAGACGGTAAGGCAATGACAAGTGTAGCAAACATTCGAGGGGCCTTCTCAGAACTTGACAGATATTAGTTTGGGCTTGGAGATGAGAGTGAGAGAAGACCAACTCTTGATGCGGCTTGAACATCGCTCCTTCGTCGTAGAGTAACATTTTGTGCAACTCCGCAGACACGCCCTTGCCCGTCGCATCAACGCCTAAACCTGCGCTGACTTTTGCCACAATTGACTTAAGGAAGGGTTCCCAGGCTGGATTCCTGATCTGGATATCGTTGGATGAAAGCTCCCATGTCTTGCGAACACTGCTATCTACGAGCGTTTCCTCGCCCTTCCCAAAAGGTGCTGCGTGGCTGGCAGTAACAATGATCTGAGCATCTCGATTTGACAGAGGAAGGCCAATCAGTTCACCATTCTTCAAGCAAATGCCCGGGTTCAGGGGATTGCTGAGGTGTTCGAACAAGGCAAACGAACCATCGCTTTGGACATTGCTGAGACATTCATCGAGCGCCTCGCGTAGGTGCCAGGTGCTGTTGGAAGACTCGGATTCTGAGCTCGAAGGCGGAGAGGAACTTCCCACACTGTCTGCCATCATGCAATTGGAAGGAATACTCGTGGCTGGGACAATTAGCTTGGTCGATGTTGGGAGTGCATGATATAGGTAGTGATTACCAAAAGTGGAGCGCTCTGGGAGACGCGACCAAGCGCGTCCGATCCGCGTCTGGGCTCGAGCCACATGATCAAAATCAAGCAACCAACAACTTTGCCTGTTCTACCTCCCGAACCCATAGAAATAATGCACGCTTCAAGCGGATTTTTTCACCAAACCCGCAAAAGCACTACAGCGTATTTGTAAGTGAAGTGCAGGTCCAAACTCGATTGTCAACAAAAGAAAGGGGCAAAATCGGAAGCGAGGATTTCAGGGGTTTCACACGGGTTACCTAATTCGCCTTCGAGCAAAGAAGGACGAACCGACTATTAAGTAAATGTCGCTCGTCGAACGGCTCCAGGAGCATGAAATTGAGTGCTCAATTGAGGGTTCAAAGGTTCTTGGCCCCTGGGATCAATTGATTATACGTGCCCAACGAGGTAATCCTGTGCACTTGCAAAGGTCAATTTGTCGCGTTCAGACTTTCATACCTTAAATACGTAATGATACACCTCAAACATTAGAAACTTCAATCGATTAACATGGCCATGTATCGAATACTCTTGAATCACTAGTGGTTATTAGAATTCATGGGACAAAGCTGCATTTCAATGTACTATAACGTACGAAGGACGCGGTCAAAAGTCTGGGTAATACAGCGCCTCAAGCCCTATCCAGCCCTGTGAAACTTCTCAGGCCCACTAAAAGTCCCTGTAGGTATAGGGTTGCAGCGCTTTATAGGCTGTTTTAGCGAGTGTTTACGCTATGGCGTAGTTAGTGCGAAATTGTGGAGATTGCTCCTACCTTGTAGGCTGCAACCCAGTAATTACAGGGACTTTCAGTGGGCCTGAGAAGTTTCACAGGGCTTGATAGGGCTTGAGGCGCTGTATTACCCAGACTTTTGACCGCGTCCTTCGTACAGAACATTCATAAAGCGACGAGCTATTAATTTTCAAATTATTTCTTAGATTAGGCAACGTTTAAAGAGCTAAACTGGCAATTAGGCTCCAAATGTCACTGAGGTCGGAGATATCGCATTCGTTAACCGCCAAAATTTCTTTAAGCATCTTCATGTTGGTATAAGCGGTGGTCAGCCATACTTTACGGTAGGCGTCTGTCATTGCTGATACGTTCTTCTTGGGCGTTGGATCCATATCGCTGATCGCTAATGGTTCTCACATTTTGCAGGGAAATCTCCCATTTAGGAAAGAACGACACCCACCCCCATAATTCCTCCTTGGAACACAAAATCTGCGACCCAAGGCACCACTACTTCCATTTCATTAAAGAGAACAAGCAAATAAATTTGGGGGTCATATAAAAGTTTGCAGAAAACGTTAATTACATTGAAACGCAGATTTGTGCCACGAATTCTGACAACCACTAGTGCTCTTGCAATATCTAAGTTGCCCCTCTATTCTCCAGATTGATCTTTCTCTACCGCAAAGGAAATTAAACCTCTACCGGGCTACAGAACACCCATGGGCGGCGAATCTTCACTCCAAATCGCAATCCAGACCGGCTCAGTAGAAATATTTATACGTTTATAATTAATCTCAAGAACCTACGAACAAGTCCGCAGAATTTTTCTCGCCTTCCCTTAACCACTGTCACAGCGGTTTACTCATCCCATACCTAAAAGGCGTCACCTCTCTCTTCTGCTGCTTCCACTCCGCCATCCAACTCAACACAAAACTAATCTCCTTCGCATGCACATCCACAATCGTCTTCGGCGGCAGACTCGACGTCGTCTCGTTCGCAAAAAGATCATTCTCATCCCAATGATGCACCGCGTCCCCAATCAGGATGAATGGCTCATCGACTGTACTTGTCCGATTCTCCGCCGTCGTGTTGAAGGGGCTTGCGTGCGGTGTTGCAGGACGCCAGGGATCCCATTCTCCGTCGATGATTGCTAGTCTCGGGTATGAGATGCCGAAACCGCCGTATTTGTTGATGGCTGTTACGTTTGCGGGAGTGGTGATGTTGAATGCGTATTTGCAGATTATGGACTCGTATGCGATGTCGTTGGTACGGGAGATGAGTGGAAGTTGGTTTGCTGGGACGCCGGATCCGGTTTGTAGGAAGCCCCATTGGGTGCAAACTTGATAGGGCCAGGAGCGCCAGCTGGCTGTGATGTCGTCTTGAGCGTAGTTGGCTGGGTTGTGGGTACCGTAGCAACTGTCCTGAGTTCCTTGGCAACTGCTGATAACGTTCTCGTAGAGCCAGCCGATCCAATTCAGGAAAGGTGTCGTGAGGCGGTCGACTTCGTGGCTGTAACCGCCTTTCTTGAGAAGATCGTGGACTTTGGGCTTGAGGCTTTCGGTGTCGCTGTAGACGATGGAGGAGTTTGTGATAGCGCTGCACCAATTGTCGAAAGTAGGATCGTTGAGCGCTGGATCCCAATTCTTATTTTGCCAGGCATCGAGGCCGCTTGCGATGACTTGAGCGAAATCGTCGTCGTAAGTAACGTTCGCGAGACCAAAGACACCCTTCAGTTCCGCGGTAGTGGCTGGATCCTTCAAGCCAATCAAAATTTTGTCGACCACATTGGTGATCTTTTGGTCAAATTCGATACATTTCTGATCAGCGTAAACTCGGATGGGCTCGAAGTATGCCCAGTAGTCCCAGATAGCTTCAACAACACCACTGGACGAGATGGTTCCTACTCCCTGTTAGCTGATGTCACTTAAACTCTTCGGAATGCCTTACCCCAGAAAACATCCGGATACAACTTCCTCAAAAAGGCATTAAAAGCCCCTGCATAACTACCTCCGTATCCGATATACGCCGTATTCGGCGCAGTAAGATCCAAGTGCTCCAAGCCATGAAACTTGACATTCTGCGCAAAGAATACCTCATCCGCCAGCGCCTGATCCGTACTCAGAAATCGCATATTCTCTGTCGTTAGATCCGGAACAGGAAAACTAGTTCCGTAATATCTATGTTCGAGCACAACGCCAATACCATTCGTAGCCTTCGCCAGATCGTGCAGCAATCCCTTCTGCAAGAACCCCAGCCGATCCTCACCCGAAGTTTCTCCAGACTGGAGCACGATCACAGGGCCGCCAGCCTTGTAGTATTGGGCATCGAACCAGTAGCGCAAGTGGAAGCGCCCGTGGATATGCGGTTCGTAGAGGGAGTCGTTGTGGAAGTGGTCGATAGGGACGGAGAGGTTGTAGGCAGGGTAGAGGAGTGATGGGTCGGTGTCTCTTTTCTGGAGTTCATGGCGAGGGATCGTTGTCCTCTGAATGCTCCCATTAGCTTTCATCCTTTTCCTAGGTGAAGATTAAAGGACAGGAGGTGTAACATACCCGTACTCTGCGCTCAATCGCAGCATTCAACGGCGCTACGAACGAAGCACCCACCATGCCGAGCAGCGCACACAACGCGCCAAGCTTCACCATTTTGACGACGTATTAATTCCTTTTTCCTCTACCAAATCCAAAAGTAGATGGCTGTGGATCAGAAAATCTACATCTCGTCAGTCATTCATCCCATCCAACAGCTATTATCTCATCGTCGGCAGCTTGCAGAATACACAGACCTACCCCACTTCCAAAATAGAAAATCACAAGCAAAACTTACATTATTAACTTCACGCTCCTCTCCATTCTCCCAAATCCATCTCCCCAAGGACAGCTTATATACCTCCCATCCGAGGCTCCTTACCCGTAGATGCCCGCTTGCCTGCTCCCAGAAGGAGAAGGTGTGAAAGATGTCGCGATGCACTGTGCGGTTAATCAAGATTATCGTCCTCGGACCACAAGGATGCGTGCCTCATGGTGACGGGACCTGCCGATTCGGGGACCGAGTACAGGGCTGTCCCTGCGCGGTGGGCTTGGCGGGACGTTTATATTGACCGCTGCGGAGAACGTCAGGCGTCCCTCCGGATAAATTGAGGAGGTTGGGATGGAGCTGGGCGACCGACGACGACGACATTTAAGCTTCTACTTACCATCGTGCACACTCCTATTTACCTAATTTGATCTGCTTGATCTTACTTGCCCTACCTTGAAGAGCTCACGAAGCACGGGGGATTTCTGCAAGAACGTTCGTTACCTGTGGGAGAAGAGCTGTAGCAACAATCCATCTGAAGTACAGTACAGACCATTTCATCCCAATCTGCTTCACTGTGTGCTTTTTCAAGTCCCATTATATCTATTAGATTGCATAACAAAGCAGCGTTCGATTATAGCAGAGTTGCGAAAACTTAGCCATATATTTTCGGCCCATGTACACATTACGCTATCGGTTGGGTATCGAAAGCTGCTCATGATTCATGAAAAAGGAAATGAAATAAAACAGCTGATGAGAAAAACTAGTTTAAGAAACATGCCATATCCCGCCAGCGCACATCGCTCATCAATATCGTATACATCGTAAGTGCAAATCTCGAAAACACCTAGCCCGAAGCCATGTTCCTATCTGCAAAGAGAGATTCCACTAGCTGGAGTAGGACGTCGAAATGCTCAATATCAAGGGAAAAGAAAAGAGAATTAGTAACAGGCAAATATAGCAACATGATTCGAAAGGACGCCGCCGTTTCTGCACGCATAGCCAGACATCTCACTTATTCAAGCATTTCTTCGGGTCCCTCGCATAAGTTCTCTTTGGATAGCGTTCGTCCAGGTTTGTGAAGAACGCCTTCAGTTCATCAGTCACAGGTTCATCAACGGCTATACTCCCGGAGTCCTTCTCAGTATCCCTGGCACGAACCGTAGAGTTCGGGACATGGCGGTGCATGAATGCCTGGAAATCCTTCTCGCCCTGTTCAGAGTTCGCCAGCTCCTTTTCAATGACAGCCTGCATCGGATGGGGACGGATGATCTTGGGGTGCTTCTCGGCTCTCTCACCAGAATTCATCATGGCCATGGGGTGAATGACGGGGGTGTGTATCCAGTAATTCAGCTTAATACTCCCATCATCGCTCCACTCGCAATCACTCTTGGTCGGACTACTGTGTACCTGCGTCAATGCCATTGCGGCGTTCTTGTTAGCCTGCGGCGCACTGGGCAACATTTGCTGAGACGTATTCTCCATCAGACGTTGAACCTTAACTTTCTTACGAGCATCCTGAGGCTGTGGGATTGTCGTATTCGTTAAATAGCCCGTCTCAAAGTTCTCAGCACGACCCCGATGAGGATCTCTCATGTCCATCGCATAACCTTTTCCAATATTCTTCGCATGAACTCGAGGCGGATAAGTCATTGGCGGGTCCGTCCCAAGGTTCTGCTGCTGAACATGAGGCGAATAATTCGTGTTCATCGGATGGCCCATTTCAAACTTCTTCTCATGAATCCGAGGTGGATAAGTCATGTTTGCCGCGTGGTCTATGTCTTTGTCACCATGACGCCGGGGTGGAGAATCCGTGACCATCAAGTAGCCTAGCTCAAACTTCTCAACACGGTGCTTGGGCTGCGGCCAAGCCATATCTCTTAAGTGACCTATCTGGCCCTTCTCGTTACCACTCGGAGGTCGTGGAACAAAATTTGTTGAGTAGCCCTTCTGAACATCCGGAAGTGCCATACTCGTGTTCATTGAGGAGCCCGTTCGAATATCTTCACCACCCTGCTGAGGACGTGGAACAGCCCTATTCATCGAGCAGACTGTCTGGCCGTTCTCACCACCCCGTTGAGGTCGTGGAATACCCTTATTCTTGGAAGAATCCTGATCAGCATTCTCACCAAGACCCGAAGGCTGCGGATAAGCCACATCCATCGAGTAACCCATCTGAGGATTCTTACCACCACCCTGAGGTCGTAGAGTAACCGTGTCCATGATCGTCGAATATGCACGCTTGCCTCTTTCACCAAGTGTAATGGCCTCCGAGACAACAGTGTTAATTGGATAAGCCATATCACCCAAGACCACGTAATTCTCCAGAATACGCTCGTTATACGTCTCAACAATGCTCCGAAAGAAGACATCCTGGACTCGAATATACCACTCGTAGTTCACTTCTCTGCCCATCAATTTCCTGACCGGAACACTCCACATTCCCCAGAGGAACTTAGGAACGGCGGAGATTGTGAACCAGTTGTTCTTCATGATCTTGGCGGCGTTGAAAAGGAGATTGCCGTATGTGGTACCAGTGCGCTGTGGGCAGCAGTTGACGATGTTTGCCGACAGCCAGGAAATGACTGTGTTGGAGACGTGGGTGTGTTGACTGACTTCGAAGAGAGTTGCTGCGCGACCTTCCCTGATGTGCAGGAGCTGCTTTTCTTAGAATGAATTCTTCAAAAAGGATAAATGGGTTTGAGGACGGGGTTACTTACAGCCGGTAGAAGCTGCAGCATAAGAATCTTTGCCTCAGCCGGACTCAATGACTTGGAAGGCTCGCCAATATATTCTCTAGAGATGAACGGAGATGGCTGATTTGCTGCGTCTCTGGCAAACTTGGTATGGCTGATGTTGATGACCTTAGTATAATCGATGAACTTCACCGGGTCGAGTACATGCTTCGAAGCCTCTAAATCCTTCTTCGTTGGTCCGAGTTGGCAATCCTTGATAGCGGGAGAGCGCTCAGCGAAGGATGTGCCGCCATACTTTGGGAGCTCGGGCATGGAAGCAGATCTGCAAAGAGCGTTCACCTGACCTTGTGTGAGGAACCAGCCCGCAGGTGGAGTTTTCGGACGATATGGCCGCGGGTCAGGCGCGATTCCTCCATAAACAGCAGTGTTTGGACGGTATTCCTTAGGACGAGGCTGACGGAATCTGCCCTCCGGAGACAGTGGGACACATTCTGCGAAGTCATGTGGAGATAGCGGTGGAATGTTTCTCGGGGCGAAGATGGGGTTGTCATGTGTCAGGTTATTAGATGTCGAGTTAGGTAGCTTGCTAATTTGAGACTCGACTGGCTTTGGACGACCTTTTGTAACACCAAAGACCGGGCTTTCAGAGAGCTTGTAAGAAGCAGGAGCCTCAATTATTTCGCCATCGTGATAGGGACCGGGAGCCATAGGAGTAGTAATTAGAGGAATCATTTGCATTGGCGGCGTAACGGGACCATTCGAAAGGCTTGATAATGGCTCGATAGCATCTTCTTTGACAGCAGAGTTGCCTTTTGCTGGAGTTTGAGGAGCAATGCTAGTGATCGATTCCTTCTTTGCAGAGTAAGTATCGGAGCCTAGCGGGGACTGGATAGGAGTCACTGGCGGAAGGAAAGTGACATCTCGTGGCTTGAACTTATCGGAGCGCACAAGGAACGCATCCTGTTCTTCGAGAGATTTGGTCAAGTACATGGACATTCGAGTGTATTGATTCGAGACGTATGTCCTCCTAGGACTGAAACGAGGCCCTCGATCTGGCGGTGGAGGCCTAAGCATTGGTTCCTCGCGAGCTGATCGACCTGTTGTGCCTCTTTGTGGTGCCATCCGACGGATGGGCGGGACTTTGATATAAGGAGGCTCGAACCTCGGAAGCTCTGGGTTTGGTTCAGGTCTAGCTTCAGCAGCAGGGGCAGGAGCTGGTGCCGGCGTCGGTGCAAATCTTCGCATCTCTCCCAGGTGTCTCAAGAAGGAAAGACCTGCAGATGGAACACGGGACAAGGAGGGAGACAGAGACGATGTTCGTTGTTGGCTGCTGCCACGATTCTGAAGGCTCTGCAACCTCGGGCTTGGAGAGGGGGTGGATTGTTCAAGCATCCTGCCGCGCTGAATGGGCGAGCCTATAGCCTGCTCAATGAGCTTGCCGGATTATTGCGTCTAAGGCTTATCGGCCATTCTCGCGGTGGTTGACGTTGGTTTCTCTGACTGAAAGGAGGTGAAAGTTTAAAATCTGTGTTGGCTTTGAAATTACCATGACTTCCGAATTCGGTTTTGTTGACATAGCCTTAGCGCGAAGAGCTAATCGTTGCCCTTCAAAGCAGCGAGTACCTAGTGCTTGGAGAACAGGGCGGTGAGGATAGGATCACGAGATCATGCTGTGGCTCTTTGAAAGGAGATATGGTGACGTCGAGGGACGATAAGACCACTTCCTTCTTCAGAGACAAAGCTTCCTGCCCGCTCAGCCTACCAAGCAGATATGTATAGGTAGAAGGCTTGGAATCGAAGCCGCTCCATATGTGCAAAGCAATTTAGTTTTTTTAATCCCAAGGTTTCCAAGCCTCCTTGAAGATCCTGCCTGAATTTTTTGCTCTTCAGCACCAGAAGGGACATTTTCCTCTCGCTTGCTAAGTTGCTGCTCGCGGCTGCAGTGGAGTAAACTACACGGTAGCTCCGAACGCGGATCTGAATCTTGATGCATCACTCCAATCTGCGTTCCACTTCACGAGCGTTCTTTGCTACATTATGAAGCTTTGTAATTTCCTGAAGCGTTCTTTCAAAGTGGAAGGTCAACCAGGAAATCTGCATCAATTCTCCTGACAGCAAAAATCATTTCAGACCTTACATCAGAAAAGGAAATCCATTGATATCAGACACGTATCTCTAGCTCTTAGAAAAGCTCAAACGCTTCGACTTGAAGCATCACTTGCACCGAAGGCCAGCGCCGCATGTGGACATGATTATGGTCATATGACCAGCAATGAATGCTTCTCTGTCTCGATTCTCACTGGAGATAACAGAATTTGTTTTGCTGCTGAACTAAATACCGTTTTGCAGGCTGAGAACTACTCTGATGAAGTATGTTGGCTCTGATGAGTCGACATCAGTTATGTGTGGAGAGTGGCGTGCTCCAAGTCCCTCAGACGTTCCAGGAAATGCATTCTTGTCGTTCTTCCTGAGTGTTTTATAGCCAAAAGAAAAAGAGAGAGAGAAAATTGACGTCTGTTCTGAACCCTGGTTAGCTCTTTGGCAGACGTTCAGAAGTTTACCGGATTGTACCTGAGCCTGTTCAGAATCTCGAAACTCGAATACCCAAGCCTAAAGAGGACGATGCTTTGCAGACTAATACCTGCACCCGTCCCAAGGATTGGTTGGACAGCACCAACGGAGTCATAAGCACAAAGTCCGCCAAGCATGATTCTGTGCATCGGAGGCTCGATAGCATAGGACAATATTGTCCGCAACTCGTGTCTGAAAGATGAAGCCTCGCTCATTGACATTGGCTTGGTAGTCGTCTGGCAAGGCCAGATCTTGTCACGATTAAGCAATTCTGCAGGCGTTGAATACTTCATCATCAGTGGCGTTCGCATTCGCATAGTTTTCGATGTATCCTTTTGCGTTGAATATCAGAAAGGTCGATCAGAACCCAACGAGCCAGAGCCGCCCAGAGTTGGCGTGTATGGATGATCTGGCCGTATCCTTGATAACCGTGCTGGGTGTCAGTTCACCCGATGTTCTTTTTATATAGGAGCCATTGTTTGTGAATCGACGACGAAGAACTAGGCAGCACCCCTCTCCAGGATTGAGAGAGATACCAGCCGTTCAGTTATCCCAGACCAGGTGTACTGCTCGTGCCTCGAGGTATGTCCGAAGGGCCTAGATCCCGATATTGGCCAGCGCACCTCTCGTCCATCAGACTATGCTGGACGACCTTTGTCTTTCATCGTGTTCTGTATGATGGGAAGGGGAAGATTCTAGCGCAATCGCAGAGCTCGAGCTCGATCAAGATCATCAGGTTCTTTGCGTTTGTTCTCCTACACAATATCAGACTCGAGCCTGCTGTTGACCAGAGGTATGAACTTACTGTTTAGTCAGGCTAGCTTCCTTTCTAATCCTTGATTTTGTTTGTTTCGCACAAGAGCATCAGCCTCAGGGGTGATGATAAGTATCCACAGGCAATGATGCTTGTACACAGATATTGAGCATAAACCGTGGCAAGACAAAGATTTCTTCCCTCTGAAAGCCGCTCTTTTTGTCTTGAAGTAGTCAGGAAAGAACGAAGAAATAAATTGTCTTTGAAAGTTAGTTCTTTTGGGCTAGCCTTTAGGGGGCGAGGTTCTCCACTGACCTTCAAATCATATGATCTTCACTGAATACGCTTGTCAGCAACACTTTTGTCACAGTCCTTGTATCGGATCTCCCGTTATATATTGTTTTAATTTGTTAAGACGCGCATGCTGATTAGAGATTTTGTGAGCTGGTCCTGCTTTACAGCTGATGAAGTGATCCCGTGCTATATCAAAAGGGGGCTGCTCGAAGCGAGGTAGCATTATTGACTTAAAGTACTTTTCCTCGTTCCCGTAAAGAATAATTTCCCCTGCAAACCATGCAATCACCCCACAGGACAAGATTTCCCATCCGATAATTTTTTCACACAAAATTTCATTGCCACAAAGGCTTTCCTCTATTTGGTTTGCCCGCAGCCCCACCTACATGCCATTCAACAATTTCGACAAGCGATCAGTACTTTCTCTCTTCTCCATCGTACTTTCCTTCTACGCAGCATCTTCACCTTGCCTGCTCTTCATTCCTCGACCCCACCTCTCGAGAAGTATCTTCCTTCTCAGAAATCTGCCCAACAACACACAACCTCAAGCATCTTGCTTGAGTTCCGCGATCTACGCGCCTGGAATGGGTTCCCGCAAGCATCCGAAGATCAGGTGGAAGCTTCAGGTGGGTGCCATCCGAATTCTCTTTGCTTTTGTTTCGAAGACCAGGCCATACAGCTGTCACCACTGCACGAACCTCACTGACAGAATTTCTCCACCAGGTCCATCATCTCTCCTCCCCAGCCCTTCTTGCGAATATATCGACCATGTACTCTGCAAACAAAAATCTACACAAGGCTGTGCCCGCCCATCAATTGCTTCGGCAGCCCTCCGAAGCCGGGAAGTGGAAATCGAACATCCAGCAATTTCCTGCAACGAAAGGCCCGTATCTCAAGATCCTCGGTATCACTTTGAGTGAAACCCATCATCGATCACTAAGGCAAAGGTAAGCAAGCTAGTCTCTGCCAAGCCAAGGGTTACTTCCTCAATCTCTGACTTAATATCATAGAACTTTGCATCCCTCTCCCATAACTGAACACTCTGCTACACAAGGTATGGCGCTTCACTGATCCTTTTTTCTTGTCCTGAGCCGAATCATTTTTCGCCGAAGCATTTGGATAACAAGTATTCTTAGGCTGCAGTCACTGATTACGGGGGCTGGCGGGGAGGCTGGTCTGCATGTAGGTGCCACATGGCACTCGATGCATTCTTGCTCTTCCTTCCCAGCCTCGTCTGAAGTAATATCGTCCAAATACTGCTGTTCACCGTCGCTGTGACCAATCTGTAGCGATGGCCAGCGAACTTGCCTCTCGGCCGTCGAAAGAAGAGCGCGACGAATACGTTGTGAAGTTTTTCAAGCCCTACTTCTCTCGACTGCCCAATTATAACGAGCATGGCTCTGGTAATTTAACTATCCCCAATCCTGAAGTTTCTGCTTCACTCTCTGACGCAGCATCACAGGCTCTCCCATTCAGCGCGGCAGGATGCTTGAACAATCCACCCCCTCTCCAAGCCAGAGGCTGCAGAGCCTTCAAACTCGTGGCAGCAACCAATAATGCACATCATCGAACAAACTTGGGAGTTTGCGAGAGATG